>JAOEFI010000007.1:13061295-13090965 GCA_034621735.1 Anopheles plumbeus | reverse complement strand
TCCCCCAAGGACTTCCTAGAATCGGACAACACTCAGCTAGAATAAATCCGCAGTAATGGCGCGACCGTTGCAGCATGCCATGAACCTCCACGGACTTCGGTAAACAAACAGTTTTGACAGATCGTGCTGTCAATTATCCCCCGAACGGTCGCTCTAGGAGGGCAACGATTCATTGGAAATTCCGTCAATCATGTGTGCCGCGGCGAGAAAATTTATTCAAATCACCATCTTCACTCCAGGGTCCTGTTAGGCGCTCGTTTGAAGAGCTCTCATTAATCGAACGAACCTCTCGAGATAGAGCCGAACTTTAGGACTCGCAAGGTGTGAAGTATGTGACGGTGAAGAGCGCCCGAAACTTGCCGCTATCTCTCGGAGGGTCTCGATATCGGAATTTGTTTCTTGATACGCCGCCCGGGGAACGTTTGCATATCGTGCCACTCGGTAGGAAAAGAAGAACCCCTTCCAGGCTAAACCACCGACGCCGAACTTTCGTTTAACAGCTGCTGCTGCGGCTGCGGCTGCTGCTGGGCCGATGATCGTCTGCCACCGGTGGAACCTCTCGGCGAGCCACTTATTCGGTCGAGAATTCGATCTTCGAACGAATTGGAAAACCTGTTGGATCATCAAGTGAGCCCCATTCGCCCATTTCATGACCGCGTTCTTTCGGCCAGTAACTTCAAACGCCAACCCAATCGATAGCCACTCTTCGCCGTCATTAACATTCTTCAGCTGCCGTTTGCCAGCAAATCGTTCTCAGGCGCTTTCCAGCTTCCTGGCACCCGAAAAACGCCCCGGCTAAATGAAATTTACACTGTGCGATTTTTGATGCCGGCAGGACGGAACGCCCCACCCCACCATCGGTGCACCCAGCGGAAACCGCCGTCTTTCGTTCTTCCGCGCCTAATCGGTGTAGGCTGTTGGTGTGTTTTGGATTTCTTTGGTGAATCGCGGTTTTTCCCCGAATGCCGAATCCGTTTTGGATTTAATTTCCCGTCCAATTAATTAATCTCACATTAATACACTCGACGGAATTTACATATTTATTACAAAACCCAAACGGTAAGCGGTACCGGATTTCACATTACGGCCAAGGTCCAGCATGCTTGTGGTTAAAGTTTGAATTTTTGGGTTACAAAATCAGATAAATTGTATACTTAAGAATTCAAGTTTGACAGAATTCAAAATATATACAAATTTTGTCTGTTTTCTTCAAAAATGTGGCTCTCCCCATATGGGAATTGTTTTTTGTTCGTTTTTCAGGTAACTTCAAGGTAAGAAAACGCACTTCCTTATAGCAGTAAAAAAAGAAATCTTTTGTAGGATATATAAACTTTTTTTTCCATTTTCTGAACGGCGCCCCAGTTTGACCATCGCACCCCCGGCCTTCAGCCCAATGTTTCCCGTTCGAATTATCTCGAACGATGCTATCACTCACCGTGTCCAGCATCGCAGCCTGTTGCACGGATACCCGAAACCCCCAAACCGGTCACGGACCGGGGGCCCGGAGTTAAGCAAGCCCACCTGACAAAACACACACAGCGGACGGAAGACGGGCAGAAACGGGGCGAGCGAGCTGCCACGGGGTGGATTAAGCTAGCCGATTTCTTTTTCACACCACCCCACCATCAAACGATCATTAATCCAAATTTGACATAATATCGACCTGCCCCTGTTGGAATCCGGACACATGAATTTGAATATTCATTCGCTAGAGTTCGGGTTTTCTTTTACGTTATGCTCGCTAGAATGGACCGGCCCGGCGAATCCATGCGCGGAGAGTCCATGAAACCGTTCGGCTGCTTTGTGTCATGCGTTGAAAAACTCCCGGTACACCCGAACCGACTCACCGAGCTGTGTGCCGAGCTTCACACGGCCGGACGGAATTGCACAGCAGAAAGCCAGCGGAAAGACAGAGGAAGTACTGGCCAAACTATAAATTGTGTAGAGGATGCTCCTTGCGGGGTAATTACATTTTCATGTGCTCTTTTCTTTTTTTTGCGCTTCACTTCTCTCATAAATTGACCTTCACTGACCGCAGACGAAGATGGGTTATGCTCCGGCGCCTAGGAGTGTGAATATGAGTAGTTGAGCTTCGGTATGCAAATTGGGAGCTTGATTAGTCTCGATCTATAATTGGCTCGGGGTTGAAGACGAGAATGAGGTCCACATCCCGCAGATTAGTTGGACGAAAAAAAAAAAACGAACAGAAACGCAATATAAACTTTCCAGCGATTGAAGACAGATAATGAAGCATGCAAAAAATACAGCTTCACGACTAATTAAGACCCCCTCTTTGGCTGCTATCGTTAGCATCGATCTAAAATTCTATCCGAAAAGATGGATGCTCTTTTGAACTGCTCAGCTTCCTTCGCGATAACCAATCTGACGCGCCCCATCGATAAGCAACTGATTCGTGGATAATTAAGATATAAAATTCTAATCTCGTGCAGAATAAATGTTCCTCCGAGTCCATCAAACTCCGGTGGCATCGGTTGCTGATAGGATTGCTGAAGCCGACTGGAAGTCAGCAGAAATATTATTATTCAATAGCCAATAGCAAAAGGATTGGTATAATCTGGGTGGGGGAGGGAAATTGAATATTCATCTCTCACTGCGGGAAGCAACTTTTCCCAACTCCGTTCGGTCGGATGTTTTTCTGCCCATCCTTGCCGATCCACTGGATTATGATGGATGTGTGTTTTGGCACGGGACGGCGGCCGGAGCGGTGACCGGAATGGTGGCCACTTCGTCGTATAATTTTTATGAGCACTCATCAAAAACCCGACTGGGCCGGGCGGGAGTTGATGTAATCGAGATGAAGGGATAAAATATTTGTATCTGGACCATCTCGAAGCCACACGCCTATCGATCGGCGTTGTGTGAATTTTGAGAGAATTGAATTGAATAAAGACATCAGAATATTTTTGAGCTATGGCTAAATCGAATAAATGATGCTTGGAAAGCTGCTAACTTTTAAATTAGTAAAGCAATCTGTTTCGAAGACTAAAACCAGGAGTAATGTGTATTGATAGGATGAACGATTTATAGTCATGCTTTTTGTCTCTAATTCTGTAACTTTGTATTAAGCATAACAGTATTAAAGATTGTTTCGGCAAAGTGTTGTTAACAGTGGTAAAACCTTGACTGCTCAGAACATCGAACCCTTTGGCACAGAAAAAAGCCATTTCGAATTCATTCTGATGGAATAGCATATCCGACGCCTCTTCCTGCGGTGCCGGTCGGCGTTGCACCCAAATCCCAAAATACACCCCATCACTTTTAGCAGAATGATGGGCCCTTTTTTTCTGTGATGAGGCATAAACGGTTTTATGACACTCTACGATTCCATTTCGCGCCGCCAATAAAATCGAATCAAACAGCGACGAAGCACAATTTCGAAATTGTTCCTTGACGACGCCCCGACATGAGGTGCCTCTCCGGGGAGCGAAGAATGGCAAATAGAAAGAAAGCACGCCCCATATGAACGGAGTTCCGAACGGGAGGCGGAAACAAAGAGTTCAAATACTCTTATCATGAAACCCCGCGAGCCCTTTGTGTGCTCGTAATGTTCATATGGGTAGCACGATTTCATTCACTTTAATTTATTTCCGTAACTTTCGGATTGGGTATCGTGCGAGCAGGGCCCCACAACGAGGGCCAAACTTAAAATTCCACAGAGCATCTGATTTCGATCCCCCTTCGATAGAGTTTTCTTGCAATCGGGGATTTATTTTCTTTTTCCAATTCAAACTCACCGTTTTAAGGAGGCAAACCCATCTGACTACCAGGGGGAGGGCAATGGTAGGTAAAATTTTAATTAATCGGCGAAATGAACGAACACGCCAATTTGAACAAACGGAACTAACGGAAGCCGACGAAGATCGAAGCGAAAGTGGGGTGAAGGAGAAAGGTAGCAAAAAGCGATACGAAGGTGAAGCGCAGCACTCGCTGGCATTTCCTCCACTAGTAGGTAGTCCAGGAAGGGTTGGGAGAATTAGATGGGAAAAGTTTTATTTGCTTTTCGGCATCTATATAACCCTTTACGATGGTACGTGCCGGGGCTGAAGATGATCGTACCGTCGATGATCGCCGTTTCGAACATGCCTGTAAAAAAAGGAAGAAACTCCACGCTACTACCACTGCGGACTGGGGAGGTATTAGTTCTCAAAACGGTATCTTCGAAACGGCGTATCCAAATCAGAAAGCTCACAGTGTGGTGTGAATTGATTTATTGCGAAAATAGCAGTTTGGATTATAATAATTCTTGTAAGGCCGCCGTCCTTCCGCCCCCCGTTGTCGGCAACCGGGACTGCCGCTGTTCCGGCGATAAGCGGATTATCTGCGCCCAACTCGATTATGCTGTCCCCGGGTTGGCGCTGGTCAATTAGTTTTCCGGTCGAATCTTTGACCGCTCAACGCATCGGACTCGGACAGCCTGGCAGCTAATTGGCTCCCGTGAGTGGAGCATAAACATTGGCTGGCCATAAACATGCGTGAAGCGCCCGGAGGAAAAGCTACCCGTCCTCCCCAGGGTAGGGTTAAATGATATTTATTTAAGCTCTAATGAGTGTCGTGCTGGGTTGCAGCGGGCGCGCTCCCGAACATATCATTAGTAGCTTTACAGGAGCTGGCGAAGTGTATCAATCGGCCATCGGGCATGAAATACATGAAACTGAACATCAAGTTTGGGGCTCGAAATTGAAATGGATTTGTGGGCCCTGCTGTAGTCGGGTGGTTCGTGGCGTGAGGCGCTTTTAAAATGCTAATCCTATTCAACGGGCAACAAGCGAAATTTATGCGGCCTAATCTATGCATAAGAGAATGTTTGGAGGAAGCAGTTCAAGAATGGGCTAGTTCTTTGCATAGTTTTGCTAATCAACAATTTGAGGTTCAAGCTGTTAGTCCGAATATAACCAAATATATGCTGCAATAGTTTGACGGAATAATTTGAAAGCATGAAAACCTCAAAAACTTGAGCTCAAGGCGATTTTGTTTGCATATTTTTCCCATTTACATCAGCCGTTGTAGAAATGTGGATATGGCAGCAATGTTTGTTTTGAATTGATTGAATCTATTTATTAGACGTTTATTGAATTAATTTATTAATATATCCACGAGCTTTCAGTTTACGGATAAACCGAAACAAAATGGAGCCTGAACATTTCAAACTTCCAATCAAAGAACATATTTAAAAAAAAAACCCAAAATCAATTCTCGTGGAAAACAATTTTTCGAATTTCGAAAACTTTCCATTATTTTCTATTCCATTTATTTGTACATTGTTAGCTAGCCGCTAGCAATCAATCCCATTCCGCAGGCAAGATATTTGCCGATTGGCAAGCCACAGTCAAGCTGATTGACGCTAAATCACGCATCACTCAAATGAATAATTCACATCGACCCGAAAAACCTCTAAATCCCTCCTATTCCATGTTTTCCAATCGGCCGCCAATCGGCGAATGTGTTCGTGTGGCTTCGATTTTCAGCCCCGCGTCCTCAAAAGGTGGAACGGAAGGATTCAGCCATTGCTCGTGCATTGCCGGGGACCGTAGCATAACAATAAACTATTCCGATCCAAATCCGTCCCTATCCTAAGCCCGACTACAATCAACAGGAGTTTCACCCCGCCTGTCATTGTCCAGGCGGCCGGGTTGACAGGGGCGACAATTTTCCGAACCCCGACGGAGGAAAGTGGAGCCGAGCAGTGGGAAAGTAAATATATCTGTACCGAAAATCATACCTGCCGTGCGGTCTCTGCACACTGCAGCCACCGACGCTTAGAGAAAGGACATTAATTTATGCATCGGTCTCGAAAACAACATTCTCATGCACCCTTCAACCCTCGGCCCACGCATCTGCCACTGCACTGATTTTCTGACCCGATCCTTGATCGAAGCGAACACAAAATAAAAACCCTTTTCCCCGCGTCCATTCTTTTTTCTTTGCCTCCCCGTGATCCCCGGCCTTTTGTTCGCGATCAGCGAAATCATTCATTTTTGGAACTCTTAAGCCTCCACAATCCCACCTTCCCACCGTCCTTCTCCGGTTGGTGGAAATTAAAACCAAACATCCGAAAAGTGAATCCTGGAAAAAGAATATGTTTTGCTAATCCAAAATGCAAAATAAATGCACAAAGAGCAGGTGAGGTTAAGCTTCGCTTGTCCGCCGGTTGGTCGGAAGGATTTTCGTTTTTTTTATATCCTTCTGGATGTCAAAGAGATACACAATGAGATAAAGAGAGGAAAGGAGAGAGAGAGAGAGAGTGGAACTAAATGTGTGCCGATGGTCGGCGATGGAAGGCTGCCCATGGCATCCTGAACATATTCGAGTATATACGCATCCGTGTCCGCTCGAAAGGATTAATGAAGTGCATATTGTTATTTCTGTAGCAGATCCCCAGCCGGCTAGATGCATCGTGTTTCCACCGGACACCATCGGGTGGCCGAATGGCGGCTCGGATGGCACGGCAGCACATTCACGAATGTGGAAAGGACGAAAAGAGTTGGGCCGCATCTTGTCCTGACCCCAATCGGCCTCCTCCCACTCCCACTCCCCTCGGGGTCCGGATCGGGGCACGAAAGAGGTGAGATCAGATAAAACGGATTTTTCTGACCAAATCGCAACACACGCAGGCACGCCCGAGCAGGTGGTGGAAATGTTGAGAACTTACTTTTTTTTTAGGTTTTTTTTTCTTCTTGTGCATGTCGTTTTTCGCTTGTTTGCTTCGTGAGCTTGTTTGTGCTCATGCACAGCATCAGACGGTGGTGTTTTCTTTGCTGCCTGGGCTTCCACTCCCGGCTGCCGTGTCGACCGCATCCTACCCAACCGACGCCGGTAAGGTATTTGCGGTTTGCAAAACTTTTAAAGTCTTGTATTTCTTTTCAGCCTCGACCGAACACCCTCCGGCGATATGTGTTATGTTTGCCAGACTACCACAAGCAGATAAAATGAAACATAAAAAAAAGGATACAAGCTGGGAAGCCGCGCGAGCAAGAATATGGCCGTGCGCCGGAAGAAATTCAGCAACTTTAATTATGCTGGAAGGATTTTCGCGCTTTCGAGGAAAGGAAACGGAACGAAGCGTTCCGAAAGGCGCCCATATCCGCCTGCAAATCAGTTTGATCGGTGTAGTGGCCGTCGGGGGTGGAATTTTTTTTCTTTATTATATAGGTTCTCAGCGGCGATATTAATCATTCGGCAGCTGTTGCTGAACTGAAGCAATGTTACCGTTCGTTGCGGCTATCGACATTGATTAACTTCTTTTGCGAGCAACCATTTTACACAGTGTGTTTTGTATGTGTAGGTGGTCTAGCATTTTACATTAAACTATAGTTGGTTTAAATATTTTAGATGCTTTCTTTAATTTGTTGTAAATGTAGTTTTGTTTATAAAGTTGTTTCTCTGTGTCAATATTGGAGCAATAAAATAAATAAATGAACAATCTATTCTTTTTTGTTTTGAAAACATATTACGTACAATGTAGAGATTCAAAACCGTTGTACATGTATAAAGCCGTTGTTTGGGATGGGATCTGGGATACTGTGTTGCCCTGTCTGATACCTCGTTCTTTAAGGCGAATCTAAGTCGATAATATTCGAAAGATAAAGATCAAAAACCCTACGGAGTAGGGCATGTTCTGTTGATACATGTTTCCCGAAATATCAAAACCTCGCAGAAACAACGTTCAGCAACGTGTAAGGAAATTTGAGAATGGTTTTCTTTCTCCAGTATGTTCAGTCGGATTTTGCTTATTTTTAGGGCGAGTTTATTTCAGTCTAATCAAAAAGAAGAAGATGTTCATATACAGCGTTGAGGCAAGTGCCATTGGTTACACAATCGGAATGCAGGGTGTGCTAACACGCCACACTAGTTGTGACACACATTCCCCAAGGGCTTTGTTGCGCAGGGTGGACCGGGAAAGTTATACTGCATAGAGGTATCTGTTTGTATGTGTGCGTGTTTGTTCGTGCTGTTTTTTTGAATCCTTCCACGCCTACAACAAGGCAAGCTTTAATCCAATATATTATAAAACACGCATCGCATATGACAATGACAAGTGATCACGTACAGCCTGTTTTTCCGTGGCGAAAAGCCGGCCCCACTGCTGGAGTGGCCGCAGCATAGCTATTTAGGAGACTGGTTCACGGTGTGCGGAGGAGGGGACTCACCTCGCCCGCCCCTTCTGGGGGACGGTTCCACGAATGTCGCTAATGTGAACGATGTAGGATCTCACTTAGCCCCCGAGGGTAGGGAAGGCAGCTAAAAGGGGTCCGCCGTGGGGAACGTGTTCCAGCATGGGGTGTGGTTGAGCATCTGGAGCGAACGCCATCGTCCGCAGGACAACACGTCCTTGTCCTTGTCGCGTTCCGGAGCGCCGGCAACTTACGACCAGTTCCGCAGAAGGTGGAGATAAAAATAACTTACTATCACTTCCGCTCCGTGGCGGTGGAGTGTCTTTTCCGACCCTAGCAGGCAGGCAAAACCGTGTACGTGTGCAGGAAGCAACGTTGTTATACTTTTTTCTCTTGCGCCCGGATTTCTTCGCTTTGCTACATTTCTTGTTGGGGCAAATTTTCCATCGCACACTTTGAAACAATGCTGCGCGCATTCATCAAACGAACGTGTGACTTTTATGGCCAGATGGTTTTCCCTGGCCCGGTAGGCAAAGTTCCGCCGCGCTGCGGATCGTTTGCACGGAATATGGATACTTTTCGACGGGGTCTGTAGCGAAGCGACGGACTGTAGATGCAATCGGAACGAAAAAGAATCCGCCGTTGCTCGTTCTGGGCAACGCACGGATAAGAAGTTGCCCCCGGTGGATGTGGACGAATTCAATGATTTTCATATTCTCGCCAAATAGTTTAGGGCTTTTTTGTTGAATCCAGCCGCAAGACAAAAGAAGGATAGAAACAATGTAACGTCATAAAACTATCGCGCGTGAATATCGAGAGAAGTTTGTTGAAATATGTATGAGAAAGAGAGGTGAAGGAAAATTAAATGTATCTCATATCGTTGGCGCAGAAGAACTTGCTGAATTTGATCGTGAAAATTCGAAAACATGAGTCCGTACCATTGGACAAGCTACGTATACGTTTGGGGTATGATTAATTATGTAATTCAATTGAAAACGATCTTCAATCGCGATAGCAATCTTGAGCGTTATCTTTAGACAGGACAAAGGTTCTGCAGAAATAAGCTGTTTGGATAAGCTGGGATGATTCAATTTAACAATAATCAAAATAGTCACTCCGAACCGATATTTTCCGAGGTCTCTCTCTAGAAGATTAGTGAACAAACCGCTTTTATGCTCTGCCTCTGCCACACAATGCACAACTACTTGCCCTTTCCATGAAATGGGTATGTTGATACTGAAGCGTAAAAAATCGTCCGCTTATCAACGGACGGCGCACAACTTCTCCACAAGGCGACGAAATTTTCATCACACCTTTGCAAATCTTCAATTTATTACCCCTATACGGCCGCCCATCGCTCATCGCCGGAATCGTTTATAATTTCCCTCCGGTCAACCCGGGAGAGACTTTTTTAATTAGGTTTTTGTCGGCCAGCATTTTCGACCGAGAGTCGAGTAACCGGCTTCCATAAGCGTTTTTCCGCCACACAAAAAGGTGTCGTATGCATTCGGCCACCGGGGTATCAGCATAACCAACATACACACAAGCACACACACACGCACGGGAACACACCTGCATGAAAAACAACCATTTCTAAAGGCATTCAAATGGGAGATCGAGCGGAAAAAGGATTAGTGACGGACGGTGCTGGTGGTGGTGGTAACATTTGCCTTTAGCCACCAGATCGTCCGGTGCTCCAGGGGGCCAGATCGGGAAACCCCTTGCAGCCGGTGTGCTGTTGGTGCAGCCTTGCAGTAAACAAGCGCTTACAAAAGGGGTCTTAGCAGCTCGGTAATTAAGTTCGAGATTATCCGGTTTTTGTTTTGCCGGCTAAACTCATTAAACTTTTTCGAAACGATAGAGAAACTTTACCGGTGTTCAGACAAAATGCACACCACACACACACACACACACACACACGCACAGAGAAGGCCGCAGCATCTCCCACATGTGGTCAAATGGTAAAGTAAACGAATTTGTGGCCATCGGAATTTTATCTCACACCTCTCAGTGTACGCGTCTAATGACGTGGAATGTGTTGATGCCCCGTTGGCCGTGTGGGGGGTATAATTTGTTTTTTCTTTTCTTCCTAAACTTTTCAGGTATGTATTATGGCTTGAAATACTTGCTGGCTGAGATGGTTTTATTACACTCGACTGCTCTTCCAATTGTGAGAATTGCTAATGCGTTTTGAGTTAGATAAAGTATGTGCTAGAAGGTTTAAAAGGATAATGGCTTAGTTTCATGACAAATACATTGAATACAATTCCTATGAATGTGTATGTTCCTTCAGTGGAACCTGTTATAATGAACGGATCGGATGAGCCATCTTCCAATGAGTTCTACTGAAATGTGTGGATTTCATTCCCTCGTATGGGCTATCGAAGGGCAAATCTCACCTCCTTCCTAAGAAGCTTCAACTGCTTAGTACCCAATTAAGGAAACAGCAATATTTACTCTCTGCCTTAGATTCTTTTCACTATTTGCCATCGAAACTTCTCCATCCTGTGCCTTTTTTCTTCTCCGTCAAACATCCTCCACCCGCCGGCGCCCGTGCAAAGCCGTTAAGTGGCAAATTTAACAGCGTACAATTAACTTTTTGCCACCGCCGAGTTTATAAGAAAAATTGTGTGGCGAGAATGGAATTAAAAAAGGCCCGTCGGGTTCGCGAGCATCCCAAGTGGAATGGGAACGGGAACATTTTCGCGCAAGCACGCAAGGAAAAATGGCACCGAAAGGAAGTTGACAGACGGCGGCAGACGTCGGCTGTGTGCCGGTCCTTCTTCCGGAAACATGAAATTTACGGGACGTTCCGCGCAGGAGTCGTGGGGTTGTCGTTGGCGAAAAAGATACACTCCCGTGGAGCGATGGCGCCGCAATCCAGTCATGCGGAATCCTTTCCCAGTGGAGGGCGAAGTAATACGCTACAAGTAAGAGCAACAAAAAAAAAACCTTCTGAACTGTGTTGAGTTACGAGTTTTCTTCGTACTTTTTTGTTTTGCCTTGGCCAATCTTTTCCGAACGGATGACAGCGAAACGTGTTGTAAGATGAAACTCTTATTAGTTGTTTTAGGCTAGTTAGAATAAATTCAAATCGGCATTTTCTTTGAGTTCCACCCGGGTATGTTTAAAGATTATAATTCAATCAAGTTTGGTCAATATTTTAATTAGCTTCTGTGAAAGACAACATATTTGATTTATTGGTAGTATTTTATATGGTAAATAGTAGTAATTAATGTTTCCATTCAAAATATTAACTTACACGAAGAATAAAACATCTCAGTTTCAATATCTCAGTGTTTTTTTTAATACGTCTTTAAATCCTTATTTAAACTCTAGTTAAATTTCAACTTGCACAATTTTGCATAACACCACCTCGGCACGTACATGAAAATCATAATCGATATGAGACGTCCGGGAGAAACTCTTTTCGAAACGTCTTGGAATAGACGCGGGGCAAAACTTTCCTGACGAATCCAAATCTTGTGAACTCGAATCGGCCTTCAACGGAAGGGCCTTTCTTGGAAAATGGAAAACCATCGGGGCAATTTGGGGTTGGCTGGGGGGCTGGCCAAGGTGAGAACGAAGAAAATCCATCTTAGTCCCTTTCCCCTATTTCGGAGGAACAGAACAACGTGTATCCTCCCCCCTCCCGTTTCAGAGGTCCTCTATATTGACTTTATTCGATCAAACGTAAACTCACCAAAACCGCCCGGCAGTCGGGGCGAACCGGGCGAACATTCGAACATGCCCGTAGCCCGAGACCCGCCGTTCTAATCGATTCTTGTCTGTCAAAATTTACAACCAACTTCCAATTCGGAAGCCGACGGCTTCGAGTGAAGTTTGCCCGCAAGAGGTTTTCCCGATTCCCGCGCTGAAAAGCTTCCGAATACCATCAGCATCGCAGGTCGCGGGTCCCTCGACGGGTTTCCCGTCCCCCCGGTAGCTCGTTAAAATGAAAAGGTGGAAATTGGTTGTGTCACATTCAATTTCCACCGTATAAACCAACACTTTGATAGGCGTTTCCCGATTCGATTCCCGAACAGCCATCATCGCCTGGTTCTTTTTCTTTCTCTCTCTCTCTTCCTCTCTCTCGGAACCCTCGTGGAGGTGGTTTCTCGTGGTGTAGTTTCTTCCCGCCGACACTTGCTTCTTACGTGCTAAGGATTCCACTTGATCCTCAGCTCACATCGCCAGCCGGCCTCGTTCGCTTTTTCTCGCCAAAAACCTTCCGACACGATGGATGACAAAATCACGACCGAAAATCTGGCCAAATACGTCTCATCCTAAGCGCTGGCCAATCCGCGCCGCGGCACCGAGTGGGATGTTATGTAAATCTTTAAACCCATTTTTCCAGATAACGTCATCTGTCATTGCTGTCAGCGTATCCTGTCGCTGTAAGCTGGGTGGGGGAAGGGGAAAGGGAGCGATGGGACAAAGAGAAAAGACACGCTGGAGTTCCTCGGGAACGAATACGGCGCGGGCCTCAGTCAGCTCCCGGGCAACTGCTCGGGCACGATATGCGTGAGAAATTAAATGCACGCCAACTTCCGGCATGCCAGAGTTCCGCTGACGTTCTACGGCGGCGGATCGGACGGAACAGTTTTTCCCGGGGTTCCATCCATTCCCGCCGTACGATGGAAAGCCCCCCGACATACGCTTCCGTGGGAGCTTGTCCCGGAAACTTTCTTTCCACGCAGACATGCAGCGGGCGGACGGATGTCTTCCACCTTCGTGCCCCGAACCATCTCCTCGCCCCTGGTCCGCCCATCCGAGTCCTCGCAGGATGGGCGTTGTTTTGGCACGTGTTTCCACTTTGAGCATTTCTTCCGTATCATTCATATCATTCCCCTCTCTCTCTCTCCCTCTCTGACTGGCGCCTTATCCCGCTCCTTCCGCGTCCCCGACGGACCTGTCCGTGCGGTGGGCGAAGCGTGGTTCCCATGCCCGTGTTTGCGGCTGCCAATCAAAGCACTTCATTGCTTATGCAACGTCCGTACAGTAGATTCATCGGCGTGGAACATCCTGTTCGTCCTCGGCCTTTCTTGCTTCACCCCGTTCGCTACGATTTCCTCCGGGGTGGGGGTTTGGCTTGGCTAATTTTCCCACTTTTCCCTCCCCAGCCATGCCACACACTCCGGAGGGAAGTTCTTTCGGCGCAAATCTGGTTGCGCTTCTGATTATCCTCTCCGTAGTCAGCTTTTCGGTAAAGCTATTATCCACGCTGCGTGTCCATGGCACGCAGAGACAGACGAAATGAATCAAAGCAAACACGGGCTATTTTGAAGGGAGACCCGAGAAAAGAACCCGTGCTCCACAGTCGTGCTACTGATTTTTTACCATACTTCTTGGCGGCCTCAAAAAGGATGGTCTCGTTTTCTTTTGTTTGAGTTTTTGTTTCTCCTGACGGGGGTGGCTGCCAATGCAATGGCGGAAACAAACCTCAGCGTCGAATATGTATCCGTTTTCGGTCGACAGTGATTGTGTGCCGTGCGTTTCCGGGCGCCCCCGCTGAGTGATGGTAACTTTGAGCTGGGTGTGTTGCGGATCGGCCCGTAAACAATATCCGGCTGCCCAGCGGAGATAATTATCAAGCGACGGCGCGCGGGCGTCAACGGGGCGAGAATCCTTGCGCGATAACGAGTTAAAATTCCAGACCAGACGCGAGCCAGAAGCTGACTTTCAGGAAAGGAAGCGAATGGATCCTTTGAAGCCAATGGTGGTAATTTTGTAGAATAAAAATGAAGCAAAAAGTTGCCGGTGTTTGTGTGCTCTAGTATATCTACAGTATCAAAAAGGAGTTCATGCAGTTGTACACAAGAAGATATGAGCTTTAATAACAGACAAAGGCAAGACAAAAATGTTGAATTGAGCGTATGTTCTCCAGCTTGTTTTAAGTTGTTCTTTTATTTTACTTCCTTGGTAGCTGTACATTGGTTCACAGGACCCTTAAGGGGGCCCTCGAGTTCGATTTAATTGTTTTGAGTACATTTCAGCGCCCGAACACAGCAGCATTTGATCAATATGGTAAGAAAATTGCGCCCGCCTTGGTGGAATATTAAATTTGCCGATCATTGTTTTCGGACGTGCTAAGACGAGCTTTCTCAAAGAAACCTTTCTCGATTTCCACTTCTTGTTTACGAGCGTGTCAAACGAAACCCCCGGCCAGTGTTTCGTCAGCGGTTGTCTGGCGTAATCTGTGAAATGTGTTGCATCCGCACGGTGCTGCCCCAGGATTCCGTCGCACTGCTCCTTTGATGCCACGATGCGGAGCTCATTTTTAAGGATTGAAAGATTTTCTTTTCACTTCACAACCGACAGACGTGACGCGCATTCCGAAAGTGTGCGAGAGCTTACTCCACTCGAAGGCTTTCACCATTTGCTGCCGGAAGGTTCCGTTCGGGTCCTTACACCCACACACACACACACACGCGCGCGCTGCTCAGTATGCTTTACTTCGTTCGCATCTTGAACAAGTAGTTACTTCTGGGATCCATCTATTCCCGGTGAGCTTTTCGGAGAGGAGCCCGCGCCAGCTTCCGGTCGGGAGTGTCTAGTTTTTTTTCTTCCGTTGCTGGTTTCAAATAAAACACTGCACTCTGTGAAAATCTTTTGCTTTCCCGAGCAGGCTAGTGCGCTCGCTTTCTGCCACGCCATTGTTGGGTCTGTGAATGACAGCAGTGGAGTCAGTTGATGGAACAGAGTACGGGCCAAAAACATTGCCACGTTGATGGACAACGATGAACGTACCAAAAATCCCACGCAAACAAAGAGTTGGAATGTGTCCTGATGAATAAATTTAAAATACAAAATATTCACCTATAGTATCTAACTTTAAGCTACTATCTGAGTTAGTAGACAGAAACCAGTTTGATTCTCATCTTTAACTATAAACTTCAAAATTAAACATAGTTGAATAAATTAATATAAATTCGAAAGCGAAACTATCATTACTTTTATGATAACATCAAAGCATCTTTTTTACTACAATAAGCGATTCCAAGTTGTCTTCAACATTCCTGTTTTCATTTGCCAGTCATATGCCAGCCTTTGTGACTCCGTATTATTTCACAATAAATACACTAATATTCTATAACATTTTCGCGAAAGGGAAAGCCCCGAGTTTCAGCAAATTTTGTTTCTTCGCATTTGTTTCACTTCGTTGCCCGCCGTTTTCTGTTTCTTTGCCACTTTTCAGTAGCCCTGCGTAGGATGGAAATGCGTTGCCCGAGGGACATCCTTTCCGGAACCTTCCTTGCGCGCTTCCGAAATGACACTGGAAAAAGCGCGAGTTTCATGAATTTTAATTTTCATACGACCATCCCAACCATCCAGCATTCAGTTCAGCGTGCCATTTTTTTTTTGCTCATTTCCCGCTCGTTGCCTGAAGGCGAACGGCGGGAAAATAAAAAGCTACAGTGTGCCATATTATTCGGCATTTGGCCGACCTCGTCGAGCAGTGACGGGCTGGCTGTGCCTTCGGCTGCCTGAAATGATGCTGACGTTATTTTTGGCTCTTTCTTCTACGGTGCATTATTTGCGCCGTTGCTTCGTGCAGCCTCGTTTGAAAGAAGTCTCGTTTGTCTGGGGAAAATACACGACGCGCGATGGAAAAAGGACGACGCAAATGCAAAATTAAATCATTGGACGGGAGCGTTTTTGCAACCGACAAATACTAACACCGTGATTTGACAGACACAACACCAATGAAACCATTTGCCAGCAAATTCCTGTTACGTCCTGTTGATTAATTTAAAGGTAGCTATTATGAGAATTGTATCCATAATTTCTTCGTTCTTCGTTAGGTGGGCAATATTTAATGTACTTTTGTACATTGAAGTGTTTTCCGGTATGCCAGGAAAAAGGAGATGACTCTCTTCGAAATTGGATTCTGGCGAGTCAACATCATTAATAACAGGAACGATTCTTTAAACTGAATGATTTCCACGGGCTTGTTAATGATATATGGACTTATGTTACTGTGTTTGACATAAGAATATATAGGTATTTAATCATTGATATGGCATTCCCATTTTACGCTTCTATGTGAATGGTTTAACAGCATGACGACACAAAAAAAAAAGATAAGCCAAAAAACTTTGGCAGTTTAGAAAAGATTAGAATAAGCCTCTTGTCACCAGTCTTTCATACCGGAAAAGCATTGCACTCCTAAACAACTCTTGATAAATGGTGTACTGTGCGTAGACAACCACAACCTACCATCCATTTATTCGATGAACATATCTTTCAAGAGTGTCAGCGTCGGTGCGTTTGGAAATTCGTTTAAAGCTTATTGGTTTTCGAGTGACGGGCTGGCTGCTGAACGTCACGAGGAAAGGAACAAAATATGACCAACTTTTGGCACACTTTCCACCCCAAAACCGACTAGGGTTGGGACGCTTTCCTTGCAAGTTCCCGATCGGTTTTGAGTATCGTGGTATCGAATTCTATCGTGTACCACAAGCCCGTGTTTTGCTGCGCCCCTTGTCCACTCCGTCCCCTGACGTCCCCCTGACTTCTGGCACGGGGTCGAGGCTCTTTTTTTTTCATCAAAATTTCACCCATCACATCCATCACCATAATCCGAAGGATTGTTTGTTTGCAAGTGCCAATGAAACGAATCCACGCTCCCTCGTTCGCACGCATCCGTAACATCGTCTGGCTCACTTTCGTTCGGCAGGGGAGGTTTTTTTTCCCTCCTCTTCTCTGTCGTTGTTACGAGAATAATGTTTAAATTTGCCGCATAGCGGATATGAAGCTGAGAGAGCACTAGCTATGTGGCACCACGAGCCTCGCAGGCAGCATGAGTGAAAGCCAAAACAATATGCTGCCCGTTTTTCCACGTATCCCTTTTTCCGGGATACCGGTTTTTCTTTCTTCTGTTTGGGGCCGAAGATTCTGGCTGCATTTTCAAGTCAGTGTTACAAAAGCTTCACATTCGGTGGCATCCGGGGGCCATACGTCAAGCTGTAGCGCTTCCTTTCTGGCGTCCTGCGAAAGGATGTGTTTCCTTCGTTTTGACAGCAGCAAGGAAAAGGCATCACTCCTTCCAGCGGCACTCGCCGTTAGCCTCTTGCCCTCGTGTACGGGCTCTTTGGCGATGGATTTTCCGGCACCGGATTCATTCCAATGTTGATTGATGGTGAGGAAACGGTTGCGAAACCGAGGACGAGAGAAAGAAAAAAAAACCCTAGCTAGTTGGTTTGGCAATACACGGAGATGGTGCCGTAGAGAGGAGGAAGAGGGCACAAAACGGAAGACGACAACACTGAAATCACATTCTTTGCTTGCTGCTACTCGAATGTTTTCCTTCTTCCGCCGTTTCTCGTTGCGTTGCTGCCGTGAAGAAGTGCGTTCCGGGTTTGACGGAGAGTTTTTCCAGCGCCGGATGGAAAAGCGAAGGAACGATTTGCTGCACGAGAATCTAAGGCAGTGCACGGGGAGTGGCGGAAAACAATTGTCTGGGAGGCGACCGTTTCGGAATGGAAATGCCGGAGTGAAAATCAGTTCGACTAGAAATGTCAATGACTCCAAACAGAAGGAAATACGTACTCCGACTCTGAATGAGGAAAAATTACCTTTCACATCATGGAGTGAGATTGATTTGAATAATAATAATCTTCTGTTATTTGCCATTAACATAATGGAAACAGGAGACGAAGAATGGAAGTGTTTGTGCTACCTTATTGTACTGTATGTTTATGGATCTTAAAATTTGTTCAGTGTTTTAAATTTATCAAACATACACTAAATACATTTTTCTCCGCACTTTCTCTGCATCTTGGAAAACTGTTTTTCGTTGTTGTCTAGAAGCTATGGAATATTTTATGTTTTTGAATAAAGGAATAGTTGGCTTAAGTGTGAACATGTTTTACAATTTATGATTGGGTTCAAATCCGGAATCTTATTCAGAGTTTAGTAAAATAGTCAGAAATCGAAATTGAAGGATCCAAGGGTGTTTCACTTGCGTCGAAACGCTATCCACAGGATCGGTGTCATCAAACAGGAAAATCTTTTATTCCAGAACACCAAAAAAGAAAGGACGCTCGAAATGAGTAGCGTGGCGATCTCAATAAAACTATACTTATCTGACATCCTGCCCAATAAGTAATTGAGGGCTACCAGTGACTCATCTACAATAAATAGGACAAAATTACTATGTTTGGCCGGGGCTGTGACCAAGGCCGTACAATTCGTGCCGCACCATTCCATTTCCTGTGGCTCGTAAACTTCTCATCAGTCCTCTCGGTTTGCGCCATGGCCGCGGTCCCGGTCATCCCCTTAACGGCACATAATCTCAATCAAGCTCCGATTACAATTCGAACTTGTATCAACGGCCCCGGCCCCCACCCCGCCAGAACCATTACCCCGTGTTGTCACGATCGTCCGTGCCGCCTCCCGGAAGACTGGTCGCAGCAGCTCTAACTTCCACTCGCCCGTAAATGACTTTTTCCGGACCTGGCCGAAACATATCGTTCTGGTCGGGTTTTCCGACAGGAGCATTTCTTCTCCAAGAAGTCAAATGCAGCCCAACCGAAACGCACAGTGTTTGACACTTTTCCTATTCCGGAAAAGAAGCAGTCGGGCGGCTCGTCCTTCGCCCTGTGATGGACCGTTTCCTTGGCATGCTGAGAAGATGTCACCCGCCGCTGCATGGGGGAGTTCACCGACGATGGTAAAAAAGCACTCGGTTTTCTTTCTCCCCCCGGCCTAATCCAATCTTCCCGAAGGCACGAGTGCGGGAATTTCTCTGCCGTTTTTCTTCACCACTGGAAAGATAACACCTCCCCCCACCACTTTTGTTGTTAGAAAAACGCAGCGGGAGTTTACGCAACGGCGCAACGTCGCTCTTCAAGTCGCCAACTTTTCCAATGGTGCGGACATTAACTGCCCTGTTGGGGGAGTGGTTGGCAGAAGCCGAAATTTATTACAATTTATTTTGATATGAAAATGACAAGTGCCATCTCAGTTGTATCAATTTTATTGCATGTTGCTCGATAAACAAAATAAATATATCTTGTCACCCCACGGTTTCAGTGGCACTTTAACAGCAAGGCGCGTTCGACGAGCCCTCGAGGAGCTACAAGGAGCATCGAAGTGGCCAGAGTATTATCAATCAAGATGAGGGTAATCTTTCTTCTTTAAGGTTCTGTTTTTTATGCGTTCTTGTTCTCTGACAAAAATGTTTGAACATCATTTTTGGCCTTGTTCTTACAAATATACTGTCAGCAAGCCGAGTTTCCTAAAGTATTTCTTCACTATTTTTTTCATCGAAAGCTCTACACACAAACGTTCATATTTTACATTTACTTATTATTTTTATATCACTATTGAATGCTCTTACGAATGATTCCGCTCGCATTTGTACTTACCTTGCTTCCACAAGTTTTTGTTACTGAGACCTCATCCACGATTACAATATTCAAGACTCTTTATCTGCATGTTACAAGAAGAATACCAAGCATCATAAATAGCAATGAGTCCAATCCATCATCATCATCATCATCATCATTTTCGAGAAGCATTTCCAGCCGACAGCAGTCAAAACATTAGACCGATGCCATCCATCCCTTCAAAGCAAGAAGGCAGATAGGCAAGCAGGCAGCCGGAGGCCCCCTTGACAAACGGCCGTTCGTTGAAAAGACGTTTTATGAGTCATGTTACGAATGTTTAGAGGTGGTTTGTTTCCCGCCTTCGCTGGCAGAATTTTTGGCGTGCGTTTTTCCGGCATGTTTGTTTGGGACGCGTGCAATAAAAAATCCACAAAATTAGAACTTATTTGTCAATGAATGTCAAGCGTCACGCCCTCGATAAATTTGGCTTTTAACACCGCAATGACGCGAAAAACACTTCTACATATTAATCCCGATCCTGTGTCCTGCCCCTCCTCGCGGCGCACGCTTCGCACAGGGCTATCTCCAAATTGCAACAAGAACAAATCCTGCCACAGACTGGCACGTGGCCGACTGGCTCACTGTGTTTGGGTGGGGGCAGCAACACACATCCATCTGTGGCCACAGGAACAAGAGGCGAATTTTCCACAACTCGTCACAATTCGGGTCGATTGTTCCAATTGTGTCGTCCAGCAGGACTCCATTTAATCCACGTGTATTCAATCGATTGTAAAAGCAATACATTTTCCTGCCCACCCCCATCGGACACGGAAACGTTTCCCCTTTTGGAAAAAAAATGCATCTCCTTTTCCTGATCGCCGTTTCAAGTGCATTGTGTGGTTCGACAAGTGTGGCATGGTCACCTTGACTGCTTTCAAGGATTTTTTTCAAGCGTCATGATGATATGACAGCAAGCAACAGACCAGTCTCGTCGGAGGGGGGAGGGGGAGGAGGGTAGGGTGTTCTTTGGCTTCCGATTAATAACAACAAATCGACAACAACTGGACCAACAATGTATCTTCTCACTTGTATTCTGGCGATGGGGCAGTCTAGTGCCACTTTAGGAATCCAATGGAAAATGTACGGATGTTGGAAATTTTCGATATGTTCCGTTAAACTACGGAACAGAAATCATCATTCGAAAAATGTTTTATTAAAAAATGGAAAAATTGCTAATATTTTTGTGTTGTTTGTTATGTTCATTAAATAAAAATAATATAAGTTCTAGCATAGAGCAGTTATTAATTTAATGGCTAGACTAAGCTTCTGTATGCTACACCATGCAACCTCATAACTTTTTCAAATAAAATCCGAAATGGGATTCCATGTGGTCGCAATATTTCTTCCCCTTTCTGGGAACCGAACGGAGGAATTCCAATAGTTCTTCCCATGACTACGCGGAAGCTAGTGCCACGACTATTCGCTGCAATAACGCACGAAGAGAATGTCGCAAATGTGTGGCGGCTGCATCCGCGCTTCGATCGCACCGTCGGACAAAACAACGACCTGACGGTTGATTGTTGCCGGTGGAGCAACTCCGGGCAATCAGACTAGACTCCCGTGATAGGCAGTGTCAGAAGCAGCGATGTTCGCCACTTGTTCTCTGGCGTTCACTGGTGACATGTTGCATCATTCGACTTTTCAATCTGCTGCACCGCTGGAGGGATGCATCCGTGACTCCGGGATGCACGAAACACGAAAATCCGCCTGCAATGGTCAACACTACTCAGATCTAGCGGCGCTTGAAACCAATATGCCCCGCATGTGAGAGAATAGAACAGACTACGCACTCAATTAGTACATTCTTGACAAGGTCACAGTTTGAGTGTTAGTGGGCTAAAGCTATTATCAAACAATAGAAAATGGAACTATAATCACAATTTTCGCACAAACTGATTTTATAACTTTATAAACATTAAAACTATTTGGGCTTTGTATAATAAAACTGTAAAACTGATATCCTCTTTGGCACGAAGCTATCGAAAATGGCTACAATGGGTGCTGCGTTTTCCGACGGATGACCCACCGAAATCATTTCCCGGAATCCCGCACTTTTGGTCATTCTGGCCCATGCTTTACAAGCTGTTTTTCGAATCCGTCTTCCCGGTCCGGAATCGACCCGGTCCGCCTTCAGCCCCTGGCACGTAGGACGTTTGACGATTTTTAATGCACTACTCACCGAGCAGCCATCAATTCGGCGAGAACTCGAACGAGAAACGGCGGCCCCCGGGGTACTGGGCCTTCGAAGCCCTCCGGTTGCTTTGGTTCGGTGTGCCTTTGACGCAGAAAACTCCCTTTTTCAATTAAATGCACTGAGAACTGGTGCACATGTTTAATGGACTGTTAAAATCACCCTCCGGAAGCAGCGCCAGCAGCAGCAGCGGCGGCAACAACGGCACCCAGTCCCGTGGAAAAAGCGGCAACAGCAGAAATATCAGCAGCATTGGCAACATTGTGCACCGGAACCGTTTCGGAATGGGATGGTTTACTCCGTACGAGGCGTCCTCATTTGTACTACATCACCCGGCGGTTGGGAAAAAGGACCAGTGCCAGAGGGCTTTGCAAATGCGACTTCCGTTTTTCGGTGCCGGGACCGAGCAACAACAAAAAAAAAAAAACGGACCGCCTGACAAAGCGAGACGAGTGCTAGGCGCTGGCTGCTGGCGAAGAAAAACACACCATGGGAGTAGTGTACGGGTGTTGGTTGAGACGGCATTTATTTATATTTTTCAAATTGATTTCTGCACTTAAATCAGCACGCTGTTAGCGATCAGCGTGTTTGGAAAACGAGTAGATGCACGAAAGAAGTGTTTTAGTTTCAGTACAGCCATATCCACAATTTCGAGTGGCAATCGATTTGACAGCGAAATTAGAACAGTTTACTTAAACAGGTTAATTGATAATCAAACTTTTTTAACTCCATACCCAATTGCCAATACCAATTGCAAAGTATGTAAATTAACCTAGCAATTCCTCCGGGCTTAGCAACTATGTACATTCTGGCAACGCAATAGTTGCTATACGATCAGCTACATACTGCAACCAACATGTTTTAAGTTCCACCCCGAAGGACCTGCTCGGCAGCTATTACCAGATCCTAAACGACCAGCCCATTAGTTCGCCCTGTTTGGGAGGAACATGTCTGGGAAGGTTGCGTATCGAAGGGGTGGCACAATGTTGTAACATTAACAAGCTGATCGGCTCCGAACCCAGAAGCAGTTGATGTTGGAACGTCACCGGCGGAAATGTTGACGAATGGTGAAATTTAATTTGGCAACCTCTCCCCCGCTCCCCGGTGGTTTTACACTGGTTTTTGCTGACTAGGGGGAAAGGCTATGCCGTGGGTCCTCCACTTCCAGGGGCCCTTTTGCCAATCGAGCTCGGTGAAGTGTAGTCGATGGCCACAGCACGACTACGCCCCCTGGTAGGGAGCCTCGTAACGCATATCCTTTTCCCCGGCGCTGCAACCGGAGCAATGACGACGCACTGTGAGTGCTAATGGGTGCCCGATAGGACAGAACGGTGCGTGTAAGCAGGGAATAAGGAGGGACCTGCCACCTTCCACAATATTCGCTTTCTTGAGTGACGGAATTAAGGAATGACCAGCGAAACATTGTCAATTTCGTCGCTCTTGCAAGTAAGCATATGATCGGTTTTGACCAATCGCCATCCCACTGTTGCATGGCACGGCAAAAAAAAAGAAGGCTAGCCTGACGAACGCATGGCACAATCCATCGCGAGCTGGTGATTGCATTCATATTGCGGCTAGTTGGTTACAATCGAGTGAGCAGAAATTACTTCTTGCGCATCGCAGCGGCAAAATGGGCGCGCTGGGTAGCGCCGGCGGATTACAGCACAATATTCTTGTTAATTGAAAATTGGATTTAGTCCCTTTGATAGCATCTTCCCCACCTCCGCCCCCGGGGCAGGGGGTGGCAGGATGGTTTCGGCGTTCCGGGGTGGCGTTCTTTTGCATCGCATTGTCGCAGCGAGCGGGAAAAACTCTTGCGCTTTCCCCCGGGCCGGCCAAAGCGGGCGCAACCGAACCGTCCCCGAGCACCGTTTTGGCTTCGGGCGGGACACGGGTTTTAGTGGCACGGAAGAGCGATCTCAATGGTGCATGAAAGTTTAAGCAAAATGTCTTCCCCAACCGAGACTATAATCGGCTACGACGAGGGCGGCCATCGCGGGCATCTCTTTCTGCACTTTTCCCTGTACTCTCGGACGCCCGCCTCGGGAAAGCGGCATTGGGATTTGTAATCTCATTGTAAGAACCACACGGTTGGGTGAATACTTACGCTACGCTTCCTATTGCCTGCCTTGCCGCGTGGTGGGTTTGTTTTGCGTTTTTATTCCTGTTGCCAATGGTCCAAAGAAGACTGTTAATGGTTTCATTGAAAAGAGGGATTTCAAATATATTAGCAATACCGCATGGACATTTCCTCGTACACGATACTATTACTGAATGTGGAAGATTACACTAGTAGAAAAAGATGTAAACGATTGTTCTACTTAATTGAACAATGCTCAATTCTATGAAAGAACTGAATTTTTTGAATAATTTTCCAAACATAACTTGTCAATAAGAAAATTCTCCATTGGTCCGGGATTTTGCCACAGATGAAAGGAGGGTCGGAGGAAAAATTCTCTATTTCCCTAAACGTCCTCAACATCAGTGAAAAAGCATCCAGTCTTTTATTGCATTTAATGAGAAATTCCAAAAGGCATAACGCTGACAAGGATTGTTCCAGGTATGAAAAGGAGTAGCATCGGTGAAAGACAATATGAAGCTTTTCATGTTACAGGAATTCTACCGTTTACCAGAATGGAAAAGGTTGCAGAAACACATCGCACATTTCCAGGAACAAAAAATTGTCAATACATACCAAACTTTATGCATTACACAATAGATTGATTTTGCGATTAGAACGAAATATTTCAAAGTATTTTATGATGTAGAAATTTACGGACGTTAGTATGTGCATTCTGTCTATAGAAGCATTTAAAACAGTACTTAAAGAAAGCTTTAAAACAATTCGATGGCGAAAATTGGAAAACATTGATCCTTTATGTATGATACTAAAGTAAAAACTTCATGTTGAATTTTTCAAACTAATCTACTTACTGTTACTATTACGAAAAGCTACAACTATTTCGCAACTTTTCCAAATTCCTTGTCATAAGCTGTGTGAGCTTAGAACGTTGCTATGCGGAGCTGCTGCTACATGAAGGAGTGCAATACCGGAAGAAAGTAAAACTGCAAACTATCCGCACGCTTCGCGGATTACCCGGTGGCCTTAATTTTCTGCTTCCGCCTTTCAGCGGACTCGACTTCCGCCGCGGCAAACCTAGCCGGGGTCCAGCTGAAGGCTGGGCGAAATTTATGGTCACACTTCCTTATTAGCGCCCCGATCCCACCGAGACTGAGTCGGCTGAAGGCCCCAGGAAGGGCGAAAGTTTCCGGCTGCCAGCGGATGGAGCTCGCAAAATCGTCTTAATCGTTCACTTTTTCGTGTAATTATTAAAACATCCAGTAGAAGAAAAACTGCACGGTCGGAAAACGCTGCGCCGGCAAGATCGTCGTGGGCCGATAAGCACGATCCGCTTTCCCAACCGATGTCCGGCGGGTTGCTGAGTGTAAACCTCCCACTTGTCACCGGTTTTTTTTTGGTTCTTTATCTTCCTCACGATGGGTTAATTTTGGAAGGAAAAATATATAAAAATCACGTTGTGATCTATTGTTGTGCATCGTTCATACCATATTTGAAATGTTATGATAAAATGTTCTAGTATGTAAAAGAAGATAAGTCTTCAAGTGCGAAAGTTCAACGCAAATTAAAAAACAAATCGTCTAATGATATTTGGTCAGCTTCGAATGGGGTAAACTTCGGTGGTGCTGCATCCTTGCGAACGCTCCATGCAGCTATCGTGGCATGACCATCCTCCAGGGATACATTACAACTGCACTGCTTGCACCGTTCAGCTGGGTAATAAAGCTCACACCAAGCCGAACCCCCCTGCTGGCCGTGGGTCCGTTTTATCCCAGCTTGCTACGATCTGAAAGTTCCTTGTACATCCGCTTTTTATCTCCACGCTTCCGCAGTCCAGCACCAGCCCCTGACTGCCCCGTGCCGACCACCGCGTGTCCTTCCTGTCACTCGGGCCCCATCATCTTCTCCGTGTCGCAGTCTCCGATGGGCACGTAGGTGCGCACCGGGCACTCCCCGGGCATGCGAGCTGGGAGACCATCTAAGATATCAGCTGGGAAATTAACTTTCCTTAATTAACACATCGGGTTAAATTGCACCGAACCCGGGCACGCCATGGATAAATGATGCGGTGTTCCTGCGAGTGGCTCTTGATGAAGATTGGCAATTAATTCTCGCGCATTGTCGTAGTCCTGCGAGGAGTCTTCCGCATACCGTACGTGATATTGTTGCGTTTTCTCTGCTTCCGACATGTGGATGCATCCGGCGTGAAGGCGCGGAACCGGAAATCGGACCCACATCGTGCCCGGGGGTTTGGTTAGGAATGGAAGCGTGAGAAAATCTGTACTACAATGAAGCTCGAAAAAACTAGGGCAGCATCATTGAAAAGTGGCAAACATGAAAAGGCCACTGAAAATGGGCGCAAAGTACTTCCCGTGAGAGCAACTTGTCTTTCAAACAGTAACAAACTGAACTTAATAAATCCTGTTCACAAATTAAGTAATATTTTTGATTTTTAGTCATTTGCTTTTACAAAATTTCGTAAAGCGATAGTTTTTAAAGTGCATTTTGTCAAGATTTGGAAGGGTTATCAGACATACAATACAATTATAGCTTCCAAATTGAAGGCAGTTCACCTTCTGTTCTGTCTGTTCTGTTGGTCTGTTGCAGAGTTCGTCATTTGAATCAACCGTTTTATTCGTTTTCGCCCAGTGAACCCTCCGAACGGACATGATTGATAGCTGTGAAGCACTATTTTGATTGATATGCCCTCCTCCTCTAATTTATGACGGTATGTGTGATTAGGGAACGTAGCAGCATTCCAGTTGAAAGTCTGACCCCAAACACCCTGTGGGGACAATGGCGACCGTAGAGGGCCTAGAGTGCGCATTTCGATGCCCATTAAAATTAGATCAAGCTGCCCAAGCTCCTACCGCACCGTTACTACTGCCGTCAAGCGAAATTGCAATTGCCGCTTCACGTGTCGGTGTGATTCGTTCCATCAAAGATCATAAAACAAATTGGGCCGCTTCAGAGAGCGTTTGTCATTTGGGAGTAGGTTCATTTTCGGCGGCCAGTAGTACGGGAAGCGTTTCTATTTGTTTGCTGTTTGCCAGCGTTATCTCCACACGCGTTACTGTGCCGCCTGTGGAATTTCGTACCGATTTTGAATTATTAATTGTTTGCAAAAATAACAAACAAAACTCAAATCAGCATCCACCCTGGCACTAAAATGCCCGGGGCCAATTTTAATGTGAATGTATGCGTATAACAATTCGGGAACAAAAGCTTGCCCCAGCAAGGATCTGTCCGCACAAGTACGCAGCGCACGGGTTGAAAGTGTCATTTGCCGGTGATCTATGAGAAGTGATTTATTTTTCATCCATTGTGACAGCGGAACTGTTTCGGGGATGAAAAATAGGATTGGCAACAACAGCAACAACAACGACAACAACAACAAAAGCACCCGACGGCTTCACTTCTAAAACGAATAACTACGACTCAGTCCGCGTGGAAACCGGTGCCCAGGATGGACTCCGACATACGAAAAATTGTGTTGTCCCAGGGTGGCAACTAGATGGAACTAGATGGAACTAGCCAGATTCAGCCTGTCTCCGGGATGGACTCTGACGATGGACATCCTGCTGATGGAACACGTTTAACCACTCACACTCCGGAGGCCACGGACTCGCGTACTCCCGAAAGGACACTTGCGGAATCAGGGGAGAGCTCAAGCTAAGGCTAGCCACGGACACGGACCTGGCCCGGACTGACCCCAAGGCAGCTCGCTGTGACACTCGGCCCGGGGCTTTCCATCATTAGCCGACATACTGGATATCCATAAATAAATTAAAATGAAATATGAATCACATCACGGTGCGGACCGCGCGAACTGTATCAGCACAAATTCTGCAGCATCCCGCAGGGGACAGCCGGAGTAGAAACTTTAAACTACGACGAACGCAGAGCACTCTGCCGGAGGGAGTAATACGAGGCCTCAAGCGGGGCGAGGTGCCTGTCCAACAGTTCTGCCCGTGTTTATCCCCTGCTGATTTGATTCTATGCTTCGCTGACCTCCGACCGTTGGTCCTTCCTTACTCTGCCGGGTATTCATAGATTTAACAACTGTATTCAAATTATTGTTGATAACGATTAAACTTAAGCGAAATTTTATGTGATAAAGTTGGATGTAATTTAAAAAAAAAGTTAATTAATGACAAATGATAACAACGAAACATTCCTTTTAACACTTTATAATCACATTAGATTGATGAATGTAGGAACTTTTTGAACGTGTAGCCAAACTGCTTCACAATTTTTGACACGTATAAAAGACTATTATTGATTAAGTTTTAGTAGACAAACTTATATTTACTTGAGAAGTTCTTTAAACGCCCGATAATAATCAAAGTGTTGTGCCGCACGACGCAAGTACAATTCCTCGTTTGTTTGTGTTTATTTATAAACCAACAACTTTAACACCTACTGTAGCCCTGTCCGACCAATCTCGTCCTGGCGGTCCTTGCTGCTCGTAAACGCTTCGGTATAACACCCCCGAAGCTCCAGCGTAAGTATTTTCTTTTCGGATTGAATCCACACGGTCTTGCCGTCCCGCCGGAATTCGTCCGGATTTAATCTCCAGCGTGGGAGACGCGGATTGGCGCGAGTGGTTTCCGTGTACGTGGGGGATGGCGTTTTCGCCGCTCTCTGCTTTTCCTCGAACTAACCACGTATCCTTAAAACAGTAGGTTCATCCGTAAATCCTTTTTGCCGGGCGGGCGGTTCCGAACTGCGGGTATTTATATTAAAAACAATGATTTATTAAGTTCAACATTTATCCTTTTTCCCGGGCGTGGACCGGCAGCACAGCGTGTACTTCTCTCTCTCTCTCTGCACTGTTACCGGAAGTCAACTACCGAGTTTGCTGATAACCCGTGCTTTCCGTTGTTTGTGCGCGTGTGTCTATGGCAGCTGGAAAAATATAAACGAATCGAGTCTGAGGAATAAACAAATAAAACAGCAAAACTATTGAATCCGTATGGGTATTGAGTCTTTGGGCAGCTGACTCTAGGAAGCGTCTCGTGTACGGTGGTTTAATTGCATGTTGTGCTTCCTTCTTCGTACGTAATCATGGTCGTTTCGGAAACAAAACTCTGGTGGCACCACGAGAGACACTGGAGCAAAAAAAAAAAACCAAAATAAAAACAACCTTCCGCAGGGCAAATATTCACTGACACCCGGGAATAACTAATCTCCCGGCGCGGTTTAAGTTCACAAAGCATACAACGGCGTACGACCGTATATTTACGATCGCTCCCGCAATCTTTTGCCGACCGAATGTCCGGGGCACATTTCGGGGAATGTCTTGCGAGTCCTTAGTCTCGTATGTGTACATTTTATTCGTCCGCTTTTCCCGCTTTCGGTCCAATTTCCTTTCGCTCAGTGTACACTGTCCGGCGATCTTTTTGCTGCCCGAAATGAAGCGCCATAGGTGAAGGCGAGCATGCGACCCATACCCCACCGCGACTGGTCAGCCGGCCGAGTACGATCGGGTGGAAATCGGTCGACACACGGTGGATCCGTGTGAATGGTGGATTTTCTCGGCAAATAAAGTACGCCCGTAGTCAAGTAAACGAGTCGGATTTGTCACATTGCCATCCCGGTCGGATGGCCGACTGACGATAGCCGAGTCCGGTGAGGGTTGGATGTGGCTCGCTTTAACGTCCGGCTGCTACGGGCTGCTGGGCGCAGGACCTATTGGTGCGGTCACTGCGGTCGGTGACCACCGTCGGGCTGCGGAACGATTTATGGAAGCATATAGGTGAAATATTTTCCAATTAGTTTCTCGCCAGAGGCAACGTCGGGTGGGCCATTTGAATAAAAGTGAAAGAGTACTGGTAAAGGAGATCGATGCATCCTCCAGAATGGCAGTTTATT
>JAOEFI010000007.1:13040634-13053980 GCA_034621735.1 Anopheles plumbeus | reverse complement strand
TTTTTTTTTGGTGCAGCGGTATTGGGTGGAGTCGCAATTTTCCTCCAACCAGACGCCAAAGCGCTAGCTTTCCCGCCGCGTTAGCAAACGATCAATTAATCATAAATGTTTTCATTTCTGTAGACGTAAAATATTAATTCTATCGCTCTCCTGCCTCTGATGGCGCATGGCTTGGGAGTGGGCGTGCTTGGCTAACTCGCACCGGTGCTACGGTGCTTATTTTACACGGAACACAGCTTAAGCACCGGGCACGAGTTTTCACAACAGTAAAATAACCAAATTATGACTCGGTTTGACACGTTTAAAATTGGTTATTTATGATCCGTTTGGATACTTTTCTCGCGCACACGAAGCTAAGGAATTGGGGACGTTATTTGCCCGCAAAACGTTTACTTTGCTCAGTCGATTATTATCAATATTTTAGATAACATGGTGTTTTGTTAAGGATTTCTTTTACCAAGATTTATTTAGCTTTCAATTATATTTTTCGTCAACAAATCAAAGTTCCTCCAAAACCGATGAAGAAAGTATAGTCAAAATAGTGAAAACCTATTAATAAGGTAACCTCATTTCAAATTCTCTGTACTCATCAGACAAGGGATTAGCTTGAGATCACTTTTTCGCGTTTTTTTATGGAAATAGAATTGGATGAGCCAAGAGCATGTTGACAGCAATTAGAATTGTATTGTTTGAATCATGTGTCGAATCGTAATCTTCGGCGTTTTCGTTTCGGCAAGAATACACATGAAACCAGCAGATTTCTTACACGCTCCGCCTCTGCCAACTTCGATGGAAGTAGCACAAGCTACCAACCGGCAGCTTTGGCATAATTTGCAAACAAAGACAATCTCACACTGCATGCTTCTTGCGATGGGCCAAACTTTACCTCGATTCCGGCCCTCGCTCGGATCCCTCGAAGAATGCCATCCATTCACGCATCATCCCGAAAAACATCCCGAATCCTCTGGCCGGCCCGTGGGCCGAAGCCAGCCTTCGCGCGTCTGTTCCTGATAGGCGGTGGCCGTCCCCAGAGAGCAGAAGGATCTTCATCCTTACCATCGCTGCGGACGACGCCGATGACGACGACGAGGACGACGCCGCATGAGCAAATGAGGACGATGGGAAATATTTGCTGCGACGCTTAGATTTTACAATTTTAAGCATTTTCTCGTTTGCAGACGATGCGAAAAGCCTGCGGGTGAAATTTTCTGCTTCTTCGCATGATTTACTCCGGCACGGGAGCCGGCACACATAGCACCGTTCGCCGGGAAGTGCCGTTCCGTGTCCACCGACGATGGGCTCGGGGACTCGCAACTCGACGGTCCGGGGAGAAAATCGAGAACAAGCAAGTATGAGGGATGGCTTATAATTTTCCACCAGATTCAAACCGTGCGGAAGGATTTGCTCCTTGGCAGATGACAATTTGTGAGTAAGTCCTCTCCGAATCCGGCATGCGGCATACCTACATAAGTACATACGCGTCTCCCATTCGGTTGTAGCGAACACTTGCCCTCCGTGATCTGACTAGAGCTCCACTCGGGTTGCTTGCTCCGGCTGAAGGAATCTTTTGATGAATCACCATCGAACCACGGAACATCGCCAGCATACTCCCGGCCCTGCCCGCAACCGATGCGGCGCAACCGTGAATGTTGCCGACAGCGCCAGACTGCGGGTTTTAGGAACTGTCTAATTGTTTGCTTACATTTACGCCAGCCGGAGAAATGGTGCTGAATGTGTTCTAAACTCGGTGGCCAAACAATCGAAACGCTAAACCTCCATCTCCGTGGGTGCGTGTGTCGATCCTTGGAATGCTGTGCTGTGATTACATGAGGTTATTTCAATCATGGATCCTTGGAAGCGTTCCAACTGTGTGCTTGTTGGTAGGCATTGGAAAATCGACCTTCGCGCTAGGAAGGACACGCAACCTCGATGGGTTTTGGAAGCGCTGTTTACCTCCCAGAGCCAGTATAACATACCAATTAAAGCGATCGATACTGTTGAAAGCATGTTGATTTGGTCTGAACGGAAATTATCACACTCTGTTTTTAGGGAGCTCGACACTGAGAATGGTTTGTTTACCATTATATATTTACGAGGACGAAAGGATGAAAAATCCTATTCCATGGACGAAGTAAAAGTTCTACTGTTCACATTAAGTTGTTCAAACTAGTTCAAATACCTTTCACTACTAAAAAAGGAAAGATAAATATCATTATACAACATAGATAGCAGATAGCATATACATAGATTAGCAGATTTGGAATATAATTTAAATATTTATCATAGTTCTACCACACATCATATAGTTCTTTTTCTTTACAACAAGAAATGACCCCATAAACTAGAGAGATAAATTTCCTCTGCTATCTATCTCGTTTTTGTAAATATGGAACATATGGTCCTACGGTGCAAGGTATGCGACCCGGCGCTAGATGTAAGGACAGCATCTACCGCCTGCCTTCACGAGCATCTTTTCTCGCACACGAAATGTTCGCTTTCCAGGCGCCCCCGGGTGCACAGGTTCCTCATCTTCATACATAATAAATCCATTCTCATTACTAGATGATTGTACACATTTTTTGAACCCCGCTCCACTAAATACCGCCCGTCCGCTTCGTCCGTCGTGCTCCGTCATACGATCCATTTCCCGACGTCCCCGAGGACCACGGCCCCCGTCCCCGTGTAGTTTCCCCGGGCAGAACAACTACTTCGCCGGACTCAGAACAGATTCTTCGACAGCCGTGTTGCCTGCTAGCCAGCCACGGGTATGGCAGCGTGTCGAAGATATCTGTCGGCGCTTTTGTTTGATAAATGTATATTTCATGTTTTGCCACCTACTTCTACTCCACCTACTCCCCACCCGAAACCCACCCACCGATCTGCGCACTCTCGTGTACAAATATTTCTGCCAACCAATTTCAATGGACAGTTCCCATTTGGTGACCGACATCAACATCACCACCAACACCAGCGAAGGTTCACAATCTTTCGACAACCCCTGTACATATACACACACTAACAGACACGAACATCCTGCACATTAATCCCCTCGCCAAAGGATCGCAACCGGTTGCAACGGTTGTCAAACGCTTTGAAACACATCTGACTTGGTGGCCCCTGTGTGCCGGCAGGAGCATATAATGATTGTCACTCGTGATAAAGTTATTATTAATAACCTTTTTTCACCCGGCCGACCCAACGGTAAATGGGTTTTCCTCTCCTGCCCGTCCCCACCATCATTCCCGAGCAGCATCATCATCCGGTGTTCCTTTGGCGCCCATCGAACGATGGCAACCCATCGAGTGGGAAAGAGAGAGTTTCGGCCATTCATAACTTCCTTCTTTTTTTACGGCACCGGTCGGTACAGGGCGGCGCAGAAAGGATTAGAAACCTGGCAACCCCCGATCCACTCAGCCGCGCCGGGTTTTGCAGACGGGGAAATCCGTAAGTAAACATTTAACAAGAATCTAATTGTCACTCGGCAGTAACATTAGACCACCACCGCCGTGGCCACCGCCGCCGCATAGATCGATCCCCGTCGACCGAATCCGCCCTGAAAGGGGTTACACGGTCGTCTTATTCGTCCTGCCGGGAAACCTACCGGGACTAATAAATCATCACCGCAACGGCACGACACGCGGGCAAACTTTTCAACCGATGCCAGAGTGCACTCGTGGTCGCTCTCTGCTGGTGAGATGGTGTGGGAGCGAATCTGGCTTCCATAATACATCCTGCCACCCTTCGGGTTCAATCCCGATTTCGAAGTGTGTTGGACGGTGGTTACATTACACTTTTATTATACTCCTTGTTAATATATTCACCCTCCCACCGAGGGTGGAGGAGAGTGAGATTTCGGTTTTTGCGCGTAGAAAATGCACTACGGGGAGCGAGAAAATCATCATGTTTTTGCGAATCATATTAGCCGAAGCCGAAGCGACCAAGTTAAACTCTGTCCACCGAACATGGGCGCGAAAACCGTTCCGGGATGCTCGGGAGCGAAGCGAAACACGCTGAACATGCTGCAGGATCGTTTGCACGATCATAACGAACGGTTCTGATTATCATAAAGAAATGAAATCGTTCCCCTAATGCCTAACCTGAGCAGGCCCTGCCAAAAAAAAAAGAAGAAAACTAAAATCCCCACGCTCACATCCGCCATCATCCGCGTGATGGATGGATGGATGATTAGAAAATTCTCCTTTGCCGGCGAAAGGAATTCATATGTTTAATGTAAATTTAATAAACGATGCGATGATACGACACTTTTCCACTCGCTGGGAGATGCTGGCACACCAATGTTGCCGTGCTCCTTATCGTCACCGTTGTCGTCGTCGTCGCCGTCGTCAATGCCAATTTTCTTGCGCCAAAATGAGATGGAAGTATTTCGGGGAAGTTTGGAGCAGCCAGGGAAAACCTGCCGCCGGTAGTGGAATGAATGGAATTTTACAGTGGCAGTACAGCGCCAGGGGAGAAAATTGCTGACATATTCTCGCCGGAATGAAATCAAAACGTGTCAACATGCCTGCACGATGTGATTGAATGTTTGCGAAAAGTTGGGAAAAGGGCAATGACTAGCCTGTCTTTCTTTGTATGGAACGAATTTCGAAAAAGCCGATAGCTTCGCAAAAAAAGATGATGGATGCTGAAGGAATAGTCAACCCAAATATTCCAACTTGTGTGAAAGGATTTGGCAAAATTGTTTCAAATTACTTCTGTTTTATGGAATAAATCCTTCGAAAGGTCCTTACTGATGGGTTTATTCGGTTTATTAATTTGCTTCATTTGCAGTTAACGCTCAAAGTTCTCTCTTTTATGAACCAAATTATTAAACCGAATTGGTTTTACAAACCCTGTTTGTTATCAGTTCAAAATCAATCAGTGCCTGAGAATCAAACTCTGTTTTAAATCCACTTCCAGCACCCATTGAAATGTCCCATGGGATAAGAAATACGATACCATGAAGAGACAATTCAGTTTTTTTCGGAGAAAAACTACAAATTATTAACACAGTTTTTGGACCCTTTTCCCGTATGCACGCTGCTGGTTTGTCGCTACAACGACATATCGTGATGTTTTTGACGATAGTTGTTTTTTTTCTTCTTCCTCTTTTTGTTGCTTATCCTTTTCATTCCCTCCCGTAACACCGAACAAATCCAGCGCTTTCAATAAAAGTCAACAGAACGTGCAGTCAAACGACCAATCGGGCCGGAAAAGCCCCGCTAAGCCCAATCGAGGGCTAGGGGATTTGTAGCCGCAGCCCAGCTGATATTTCAACACCCCACCGATCGATTTGCCGCCCCTTGTCAACGCTTCAATTATCATTCAATAATCGCGGTTTGCACCGCCGAGGGCTTGTTGCACGGAAAAGCCCTCCTCCCTAAGCGCGCACCGAATCCGTGTGCGTGTAAAAACGTCCGTCCGAGTTCGCCAGGAACGCGGCGTGGTGTGGTGTGCCCGGTGCAAGATTCGGTTTCGTAATCGCCGCGCATCCCGGTTACAAAAATCGAACCAGCTGTTCGTTCGGCTGAAATATGAAACTCCTACTTTCGACACAGCACGGGGGTTTTCTCGCAGGGCGCGCGCATGTGACGCAACGGCTGTACAACCTGGCCTACTGCACATTGGGTGACTATAGTCGTTCCAGGGTAGGGAGTTGTTTGCAGACATTTGTTTTTGCTCGCTTGGGCACCATTGAACCCGTAGAAGAGAGTTACATGTGTGGCCCAACGGTGGACCCTTGCAGACCGGTTTAGGGTGCAGAAGGATCGCTTTCTCATGCGGGATGCACATGTGCACTACGGCCCTTAAAAAAATAAACGATGATATTAACAACAACCCCACAATATCGCCAAATTATGTTGAAAGTGAAGTTCAATCACTAGCAAACACGGCAGAGCGATTTAGTTCCATGTTTGTCGCAACGAATATTCTGACTCTTCCAATCCTAGAGCTCTGTAGTCCAAATAAATTGGAGGATTAGGTTTGATTGTGTTGTCAAATTATTATTTTTGTATTTAAAACAGTTAAGCATTGGCTTTTCAAAACAAGTCAGAGTTCGACTTTTCTGTTAGTCATTTTCAAATTTGCAACTTCTCCGCATTACTAAACTTATTACATAACTGTAGTACTTGGTTTTAGTTTATTTTTCCTTCGTGAACTGCTACCATTACGATCGTCTCTAATGAATGACCTCTTTTGCATATTTGTGTTTTCGTCATGCAACGTGAAGGCAAGCTGAAGAATGAAAAAAGGGTTTTTATAATTATTATAATAGTGGAAAAGGAAAACTTCTGTATACTGTATCAAGAAAAGCCTGCCTATCACGGCCGTAATTACTGAGCCATAAATCAGCACCTATCATCTGCAGTGCAGTGTTACAAGGACACTCTCCGACAACCCCGGTGACCCGTCGTCCCATTTGTGCCATGCAATGTTGATAAGCTTCCAACATTGTGCTCGCCAACATTTGCTGCGAACGTGCGGAACGTCCTTCACCGAGCCCCCTGCTAGCCCCAGCCCGCCGGTCCCACGAGTGCACGCGAATATCCTGCTAGAGTCATTTTCGACCAGCCCAACGCCATCGTCTCACGCGTGCCTGCGGATAATGGTTGACAAATTTTGGCCAGAACCATCCACTACGCCAGTCGGAGTGGCATACGAGGAAATTGATTAAAATTATGTTTTCGCAACTGGATTAGGCCCGTGCACGGTCGAACGGCGATGGCGGCCCGAAATCTCGCATCTCGTGCCGTTTATCGAGTGGAAATTGCCAAAGACTAACTTTGGCGCCCCCCCCTCCCGAAACAACCTGCAAATGCCGTGTAGGAGCATAATTTTTCACCCTACCCAAGCACGCACCGCATGGCGCTAATATGTTGCCACCTGTTTATCCACTCACACGGGAAAGCGCCCGGGAAAACGGCGGTGGTTGGAGTAATATTTGTCTCTCATTTTCATCTAATTTTCCCCATTCGGAAGAGCCTGCTGGCACGCAATCACGCGTCCAAGTGAGCAGCAGCAGCAGCAACAGTCTGGCCGCGGCCTAGAAGCGCGCCCATCGAATCTCTGTGCCGGGAAAGCTGGTGGGTGGAAAATTGAATTCCTAATAAAGAACAAAAAGAAGCAACACCGTGCGCCGACGAGCGTTGGGCTTGTGCTAGCGATTCGCGAGCGATTGACGGCCCATTCGCGCGTTCGCGCACTTCCTGAATGATGATAAGCTTGGACGCTTTGGCGTGTCGATCGATCGGAGCCCGCCAAATCGAACGCCGCTGGTGGTAGGTACGGTGTTATCAAGTGTTGCTTACGCATACATAAGCTGATCTAGCTGGTGTCTTATCACAATTCGGTTGATTGAATCATTCGCAGTAGGAAACGCAGGAAATATGTTTTCGCCGTTTCTTGATTAACCTCGTCGCTTTGAAAGTATTTTTTTTTCCTAGTCTTGTTTTGGTAGTGTCCTTCTTATGCTTACTACTCATAAGAAACTGATATTTATTTCAATTCAGTTTCGAAACACATGCGGAAACTCACCATTCTCGTACAAACTATGTAACTGAAAGTTAACGGAAATACATCTGCTGCCAGCTTTTTCTTTTTTCAACTACTGCCTAACACGAAGCGGCATCGGGAGGTTTTGAGGAAAAAAGTGCCAACGGAAACTGTTCTCAAAACTTCCGTTTCACGGTGGGTTACTGCGAATGAATGGCGTTACCGGCAGTCCTGCCTTCCAGTGCCGAGGAAAACTATCGCGTCCTAGCAGCGGGATGGCGTTCCGCTCAGCCATAACCGCAGGAACACTTTACAGCGCAACAAAGCATTGCAGCTCCTTGATCCACTTTCCAACATCCTTTCTGGAGCACAGGAGAAAAAAAAACTCCTTACTCCTTGACGAAAAAAAAAAAACAATTCTTGCGCTCCTGTTTTCTTCGGTAGCAAAGTAAGCCGAACTAAACCCAAAAGCCAATACAAACAAACACAAAACATACAGCCCCCTTGTTTACACGGTTGCCCATCAACCTCATCATCATCATCATCGCCGTCACTGCGCGTCCTTTTTAGCAACGTGCAAGCAGTGTCGAAAATCGTATCCTCAAGATGGGAATCCGAAGAGCTGGTTGGTACGAGATCGTGGCGTGCAATCTATTTTGTTCTCCCTCGAGCACACCTAAACAGGATTTCTGTACCGCATCTCCAGCGGATGTTAGTGTTGATGGGATCACGGGCAAAAAAAGAAGAAGAAAGAAGCTTACCCATTTTCCCATCGTCAAAATTCGCGGCCCAAGGATCTCGTTAGCTCCATGCTTCTTGTGACCTTTGTTTACCGAATCCAGTGTTTATACCAAATACAAACACCTTCCGTTCGGTGCGTTCCACGACATCTATCTGCGTCCTGGGCCCTACACATCATCAGTGGTCGTAATGCAGTGGTTGCTCTCTACTCGCCCTTCTGCTTCCAACGAATCATTCAAATCCTTAAACAGAAGATCGTCGTCGTCGTCGTCATCCTGGTCGTCGTGGAAAAAGGTTATACGATGGCAATTGTCCTCGACGAAGTGGAAGGATTAAGGACCGACCACCGACCGAAGGTATCCTTTCCTCGCTCTCCCCGAAACCTCGCTCGCAGCGCTTCTGCTGCGTTGAGTGAAGAATAAAGAATTGGAAATAAATTCGTTTTCGATAAATCTGTCCCCTCAAAACAATGGCCGAAACCGTACTTTGGGAGCGTATTGTTGGCAGAGAAGGTAAGGATCCATCCATCCATCCAGATTAGACGCATTCTTCTATTCTTTTCGCATTTTTCCCCCTTCTTGTACTATCCAGTGACAACTCTTCTCTTTCCCCCGTTCACATTCCAGCTCATCTACGAAAGGATTCCAACGAAAGGACACGAATCGTACAAGCTAAGAAAAATGATTGCTTTATTTGGTTCAATATTTTCGTAACCCGCCAAAAGTAGTGTAAACCTGATTAGCAATAGATTGATTTTTTGATGCGATATAAGTAACTATAAATTAACGTTCGAAAACGAACCTACTTGCCTCTATGTAACTTGACCTGAAAACTACAAATACTAACAAAAAAACTTGAATTACGAAATATACGACCTGTCCCACAGTGCAGGAAGGTCAACAAGGTCCCACTTGAACAATTTGCATGATTAGGTAACCTCAATATGCACACGTTTACGTATAATTGTAGGAAATCAAAGGGTGTATAGTAAATGGGGCATATCCTAGCTGTTTAGTACAATTGGTAGTTATATCGTCAATAGAATAGTGTTTATGAATCTAAAAATATTCTCAATATGTTGCATTTTAATCTTATGTCCACCACTAGGTACGCTTCTGTTTTGCTGTGCCACCCGAAGCCGGACATAATACCAAAACTTTATAGAGTATCGAATAATCTTGCCCTTGTCAGGCTGAACTGTCCCGGGTATCCTGGTCGACATCCTGGCACATTCCACAGCTGGTCGGCTCGACCTGTCAGGGACTCGTGCCGGGTATGTCCGGTGGAAAATTAAATTCCCAACATATTATTATGGTTATTACTCTATGCACACCTGAAGATACTTTCCGGAGATTTCCATTTGCCCTCACCGTTCCGCTACCGGCACAAGCCCAGTGCTCTCGCTTAACCCGCTCAGGGACGGGATCGCAAACGACGTGGTGACACTTTTCAAATGTTATTATTATTTTAGTTTCATACCTCGGTCCGGTCGGCCGATTGTCTCCAGCCTCGGTCTGGCCCTTTGGCCTTCCTTTCCGTGTCTGTGTCTTGGCGGTCGTACCGAACTGTCCAAATATTATGTGACAACGGGCTCGCTTGCAACGGCGTACGGAAAAGCTGCCAGTAGAATGGGCCACTCCGCTCCGTCTTTCTTCTCGGGAGAGTTCAAAAGTTTATCAGTGGAGAGGTTCATAAAAAAGACAGCATTATGTGGACACCGTCCCTATCGTACAGGTATCCTGTGATGTGTAATTGTTTCTAACGAAAATACTGCTATCGTTTTTCGATAAGTGCCAGAATTGAATTGGTCAATGCTGACTATTCGATGAATTTAATTTAAAACATGAAGTTGAAATGACAGTCACGTGACGTATAAAGCTATAATTCAAACTTCATCGGTTCAACCAGTATTTGAAAGCTGACAGTAAAGAAGAAAATCAAAACCCTTCATTTGTTGTCCAGTTTGACCAATGATTAAGTTTTGTCCATTTATAACTTAAACTGAATTACATTGGAATTGCTCCTACAGTTGTTCAAGGACAAAGAGATGATTTTCCTCGTGAATTTGCCAAAGCCTACTCCGACGAGTATTATGCCAGCGTCAGATGAGCTGTAAAGCTAACTGCCTTGAAATTATTTCACTATTCGCGGATATTACACCGAAACGGCCTGGGCCATCAATCGTCGGACTCTGACGCACCAAAACACCGGTGCCATTTGTATCGCGCGCACAGGCGCGTTCGTTGATGCGCATCCTCCCAGAATCACTGAACTTTTGACTCGCCCAGCGAAAACTCGTAAACGTCAGGTTGTAGTACACTTCTGCTTAATTACTTTCGATAATGAAATATCATTTCCCGCACTGTCTGCGAACAACGGCACACTCGAGATCCGGTTGCCGAGTGGTTCCGAAGCGGGAGAATCCTTCCCACGCCGAGTCGATCGGACCCCGACCGGGTCCGTCGATCGTCTCGACATGAAAAAGAACCGTAAAACAACCCATTACCGGAGACGATGACTTCTGTGGAAGTATACTCGCGTGCCCTCACCTCCCCCCCCCCCCCTCCTCACTCCCTCACTTTTTTGCCTGCCGGGAACGCCTCTCGAAAGTGAAGTTTGACTCCTGGGCACCGCTTGAGGAGTTTTCCATAGAATTTATCAACATTTAGTTTTCCTCCTCTGTCACCGTTCATTTCCCCCGTGTTGATGATGGTGTGCGTTGGTTGGGTTAGTGTGCGATCTTTTCATTGGAGATTTTTGCTTCCCGGGGAAAATCCTGACAACGGACAGCAATCCCACGGATTGAGGGTAAAGTTTTCATTGATGAGTGAAAGAATATCCCTCAAGTGGACTGCCAAACAATGGTGGAAGAAAAATTAGAGCTTCACGAGGGAATGAAAACGTTAAGACACGGAGGAAAAATGGCCAACGAAAAGATGGAGTGAAGTAGAATATTTTTCATAACATGCAACTTCTGATATGTACTCCAAACGGTTGCAGACGATAAAAGAAAAACCCATGAACCCAGGAAAAGGGGAAGTGTAGGGAAAGAAATAGAAAGAAAAAAAATTAAACAACATTTATTCAACGAAAGTTTAGTGAAATGCGAGTAAACTAGCAATAACAGCAGGTATGGACAACAGGAACTTCTCGCAAGTTCATTCAAGCATCCGATCGAAGTTTCGCTGCACAGTTGCATGGTTTTGCGTCCGTTTTCCTTCCACCGACCATGTGCTTTTTTCTCCCGTTTCCCACGTTGACGCTCTCGGTCTAGTAGTGGTGCGGAAAGCATATCATAGAACTGGAGTCGGTAACTGAGCTCCTCGAGAGGAAACCGAAAGCCGGACACGAAGCGGAATATCAAAAGGATGAGAAGTGGCGCAGCCGGGGCAAGCTCTAAAGTGTTCACAAAGCTTCCCGTTTCTTGGATGGAGTAGAGTGTAAAGAAGAAAAAAAACCCCATACAAGACACGAACTCCGGATGGAAAGACTCCGATCGGGATAGGGGTGCATGCGATTGGTGGAAAATTGGCTATCGGGAGCGGGTGTTCGGTAAAATAAACTTGTTTATCGCGTTAGTTAGTAAATCGAGAAGTTTCCCGGGGGGCGGGCCAGTTGGGACGGGGCATCGAGTGAAGTCCAGTTGGGACTTTCGGTCGGTTGATCGAAAGGCAAGAAGTTCAGCAACGATGATCTTAACTTGTTCGATTAAAAGTTAACGGGTTTTCAGTGAATGATGAATTCCGATGTACTTTTGTTCGTCAAAATTTACAATTTTCCAATACTGTTTAAACGGGTTGCAGTTTTATAGGTGCAGGATAAAAAAAGGTTCGGGACGATTCAGGAATGAACTGCTGAAAAAACAACCGCAATGCTTTTTCTTAAATTCTTGTGGAATGGTTCTAATGCAGTTACGCAAGAACGATGCATAATCGTGGCAAACAAAACTCTTCGTATACGGATCTAAATACGTCGACTTTTCCGCTAAATCCTTCACGCTTTTCTATGTCGATTCGTTATTTTTTCCATTTTATTTTCCAAAAAAACAGAAAAAAGAAAATAACCACACACACTTCCCGCTCCGAGTCCGAACTCCAGGTTGACCCCTTCTTGACACGAATGCAGTTCGCTTCCGTCCCCCCGTTGCATCGTTGGGAAAACTTCCACGTAGAAAGATAAAACCCGCCCCAGATGGTTGGCGATTGAAAAGTTTTATCAACAGCTTTCTTCGCCGCGTCCAGTCAGTTAACCGACCATCTAACCCGGCAGTGGCCGACCGAGCTGTCGGCGGAAAACGGTGCGCCGAAACCGTTCCGTTGATTGCTTTCCTGAGGTGGAAAAGTTTGCCATTTTTTAAAACGCTGTATTTTTCGCACTCAACGAAGCCCGCCGTAGCCCTTCGCGTCGCTGATTGTACCTGACGACTGCTTGTGGTCGACATACTCCCAGCGTTTCAACTTCACTCAACATCCTCTCACCAGGACGCCAGCCGCGGTGGGTTTGCCCTTTGGCGGAAGGAGGGAAGGATAAGCCCTGAGAGGAGGGAAACGGGCGCTACCGTGGAGTGGAATCTCTATAATTAAATCTCTGCCTGGAATCTTGATTATTACCTTCACCCGCGAACTGATGCATCCGGTGGGTGAAATTTCCATTCTGCCCCCAACTGCAGGGTAGACTTCTTTTTTTCCGTGTCCATTCTACCCTCTCAAACAATGTCCGTTGAAGAGGCCATCCAGGCATAGTGTAAACGGTAAGCCCGGCAACGGGAAACATTTCGTTCGAAGCGTCAAACGGAAAATTACTTCACTTTAAAAATGGAATTTTTCATTAAAAGCCATAGTTTTAATTAATAGTAACCTTCGCTCATTACCTTGCTCCCCTCCCGGGGGTGGGGCGGGGTTGCAATTCGGTGCGACAGTATTCGATGCGAGTCCTGAGGGGCCTGGGAAAAAATAAATCCTTTCGTGTCCGTCTAGACGGCCTGCGCTAATTAAAAATGGGATAAAACCGCGGCCACTTGGTGGGTTGATTGGTGTAAATCTTCACACAAAACAGTTTACATCGCCCACTTTTTTCTTTCACCTTTATTTGTCGGGACAATATAAAGGACTATA
>JAOEFI010000007.1:13029478-13040534 GCA_034621735.1 Anopheles plumbeus | reverse complement strand
AGGTTGATCTTTCAACGTCATTACACTCGAATGCAATTTAATGGCCAATTCCAATTTAAATTTACATTTCTGTTTACATACACTTGAACAACGCAAACACAATTTCGTCAATTCACATCCAATTCTGGATGTACTACAATACACAAAATATAAATATGATTTTGAGTATTTATCGGAGCGGAAAAATTGAAGCTAAAATGATTAACTGTTCAGAACGCAACCGACTTCGAAAAGCACGTTAAAAGAGTTGATTTGAGCTCGGTTTTCATTTGTATTGTCACAGTTTTATTTCCGCCCGAACCGAGACCTCATCCTTCGTGTCACGAAAGGGAGTTATTAGAAAGGACGAAGGGACGAAAAGAATGCGGCATTCTAAGCATACAATAGTCCGATGACAATCCGGTACACCACCATCGGCAAAACAAAAAAAAAGGACTTATGTGTGTGTGTTCAGTATCTTCGTTTTGGATTTGCATTTATCTTTCCGCAAAAATGACATCCAAATAACCCTAATCAAACATGCCGTTCCATGAGCAACAGTGTCCCGGGATTCCACGCTGTTCACTTGTCTTTGAAGTGTAGCAAGAAGCGCGCGATGGTTTACTTCCCCGTTATTTTGGCCCTTTTCGTCCTTTTTTTTTTTTACCAAACGCAGGAATTCGCTGGAAGGGTCGGTTGGGAAAAAATTGTAAAACTCATCGAACGGAATTTTCACCAAACAATGGACAACTCATCATCATCGTCGGGTAGTCGGGAGGAAGATCCACCTCGGTGTCGATTATGAGCAAGGATAAGCCATTACCATCCCCTGGGTTCCTTTACGGTGTCCTTCCGCTGCTCGCTAATTCGTTCCACGCAGAAGCGGTCCATCGCAGTATGCAGAAAACAACACGCTCTAGCTCCATGCTGACTTTTAACGACTGTCCGTGTGAGCAAAAAGTACGCACACACCGTGAGGTAGGGGTATACAGTGCTCACAACAATGGGACTAAAACCGGGTTTAGAGGCTGAAGAAGGATCGGCAAACAATAACGTGGCAACGAAATAGCAAAAAAAAAAGAAAGAAAAAGATTCTGACCAGCATTTTACCATTTGGGAAAAGCGCCATAAATCAATGATGGGATCTTATCGTGCACGGACCGGACAGTACGACGGCACCGAAGGGTTCGGGTGCCACTTTGCGGTAAAGGAAGGAGCCCTCCCGAGACGGGGTAATAATGGCGACGAAGGTTGGTGACCAAAAAATGGCCACCAAATTTCGATGATTTCACGCGTTTCGCCCGTGGGGACTCTAATCAACCGTCCCCGCAGGAGGGCCCGGCCCCGTCCCTGGACACCGTCTATAAAACGTAAATGAAGGATGTAAAATTAAATCGAAGGATATTCTAATGGCCACCGACGAGGGCGGAAGTTACCTGTGGCCCTTTAGCTTCCCACTAAAGCCTCCGCTTATGCGCTTCCTGTGGGTGACACGCGGAGATTTAACACGCAAAGTTTCACGCCAACATGAAGCTTTGTCCCTCGTCTCTCCCTAATGTTCTCTCGGCGTGTGTGTGTGTGTGTGTGTGTGTGTCAGGGTACGTGATTTTCTTTTTCTAGTGCGAAATGGATTGCAACTTTTGCCCGCCGGTTGAAGCTTATCACAAGAAAACAGAGTGGGAATGGGAGCAGGCCGTTTTTTGGGCGTCAAGAAAATGTGGCTACCGAAATTTCCATTCTCATCATTTGGTGGTAAATCTTTTTTTTTCCGGAACATTGCCACCGCCTTGCGTTTTTGTTCTAATGACTTTGATTTATGATCGTTTGGAAATTGCGATTCCTTCGAGAACAAGGAAGTGGTCGAGCAATGGCCCTGCCGTTGGTTTCATGGGCTGGCTGGACTATGGCGGGACATTTTTTTTGTTTTGTTGGGCTTTCCGAATACTAGCACACAACAACAACAAAAAGTGGAATAATTCCGATGCTCGGGTCCTGGAATCCCCGCCTGTCCAAGGAATCCTCCCCGTCGCTCGGTTTCGGTGGGGTGTGAAATAATTGATTTTCATTATTCCTCACTCCTAGGGAAAAACCACGGCAACGGTCCGAAAAAGGATATCCCCTCGGCCCTCGGACGGACCGTCGGGGCGGGAGGCCGGAAGATTGCTATACAACCATTGCGACTCATGGCCGTGGTCGGAAAAATTCCATCTGATTGCTCACGGCGCTGGAGGAAAAGTGATGGTTTAGCCATTTTTCACGCTGCTTAGTAGGCAATGATGGTTTGCTGATTTACAATTAGCGATAAGGTCCTTTTTCCCGGCATGCCAGTGCCCTTCGTCACCACCCCGTCGTGGCAGGTAATCGTAATTTACGGCTGCACCAGCTGCGAGTGGTTTCGTGGAACCTTGAGGAACGCGCCTAAGAGTCACACAGCAAGGAGTCGTGTAGAATCAATGTCCTTTTGTCAAGCTGATTTTAATAACTCGCAGTAAAACCCGACGCAAAAGGTTGCCCTGGGCTCAGAGCGAGCGGAAAATTTTCATAAATCAATCATTGCCTTCCGTCACAGGTTTAACTGTTTCGCTTTTCCTATTCTAGCTATCGAGGAGTTATGCAACAAAAGAAATGTGTATGTGGATGAATCGTAAGTGTTCTAAACACTTAAAAATGGCAATCGGCAAACATATTTTCATATTAGGTCTTATCGAATCGAGGTAAAGGACTTCCTTACAAAAAAAATCTACAAAAACGTTACAAAATCACAAAGACAAATGTATCGATTGACTCCTTCAAACACCGTGTCTATATATCCTGAAAACTCTACTGCATTTTTTTCTTGTTATACCCTTCACAGTAATGTTAATAATTGCATTTCAACCCAGAAAGAGCAACGAATGTATTTCATTCCCGTTCTGCGCGGGTTAGAACAAATCCTTCATTTTATGGGCCACTCCTGGCAGTGTGCGGACTTCTCAGGCAATACGTCGAGGCATAAGTTTATATCTGAAACCGAGCAAAACTCCCGATTCGTGTTCCACTTTTAACCCACCGAACGCCATTCGGCTCGTAAAAGCAAAGTCCGACGCGGCACGGAAGTAAAACTAAAGTCAAACCAAGGGAAACGTGTGCGATAAGCGTGCTGCGCTTGTGGTGCAGTTTGCATTTTCTTCCGCAGCCAGTAATGGCGTGGTAATGCTTCGGAGGGGCCGCTCGGCGGGTGGAGTGGGCCGGAGAACAATTGTATCCACGGTAAAATGATATGATTATTACGGAAGTACAACTTTTGCCACCCACCCGAAAGCGAGTTGCAGCAGTTGCAGCGGAACTTTTCCAACCGGGGACGAGTTTCTCCGACGTGCCTCGGTGAAAAGAACACAAATTTCCCACCTGCAACGGAACACTTCCCACGTGGCCACAATACACACCCCAGCGCCGCCGCAGCAGTGGATATCGGAAGATCTTCGAATGGGGAAAACCCCCGTCGAAGGATCTGCAGGACAAAGGGACGCCCCAACTGTTGAAGAGGTGGTTCGCTGTGGGTGGATGGGATGAGACTGAGTGTTTGTCGGAATGAAAAGTTACATCCTCTTAACATCGGCGCGGGCCGAAGGGCGGGGTGGTGAGAAGTTCCCACCGGGATCGGGTGAGAAGGACGAGGACCTGGGTGAAACTGTGCCACACGATACTACGCGGAAGCGATGAATCGTAGATAAAACTGTGCAAAACGATAGTGAAACTGTCGCCGTCGGGGCAAACCCGTTGCAGAAAAACGTCAGAAGACAAATCTAGCAAGTTGTGTCTTATTCTGCGGAATACAAATTGCACAAGTTTCTCCGCTCTCCTCTCCAGTGACCTCGCCGATACACCAGTGCAACGATCGCACCATCGGTTTTTCCGGTGGTCTCGAAGAAAGTGCATCCGTGCTGCAATGTCCTCGCCGGGGGATCTGTGGGAAAGGATGCACGAACTACCAGCCGGGTCTAGGGTGCAGTTTGTTGTAAAAATTCTTCTGTGGTAGCATGTTGTTCGGAAAACCACTTTAGAGTGGCCTTGAAACGGTTGTGGAATGTTTTGTTTAAGGGTAAGCAATAGGAAAAAGGTGAATTGTCCTCGCGAATAACAATATGTAGATAGGAGGTCAATTGGAGCATTGTTGAGTTTTTCCCTGAAATGAATATGAACAAGTGGTTTCTTTGTCTTCTTTTAAATTCTCTATGCCTTCTAGAGATATGCAGATACATGTGCTATGTTTGCTGTTGGAACATACATTTTCTTTTAAAGTTTTTTTTTGTATGGTGATATTTTTCATGCGAAAACATTATGGTTTCAGATTTTCTCCGTTAGAAGGAATGAGGTTTATAGCAGGACCCGATCCCTGCGTGTCCTGAGAGCCAATCATTTCGCACCCGATGCCGACGGCGACGGAAATCAGTTTTTGAAACGGAAAATAACCCAAACGCCGGAACGGGGGGACACCGGATGAAAACTGATTTCCTGCGTTCCTTTGCGTATTGTATGTTGGTAGGACAAGGACGTGCAATCGGCTGTTCGCTTTGTTTCCGATTCCTCATGTTGTCGGTTCCGACATACTCTCTCTGTCTTCCTGTTTCATCCTCTATCCCGCTGCCTTCGCCATTTTTCTTTACCACTTCCCGCACGATACCCGCAAAAACCACTTTGATGACATTATTCCAGAAGTCGATGGGCACGGTGGGATGGAGGGAATGGTTGGCAAAAATAAGAGAAAATACCACAATACTTCCTGGGCCAATTTTCTGGGACATCTACCCGCGTGCAACACCCGAGATGGCTCCGGTTTCGGTTTCGCTTTCCTTCTCCCGTACCCTTGTACCAGGTCCGTCCTGCTGGCTTTCTTTTCTAAACACACTCCTTTCTTCTGCTCACACAAACACCACGCCGAGTTCGGTACCGGGTACTCGGCGAAGTGTAGGGTTAATGTAAATATGCCGCCTTTCATCTTTCCGTCGCGAAAGGATTTTTCATTTTGGACTTCTTCATGGTTGACGGTGTGGTCATGTCAATTGCTTAGGAGGATTTGTTTTTTTTTTCTTCTCTTTCTGTTCTGATTTGCCGCCATTTTATGAAGCCTTTCGTTATTATATCGAAAACGAAAAATAAACGGGGAGGTAAAAAACTACCTCTGCCAATCAAAATGGTTCATTTTTTTTTCCTATGAAAAGAAAACTATGCTATTTCTATGCTACGAACCAACGGCACAAAACCGCAGGACCGTTTTTTTTGCCAAGCTTTTGCATCCAGCAATCAAACATTTCACAGCTGGCAGCACTCAAACGCGCCATCAACCGCAAAGTTCCTTCCGGTACCAGCAATCAACTTCCTGTGTGCCGTGTGAATTAAACAACCACGTGTACGGTGCAACATACGGAGAGAGAAAGAGAGAGAGAGAGAGAGAGAGAGAGAGAGAGAGAGAGAGAGAGAGAGAGAGAGGAGCATAGGACGACGCGACACCCGCGCGGCCGGTTGCCAAGTACCTGAAGTTGGCTGGGTTTGAAGCACACGGCAACAACACCGGCACACCAAGTAGGTCATCCCGGAGAGGGCAACGGAACGAGACTAGTCTAAGTGAATTGCCACGTGAAAGAGCGAAGTGCAAATAGAAATTAAAAATTCATTTATGCTTACCGGTCGGTCGGTACGCTATCGTTTCTAGTGTTTGACCGCACCGCAAATGTACGAATGATAGGAAAGTCAACACGTTCTCCTATTTACTTTCTTGATCGATAGGCAATTACTTATCGTGGCATTCGAGAACTAAAAAAAAACCTATTCTTTGAGGGAGGTGTCAATGTGAAATGAACTGAAATGAACTGAGTAGAGGCTGATGAAATGCAAAACAGTCCCTTCAATATAAGTAACATATTTTTTCTACTAAAACATTGCGCAGCATATTTTAACAACTCGTTTTGGTTATGAATGTTTTGTCTATTATCTGATTTATTCTTTATTTTCATATGTTTTCTTGATATAAAATGTAACAAAATAAATTGTTACTAACAAGTTATCACAAACCCAAGCCTCCGTTTTCCAGTAATATACCATTCGACTAAACCGATAAACGAAAGTTGGTCTCAAATGATTTTGTTCGCAACCTTCACGCGGACGCAGCTTGCCAAAAAAAGCAAACAAGCGAGTCTTCCAAACTGCTCCTCGCCGTACAGTTCGTCCTTCGGCCACAAAAGAGACTACAAAAATCGGTGAATAAAACCGGAGACTGCTCCCGATGGGACTGCCTCCCGGGGTCGGGAAAGAGTTAGATGGAACACGAAGACCCTAAGCCGGAGCGTCATAAAATCGAGCGTTTGGTGTTCCGTGTCTGGGCGGCATCAAGCCCCTGCGGCAAGCAGGACCAGCAGCTTCCAAAAGGCACAAAGACACTCGCCGTAGTCAAAACGCCTGGGAGAGAAGACGAAAAGCGAATGGCCACACACAAAAAAAAAATCCCCGAATGAATAAAACCCGGTATTCGGAGGAAGAGTTAGGCTCGGGTGAATTTTGCGGGCATTTTTTTGTTTGTTTTTCGTTCGCTCCTTCTGTGCAATACGATGGCTTGGCCCACGCGGTTACCAGCTGCCAAGTCGTTCCCGTCAATCCAATCCAGCGGCCTCCGAGGAGTTGCCGCTTTGCGACCGGCAGCAGTCAGTCCCTTGCGGCTCGCCGATTCCGAACTGCATAAAAGAGGAAATATAAATCGTACGGCCGGGCTTGACCAACAAGGGCTACCCGTGTCTGCCTACCGGGAGTCCGGGAACCGAAAAGGTAGCATCTTCGTCCAGCACACTCACACACACACACACACACACACGCTCGAACAGTATTGTTATGCTGCAGTTCCCGGGGTAAGGGAGGATTTTCAGGATGCAACTGCACCGAACATCCGATGGCCAACGGGATCAAATAAACTATTTCATAAATAGAGACTAATTGCATAAAAATAAATTCCCCATTTTCCCTCCCAGTCGGCAGCTTCCCCCTTGCCCGGTGCGGTTCCGGGATTTGGCTTCTTCATACGGCGCGGTCTCCTTCCTCCGGTATGATGTTGTGTCTTATTTTGTGCCCGGGCCTACCCGTGTTCGTCCTTTTGTATTGCGTGCCTTCTGCCATCCTTTTGTGGCTTATTATGTTTTTGTCATTGTAGTTTATTTTTTTCTCCAGCTCTCTGCGCCGGCTGAACTCCTTGCGGCGGCACCGTCTGATTCTTTCTTAGAAAATCGGTGTTTATGTTTGTCCAGTACCAAAGGGATTACACTGTCGGTAAGGAGCTACCGGTGCTGGATATTAAGTCTTTTTAGCACCACGACAGGATTCGGCCAAAAGGAAAACGAGGAAACTGCTTGCCATAATCTGGGTCCTTTTTGGGCTGCGCGATCGTAGGAACGAACGACAATCGGTCATTCGCGCGTCGTGCATGCACAATGGAACAAGAAGAAGGACATAAAAGATGTCCAACACCGTTGATAGAACCTTCTCTCGTATCAAACCGGATGTCCTGTTTATTTGACTACCGGTGCCTAGGGAGAGCAGAACTGCCACAGCAAATGATCGAAGTTGGCGAAAGCCGGCCACAAAACCACGACACCGCCTCCGCCCGACACCGTCCCGTCGGGTTTTGTGGAGGGAGTGGCGGCGAAATCCTGGCACGGTTCCCCCCGGCCGACAGCCGCATCCTTATTCGAGAGGTCTCTGGAAGATGGAAAATAAACAAAATCAAGTCGAAACAGCACCTGCTGCCGAATCCGCCGCTCGGTTTGTCAGATATTTGTTTGCGTAGGAACGCCGTAACCGAGTCCGTGGCTGCCAACCTAGCCGCATAATGAATCGAGCGAATGGGCAGGAAATGGAAATCGAGCCGCGAAGGACGTGCCTGTAGGTTGTGTCCGCTCTGGGGGACATTGCGATGTAAATAATAAAGCAAATCTCGAGACCGAAAATGCATTGGAATCGACATGCGGAAGGAAATTCGATAGTTATCGAGACGAATTCCATTTCTGGTCTGCTTCCATTCGTATCTTATATTGTTATTGCTGGTACATGCCATTTACATGCAGTTTGCCAAACATGTGTTTTCTAAAGAAAATGAATGAATCAACTTTTATAAATGAGACCAATAGTAAAACATTCAAAAAGAAAACCGATCATGGAAACTCGAACGATATCTTTGGTAAACAAATTTATTAAGGAGTATCGAAATAAAAATAGCAGAAGCAAAAGAAGCTTATTTATTTGCAACAAGCTTGACGAAAAACAAGTATTACGATATTCTTGAATATGATGAATATCTGAGCCCGGACCCTTAAGAATCAAACCAATAGATTTATATACAAGTTACAAATATCAACCAATAATACAAAATTGAAATATGAAATGAACCTAAACCTTGGATAACAAATCTCGAACATTGTTTTGATCCTTACATCATTGTATTACTTATTAATCTACTTGCTACTTCTACTTCGCATGGAAGCATGAAAAACGACCAGCCCACCCATCATTACCATCGGATAAAGCGAACCATCTTGTGTCTGATATTAGCATTTCATAAAGGGTCTGTATGGAGATTCTTTCGTTGGGAAAACCACTTGTTGATAGCCGCCTTGCATGAGGTATTAGTGTAGGAGATTCACATTGTATTTACGAGAATCACATTCTATTTGCATAACATCTCCTTTCGCAACAAATGTTGCCCAAATGGCAATTGGAAGAATGTGGGAAAATGTTCAATCCACACTTTTATTTTCCAGTGAATCTATCCAGTCCGGGTAACAACTTTCAATATCAATTCTACATATTCTCAACATTGATGGAAAGCTTTCCTCGAATAAGGCCGCTCGGAGGAATGTTTTGTTTTTTTTGCTTCAAATCAAAACTGATTCTCAGATTGCATTATCTCTTTCGAAGAAACGAATGAAAAATCTGCCAATTCACCTACCCTCGCGGGTGTGCAGCATGGCTCAGTTCGTATGCTTTCGTTTTATGGTAATAGTGATAATCTTTTATTTTTTTTCGCTTTTTTATGTTGCCACAATCCCAGGTAAGCGATGAAGGAGAGAAATGCGCTCCGGAGGAAAACAAACATCAGTCGCTGGGGGTGATTCCGACGAAACGCCACGCCACGCCATCGTCACACCATCGCGCACGGATCGGGAGTGTCGGAAAACTGATTCCCAATGGCTTGCCGCGTCCGGATATGGCTACATTATTATCCGGGTTAGGCGAGATTCTGCTCCGGCTTCTAGCATCCCGTCGGTATGCGTCGGTATGATCGCTCTGATGTTTGATAGCAGCTCGGACAAATCCTTTGCCAGGACTCGCTCACTCCACTCGCCCTGTCCCTTCCATACGTTCCAGTGGTTTTGAAACGGTCCGACCAGATCCGACCTCCCGGCTCATGTCTCGGTCCCGGGCGATACTCCGTAAACAACCCCCGTGAAGAGGTCCTTTCGGTAGCGTCGGAAGGTTTGCTTTGAATGCCGCAACCCACGGCATTACTCAGTATTCATAAGGTTTACTTATGCTCGCCTTTTGCCATGATTTTCCATTCTTCATCGGATGGGGAACCAACCAGCAGTCTGCCAGTTCAAAGTTCTTTAAAGAGTGAGAGATCGAGCTCGGTTTTTTTTTCAGTAGCTTGCCCTAAGCTTCGCATCAGAACTCCGCCAGGACGCCGGGAGTGTTTTCCCTGTACATGAACTGCTTTTTATTTATTTATGTGCTTCGTGGGCCTTCCCCGGTGTTTGAGGATTCGTTTTTTTTTCTCTGTACCTCGACTTCTTTTAAGCCCACATTTTCTCCTTTGTCTTGCGACCTACTTGCGAGCGTCCTGTCGGCCTCAGAATGGACTCGCCGAAAGGTTCGCCGAGCCGGGCCCGGGACCCCTAATCGGCGTGCAAGCGATTATGACCAAATATTTGCGGGTTTTAGTTTCACCTGACTGACTTTCAATGTAAATCATTTTTGAATGCGCCCTGGATGTGCCACATTCCCGGCACCCGCTTCCCCCCGGGCGTACGCGTACGGGCGACGCCGTTTCACGCTGTCGAGCAACTGAATTAGGGATTTGGGATTTGTTACGCCATCGCATCGGTCGGCTTACGGAACTTCGAAGGATCGACCCGTTCGGGCCTTCAGTTTCGAATGCCGAATGGGAAGTGTCTATTGAAATGGTGCAGATCTTTAACTCCCGTTCACCATTCTTGTTGGCGGGTTTTTGGGTCGGTTTGTTTCTTTTTGCTTTTGTGATACATCTTAAGATTTTCGCCACGCTCCTGAAGAAAGGAGAAGTCACGTCGAGCCAGTGGCGGATTCGAATAGACATCGAATGAAGCATCTCGTTTTGGGCTCCGTTGGGGTCCTAATCACACCTTTGCCATTGTTCCACTGTGGCCAAAGAGGTGATAGGGCTGAGTGAACTTTATCCGACGTGTTTGAGAAGCAGACAGGATATCATTAGCTGTGTTTGTTTTTAGCGTAGCAGTTTAATTTTAAAACACACAATAAACTGTATCTCTTTCATAGGCAGAAAATAAAATTCAAGCACTTCACATATTGTTATAATGTCCGCCACGAGAACTAACACTGAAATGAAACTCACCGCTTGAAATGTTCAAAAGCTCAGAAACGTGCTTTTGAAGCAGCCTTACGTTCCATAAAATAAAGTAAGCAAATATTCACATTACTACTTGTTTCAGTAACATTCAAAGCAGCAACAGAGTTCAATAACTAATTGATAACCTAAAGCAAAAGTTATGCTTGAATGTTTAAAATTTTCAAAAACAAAACAGTGGCCAACTTCGATCGATCGAATTGGAGTAACAATAGAAAATCCAGTACTGCACGTTTTACGACGAAATAACAGCAAAACTCGTAACTTGTCCTGGGTTATCTGAAATTGATTTTAACATCTTTAAAAGTTTGTTATTCAAGTGTCGTATATTGTTCAACAACGACGAATAATGAGATTTTAAAATGACAACAATACTACTTCGTAAAACTCAATCTCGCTTCAAGATTCTATCCCGATTGTTTCAGGATTTAAGAT
>JAOEFI010000007.1:13017183-13029378 GCA_034621735.1 Anopheles plumbeus | reverse complement strand
TCTATCCCGATTGTTTCAGGATTTAAGATGTCTGTCCGCAAACCCTCACCCAATTGAATACCAAGCCGATCGATTTTGCTCCCTCGCCCTTGATTGGCTCCATAGATTCCGCTGGCCAACTAGTCCCACTCAACGCCGGCACCTCATTCGAAACCAATAAAAGATGCCTCCGCAGACACATCGTAGACTGTGCCAAGATGGCGAAGCTTCCGATACTGCTGATGTATTAATGGGACCCACCCCATCAACCTTTGGCATGCCACAGATCCTCTTCACCTCGCATACATACTCTCCCGGGTGAGGAGACAGTTCCACTGGCACGCCACTAATCTTTTCCCTGCAATCGTACGACGCCGCCTCCGCCTCCGGGAGCCGTCCGCTACGCAGTGCTATTTGCGATGTAATGGCTGCGGTATATTCGATTTATATCCAACCCCCCGATCCCTAGTGCCCGTTTCTTCGGAAACTCATTCCGCATTTTTGGATCCCCGAAAGAAGAGAAGACTCTTCTTCTCGCATTGCCGCAGCGCCACACCGCACCGGTGGGAAGTTCCGATACCCGAAATGCCGCCAGCAATTTGGCGTCGCGTAAGATCGAATGAAAGCCGATTTGCGCCGGCATCCTCCCACCCCGCTCCCCCTTCACCAAAAAATGGCCGTGCGGTCGCCGGTATTTGCGGTCTAAGCAGTATTATAAAACTCAAATAATGATCATTTATTTCACTGTAATTCTATTATGGGAGATATGCTTCCTATCTGCCCCGGCTTCGGCTTCTCCATTCACTCCGGCTGCTCTGTGCGGAAAAGTAAAACAAAAGAACCGAAGCGTATGTGTTTTCCCCTCACCGGCGGCATGCGGCACAGCATAAAGGGAAAAACTATCATTCTTCCCGACGCGTCCGGTGTGTGTGTGCGCGTGTGTGTCTGCGGGTGTGTTTAGGAAAGCCCTGGAGGAAGTTTGCCAACGGGACGCTCAAACACGATCCGTTCCCGGCTGGTGGCGGGCCAATGTGCTTGCCTGCCGGCTTGCCAGTCGGAGGCTGCCGAGAAACACAATCGGACCAAGGACCGCTTCATCCTCATCTGCCCCGATATCGTATTACCTTGACGGGGAAGGTTTGCCGGCGTCGGGGAATGGCGGAAAGAACATGGTACGGCGGAAGTCCGACAGTCAGCGCTCGCGGCCTAACGTTCCCTGTTGCCCTTGCCGGTCGAGACGCTTCCAGTTTCCTTTGATCCTGGCTCATGTTTTCCCTGCTGATTGATTCGTAGTTATTGCCCGCCCGGTCCAATTAGGTCAATCAGACTGAAGTACGGCACCGGGCAAGATGCTGCTGTAACGCCGTCTCCAGTGTACAATCCAGTCTCGGTGCTAAGAAGGTTGGATGGGGTCCGCAGTAATAAATGTCCAAGTCCAGTTCGATTGACCTACTTCTGCGTAGGATTCGCTACAACCGTAATATTGTGAATAAGTCAGTAAGACAAAACAATCGAAGCAAATAGTTATTCTTTAAATAAAATGGCCAAAGTACTCACGATTACGTTGTTTGTAATTAAGGTCTACAGTTTATAAAGGCAAAAAACAGAATCAATAATCAACTGCTTCATATCGTTTGTTTTAAAAGGGTTTTCATTGCGCTTTACGATTTTGTTTATATCGTCCTTGTTTGCCCACCCTTTTTGTCCTACTGCCCTTTATCGGACAAAAATATTGCCCACTCACAAAAGATAAGGCAACCACTTTCAAACTCTTTCGAAAAGGATCCTAAACCCCGACAACACAAAAGATTGGTTCCGGCGCTTTTATTTCTCAATAAAAATCAACAACTTGTGTTTTGTGAAAAGCTCTTTCTCTCTCTCTCTCTCTCCCTTTTTTTGGAATCACATCAAGTCGGCTGAAGTCCGGCAAAACTAATACCTCCCCCGGCAGGTGAAAATCGTGCACCTTTTCGCTGAGAACCTTGTTTTTTCCCCTACAAAGATAAATTCTGAAAAGGTCACTCCAAACAAACCGCCGAAATGGTTCCCGGCTAAAACAAGACAAGTCTCCTATTGGGCAGGTGATGTGTTTCGGGGATTTTTTTTCTTCTTCCTATTTGTCCCTTCATCCCTTCCAGAAAAGCCGGCAAAAAGCTAAACCAAAACAAAAACTTAAACCTTTTAGCGTCTCTAAAACAGCAATATTATGGCTCCCAAGCCAAAAACAGACGCCACCGTCGTCCTTCCGGCAAAGGGATGCTCAAAAGTGCACACAAACACTGGCATACACACACGCACTCAGCGCATACAAACCACACACTGAACAGACGACGAATCTAATCTTGACGATAAGAAACGAAATGGGAACTCGGCTTGGGTTTCGGTTTCGGATTAGGCACGAACGGGAAAACATCTAAACTTTGGCAAACATCTCGGGCACGGAAGGAGCGTGCCAGTTTCAAAGCGATGCATCCCCCTGCACGGTGAGTGTACGACCCAGACGACACGGTTCTCTTCGGCGGAACCGAACACACACCGAACCGATGGTGCACACAAGAAACGCCGGGTTCCGAAAGGAATAACAACCACGCCACGCTGCAACGTTGAAAAGCCAAAATGCATTCCGAGGCGCGGTGGACACGCGAGGCGAAGTGAAGGGCGGTGTGTGCGGCCGTAGAAAGGGAACGAGGGGCAATCGAAAAAAAGCTTTGCACCTGGCCCCTTAAGTGCATAAATTTCCGTCCATGTCCACCACGTTCATGTGCTCGCATCGCATCGTCTGTCGGCTGCTCGCAGAATTGAATGGCTTGGAGAAATCACAAACTTCGCCACGGAGAGAAAAATCATCGGCATGCCAGGCGAAGCAAGCCAAAGAAGGAAGGCGATTGTTTTTAAGAACACGCTCCCCGTGATGGAGGATGTTATTCTACAGTTTTGCGATCGTATGATCTTGCGTTCCACCTGACTGTGTCTCATCCGTTTTGTTCCATTTCGCCCGTAAGTTTTAAACATTTATATTCATTCTTCACATACATTTGTACCAAAATCTGACAGAAAGCAAATTTTTTACAAACAAATTTAAAATGTATGAGAACATAAGATTATGAATGACGTATTCCAAAAAAATTCAAGTAACTGAGGATAATAATGTTTACGTTGTTAAAAAGATATAACATCAACAAGCAAACATTTGCAAAAGTAATTACAATGTAGCATTTTACTATTACAAAATGTTTACTGAACCAAAACAATGTGAAAAAAAGAGTTCTAATCTGAGGGAACTGTATGATCTTTGAACCATAGCTAAAAATGCGAAACTAACTGAAAATAGTTGCACAATTTATGTTTAGTCAAGTAGAAATAAAGAACATTATGTTGTTATACGACAAACACTGTACATATCTGCTGCTATGAATCCTTGCGGTGAGGGAACAGTTTCCTCAATTTATTTTTGTACATTTAAGATAAGTTTAACTTTGTTCGTCGATTCACAATACGTTTCCTACACAAGTACCCAGCAACGAAAATTGCGCCAACGTTAAAAATGCGTAAAACCCAAGCTCCGGTTGCCGGTGAGTTCGATATTTTCCAATCACAAATTCGTCCACCGGAGAAACGAAAATATTGCACCTGCCGAAACCAGTTTGTGCAAATAGCTGGGTGCTTGTTCGTCGTCCTTTTTGTCCGAAAATCTTCTTCCATCTGCATCCGCTCCGGTTTTGGGCCGGGACAGTTGCTGTTTGGTAGCCTTCCATCGCATCCCCCCGTTTCCCGACCACGGTTTCGGTCAACTTTTGATTGAACTGCAGCCGCGGAAGGGTTAATTTGGTTCCTCCTTGTGCACGCTGTCCTGTCGTTCCTTTTGCCGTGCCTTGGGCTAATGATTGCGTACACGAATGCGGGTGACCCAAAAGCTGCAGCGAATTGCATCCGCGATTGCGATCGTGGTGCGGCGTGGTGTGGAAAATTTGCACGCGCTCCCGAAGATTGCCACCAAGCCGAAGGGTTCGCGTCCCGCGGGATCGATCGAACTCACTTTCGCCCTTTCCCTCTTGGGCCGGTTCGCTTTTGAAAATCCGGCTGGAGCCTGTTGCCAGTGGCCAGAATGCATGATCCGAAGCGGTGGAAGGGTACCATTAAGCGTAAATTTTGCTTTCGATCATACCTGGCCGCACTGTCGCTTTCGTGCGCCGCGATATGCGGGCACGGAATATGTTATTCTTTTCGCTTGAAATTTATCACCACGGAGAGACGACACGCGTAAGTGTCACTGCATAAGTGCGATCGTTTAAAGGGCAAATCGACAAGATGCTGCCGGGTTTCGAAGGGCACCGCTACACAGGAGATCGCCCGTACAAGGTTTCACTTTTACCGTGCCGAGAAACCGGCAACAAACAAACGGTGGAAACATTGGGGAAAAATGCACAAGCTTCGTCGTTTGCGCTCGCTCGCTCATTGGGAGAGAAAATTTTGGAAACATGCGACACTAAATTGACCCTGTGACAGTGACTGACAGCTCATACGGGACCACCATGTACGAACGTGTCATGTTGTTCCTAGCTTAACATGGGGCTCTATTAATGAGTCAATTTGTCAAAACGAACAAACGGAAAATATAATGAATAGAAGAATAATGCACATAAAAACTGTTGTCTGGTTTATAATTTTATCTACATCCTGTAGGATTTTTCTATTACATTCCCAAAATGAAAAAGAGGTATGTGTGCGATGTTAATATTATTTCTGTTAATTTATGTTTTATTTTAAGTGGCCTTCCCAACGAGTCAATAACATATAGTCAAAATAGAATTTGATATTAATCTAATCCTGTCGAACAAATCCTTCGAAGCCTTGCATGTTGCAATGAACATTCTTTAACGATATTGAAAAACGATACTCAAAATGTATGTCACGTTGATGAAAAAACAACCAATGTGCAAACCACCTTGGTTCTGAAATCAAGCCAAAGATTTTATCAATACACATCTAACCTCTGTGCCACTGACGGTGACATACATTTGCCAAAAAAAAGAAGTAACCCGTCGAGCGCTAAGAAAACAAATCAATCCTTTCACCAACGTCGATAGCACTCGAGCTTCCTCGCGGCGCTTCGCGTACTTGGAGATCCAATATCCTCCACAGTATAGGCACTCATTGTCGCTGATTGAATTCTATTCCGACTCGCATCCGCTCGCTGAAGCCAATGGAAATCGAGCGGATCCCTTCGTAGAAGAAGAAGAAAACGCATTCGCTATAAGTAACCTATTGATAAGATCGATAAAATGGCAAAATGATACAAGATTTTCGTTTGCTTAAGAGCAGCGGTCTGGCAAAGTGGTTCTTAAAGACTCTGGCTAGAATTCACGCGTTTTGCACGGGGGCCACACTAAGGCCAGTCAAAAGATCCCTGCAGGGGTCAACTGTAGGAACGCGTTTTCTAGGACTGGTAATCACTATGGTGCTTTTCCTGCTTTCCTGTGCGCCCATGCAGTTGAGGTCTAAGTTGTGGCCATAAAACAAATGGACTGACCCGTTAGGGTTGACAATCCATGTCAAACCAAATCCTCTGGATGTAAAGTACTTAATCTGAAATCTGGCTAAAAGCATTTGGCAGAATATTATTTTTAATTCAGTCAATTCTTTTCCTGGTTGTGGTACCTTTAGAATCCTTTGTAATGTTAATCTGTCTATCAACAAATTCCGCGGAAGAAAATAATTCCCTGAACGGTTTACGCGATTTGGCGTCAAACCCAGACGCTTTACACATCGTACAGGCATTTATAACCCATCGAGTATTTATCCGCCTTATCCGATTTCAGCTTTAAGGTCCTCTTCTGCTCGTCCTCGAACGGATAATGTTCCACCACTCTGCACATCGTTAAACGGCAACCACGCCGCAGCAAGCGTGCTTAGATTTATGACCACCATTTAAATCCATCGAGGATACGTTTCGTTCAGCATAACTTTGCATTTCTCGGCCGTTAGCGGTCACGTTGAGATTGACATAACCATCCCGAATGGGCCCCCACAGTACCCGAATGAGCGCCCACAGTTTAAAGTGGCGCAAGCCGTCCGCCCGGAACCGGCGAAGGAATGCGATACACATTTCGCATTTGGCGAGGAACTAGTTTATAAGGATGCAGGCGAGAAAATGTAAGAAATGAGGGAAAAGAAAAAAAATTACCAGCACGTCAACGGCAGAGTCGGGACAACATGTATCTTCGCCTGTGTGTAACTGTGTGTGTGTGCTTGTGTGTGGGTGTCCTGGTTCCGAGGACGATACCTCGCGTGACTCGCCGACGATGGCGCGCCCAGCGTTCTGGGCAGGCACGACCGGGACCGGGACGAAACACGAAAGTGTTGAGCTGGAAAATATTCACCCAAAGGCGTGGAAAAGCGGCAGCGCCAGGGAAAAAATAAAATCCTGTAAACCTATAAAAGGAGATTGAATAGAAAATTGAAGTAATAAATTTTGAGACCTTAATAAATTAAAGTGATTTTTGCTCACCGACGCTACTTTTCTTTGTCGTCGCTCGCTGTCAGCCAACTTTTCTTCTATTTTCAATTTTCTTCTTCTGTTTTTTTCCCCCTCTGCTTGAGCCCCATCATTCTTTTTCCACCACCGGAGCTCGCATTCCGTTCACTCTCCGGCTCGCTAGCAATAGACAGCGCAGCTTCGGAGTGTCCGGGAATCTGTCAGCCGAAGCATACAGGACCCAAAAAGTGCTTTTGCGGGACTTCGCCGTGCCACCCATGCCGTCTGCCGGCCGTAAGAAATGTGTTGACAGTTTTCCCATCGAATAAAGGACAACGCAAAACCTAACAGATAAACAAACTCCTGGACACCCTAGGATGGAAGGGTAGGGAAAGCAAAAAAAAAGGACACCCCAGGCGCCTATTCCTCCAGGATCGTGACCACTAACGGGACGGCCAGTGCATAAAGTTGCCCGAAATTGACCAATGATGGTTATCGGCCGATTAAGGCCGTGGACGATGTGTATGTGTACGTACCTTTTCTTTCGTCGAGTTGAAGTGCGTTGGCCGTGTATGGCTCGCGTTAAGTGAATTGTTCGGTCAAATTTATGACCGTCAGCAAATGTGGCGTAGGTCATCCCGTTCGCAAAACTTCAGCCGTTTTTCTTCCATCCATACCCCCGGAGGTCCTTGAGTTGTTGGTGGGCTGCCGAATAAAAGATGTTGAAGGATATATAGAATGGGAATGGAATGAAAAGAACCAAACAGTAAAACTAACCCCACGGTCTGTAGACAATGGTTCTAGACGCTCGGATGATGGACAGTTCAGACAATTACGACAGTGTGCCCTTTTATCCAAGTGATCACAGTAAGGAACGAAATTCTAGATGTATCACACATTAAAATACAAGAAAACGTTGGTTTGCTGTAATATTAAACAACCTTGAACTAGTTGAACTATAAAAATTTAATGATTAGTTAAGATCTTTTATTCCTTTAATTATTTAAAAAAAAATGACCCAGACATTCCCTTCAGCTTTTTCTTTCGTTTATACTACGAATGTGTGATGTGGGAAATAAAACGCATAAGCAAAAAGTAACTAGACTTTGTTTCCATTTTAGGAAAATGACAACGCCAATGGCAATTGCAAGATGTGAATAAATATTGACAATCGTTCGCCCGGACAGTTGCTGACAGCGAACACTCGCCCGGAAGAATCCATCGTCGAACACGGCTTTGATCTGCTAGGCACTGCGATGTTCCCCAGCGCCAAATGGGACAGCTGTACGCGGGCGTTGCAATCCGAACCATCCCACATCGTCACCGGGGCCGGCCGTCCCCATCAACGTACCATCATGGATAGCCGACGACAGGACCTTCGTTAAACCGAAATAATGATGACTGACTGACCGGACTCCCGGTGTCCTGGTCTCTTGCTCGGCCGCCACTTCTGTCGTCCGTGGCGTGCTATTTATGAAAAATAAATAAACCCGTATTTTATCGCATCTTGTTTGCGCAAACATTCTACAACCGGCGCGCGGCCCACGACGGGAGGCCACTCTTACCTTCTTTCGCACGCTCGGCGGTTGCCTCTGTGGCGCGTTGGCTCGATGCATCCGCGCGGTTGACGACATGATGTGCAAATAAAATTATGTTTTATGTGAATTCATTACAACCATCAGCCGCACCGGAGAGACCAGTCCCGAGGTGACCAACCGATCGTTAACGGATGCAACATGCGGCCAAACGATAACCGAACGATGTTCAAGAGGGTGGAAACGGTTTGTCATGTGAGGAAAGGCTTTTTTACTTCGGAAACCCGTGTGAAAATCTGCTGAAAAATATTGTTCTACCATTTGCGGTCATAGTTGAAGGCAAAAACGAAGAAGAAATTTTGTTTAAATATTTTTGTGGAAAAGGACGAAATTGAACCATTTTTGTGATTTTCCGAAACATAAAGTTTCACTTTCCCAAAAACGTTGCAGCCATGTTGGGAAAATTGTTATCAAACTGTTTATTTCAATCGTTATCTAAAAAGTGTTCTCTTCCGAAGCTTTTTCGGCATTATCACACTAGACGAAAATCAGCGCAAGGTCTGAAGCATCGAAGTATGCTATTTCCTCTGGTTTTCAACATCGTCTCGCGGTTCATCGGTTGGCGAGTTGTCGGCGGAACGATGTTTGCATGAGCTTGTGTCAACATCGCGGTTCTCGCAACCAGATGCTGCCGCAGCAGCTCAGCACCGTCGCGTTTCGGAAGTTGCTCAACCGATCGCACACACGGATGTTTTTTTTTTATATGTTATCCTTTCCATCATGCTGAAAGTGGAAGTTTTAAGCCTCCAGGAAAAAAAAAACATTCTGCCCCCTAATGAGACTGTCCATTAAAACATCAACGGAGCCTTAAGCCACCGAAAAAGGGGCCGCCCACAGCAGCAGAAGCGGATTGCTTAATTGTTTGTTAACTATCGGGTGGCGGGTAGAAAAAGGGGCATAATTTGTCACAAGTGGTACCAACGCGAAACAAAAAACTCACGCTCGCTGTTGATTCCGGCTATACTTTTTTCCGCCGTTCTAAACTTTTGCTAAACCATTTAAAAGGACATCTCTTTTTTGTGTGAGTAACTATCACACGAACGCGTTGATATTGTGTGAAATGATAAGCAGAAGGGAAATATTAAACATTCTTCCTAAAACTGATCAGACATCACTTCGAAAGCTAGAAAGGATATACCATGGAATCAGTGAACGAAACATTGTCTAAATTTTGTAAAATATCAACCACAAGAATATATAGTTCCATGGTTTTGCAATCATGCTTTTATTGGAACAATTTTGTAGTAGAAGATCGCGAGTGGAAAAAGCTTGAGAAGACCTTAAGAAAAGTGTAAAATGTTTCATAACAGATTCTACAAAACACACAAGCAAATAGTCGAAACTGTGTCCGTGGAGTTAGCTTGCATCCTTTTACAATATTTATCCCAAGTCGATCGGGAGTTGTAGACCTCGAAACAAAAAAATTGTCCACAACCAGCACCATGCACCAGCGCTCCCGCAAAAGCTATCTAGCATTAAACAAATAGCTAACAAATTAAACATTCGTCCGGGTGCCTCTTGATGAAACGTAAATCACGGCCCCACAATGTGCGCGATCGTTCTACAAACATCGTTTGCCAATGTTAGCGAAGCTGTTCGCCGCGGCTCGGCCCGCCCCGCGTAATGAACCTCTTGAGACGCAGCGCCGTTGGATATGATGCTTTTCGGTTCGTATCCTTCATTAAGTATCTTCCCCAGGCGTCTCCATGTCGGTGCGTCCTTTCGGAAAGTGCCCTATGCTTTCTATGCGCCGGCCTCCTCCGCGTCCTAATTAAAAAGTTCTGTCTGTTCTGACCGGCGCGCTAGACGCCCGGGTGGAAATCTGGAAACGCTTCGCCGGAAAAGCGACATCCGAACGACAACCCGGGCGCGCTACTGCTAGTGCAGTGGTGGCCGTGGTGGAGGCAAGTAGCCGGCGAACAACATTGCTGCAATAAACACCTCATTAACCCACTTTGTACCCTGGGCGTAAGAGAGCGCGAATAAATTAACATAAAACAAGCACCGTCCGTGGGCCGAGTTTTTCGGATGGGACAGATCCGGCTTTTTGCGACGGAGATCGGGCGAATTCTGGCTCCAAGCGACAAAAAGGACGACGACGACGACGACGACGGTAACGTTGACGATGATGGGCCGGCCAGGGGGTTCGACCATTGCGAACCACCAGCGAAGGACCTTTCGAGAGGGGACCGTTCGGAAAACATCCCTCGATAAGAACACAAACCTCCAGCACCCATTAGATTGTCGCCGAATCAAACATTGAACAGGACGCCCAGGATGGCGCTCGGGGTGGTTGGTTCGGCTTGGGCGCTCGCTGGGCAAATGTTACCAACCCACTTGAAGGACCCGGCGCGTTATCAACGAGCGGCACTAGTAATGTCAAGCGGGTTTCACATTTTCGAGCGTTTTTGGCTGACGGTCGTTTCCCACTCACCTCCCCAACCTGGTAGTAGAAGTTGGACTCTTCGAAGCTCAAAAGCTTACACCCGCGCACCGTGGGGACGAGGATGAAAGCAAGACGGCGGTTGTCTAAGGAATTGCAGCGAGTAAAATCACGCTCGAGTCGCGGAAAGCGCATTGGAGGACGACAATTCATTCCACGGCACGAACACGTCCGATCGTGCCGGCGGGACTCAACAGTCGCCCCGGAGAAAGACACTTCACGACTTTGGCATGCCCTGCCCTGTGTCCTTCAATGTTTTTTTTCCCCAGTTTCCTTCCAGACCTGCACCTCTCGATCGGGCGTTGTGCAACTTATTAAAACCCAAATGCCTGAAGGAGTTAGTTTGAACACTCGCGAACTAAAAAGAAATGAAAAAGGTGGAGTCTAACTGGCGCAAAGAATGCATTCAAAATGGCGACACACCATCACGTTTCAAGGCATTGCCGAGCTCAAAATAATCATTATCGCAGTACTGCAAATCAATAGCTTCAAATCAAAAGTTTGTCAGTTAATAACAATCGAAATTATCATTGGCCTTCTGGCACGATCCTTCAAATTATTCCAGAATCAGTCTTTACTTTAATAATCATTTCTCGTTCTGAGGAAATGTCCTCGGCAACCAGACGGCCATTACACAATCTCCCAACTATACACAAAATTCATTACAACTGGTCTCGAAACTACGAAACAAAAGAAATATATTCCTGCAATTAAGTTTTCTCATGCTTTCTATGCTCATCTCCGCACCACTGCTCGTTCGAGTTAACAGTTTGCATACATTTCTCAAGGGCAAACTGAAACATACCGGGTAGGACGGACGGTTGCGAAACTAACAATGAGTTGTTTTAAAAATATAAAACTGTAACTCTCCCAGTTGCTATCATCCCACTCCACGTGGTGTAATTGCAGTCTCTTCTTTCTCCACTATCATGCTATTTCTATAGACCCACTTACAGGCGCTGCGGCGCTGCTGGCCTGAAAAGACAATATACACGGCAATTTGTCACCAAACGACTCGTTACAGAGGCATCTTTCTGAGTCATTAAATCACGTGCTCCCGCTCTCGTACACACAGGTGTACATTTGTGTGCACTTAAGCGGAAGCAAACGAGCCACGATTCATCGTCAACGAGCGATATGACGCAGGTGAGATACACAAAAGAAAGTGAGAGACCGAGCGAGATGTGCATACAGTGGGGTGGTGGTGGGAAAAGGGCGATGGAAAGCGAGTGTTAAAGTGAAACCAGTGACGAAGGATGGATAATATGCACCACTAGAGCCAAGAATATGCTCTTTACGCTTTTACAAGCCACACTAACGACGAATCCAATGTCAATGATTCCAGCGATGAGTGGAGATTCGTTCGCCACCAGAAGGCGAATCCTTTGGCGAGCAGCAGCAACGGCCGCCGGGCCGTACGAGGGAGCGGAGACACCCGAGCACTTACAGGACTGCCTTATCCTGTGTCTCTCGTGTGCACATTGTTCTAGCGAGATTGAAAAGGATATTGTGAAGGAGTGTACATTGCCAGCGTACCGCCGCAAAGTCGGTGTGAACTGATGAACTTGTGGTGCAGGAGAGAAAGAAGGGCTACATTATCAACGAACACAGGCTCGGGTTGGTTTCGCCGCTGACGTGACGATCCTGTCCTTTTTTGTGAAGATAGGACCAGTTCAATAAACACAACAACTTTTTCACTCGTG
>JAOEFI010000007.1:12987354-13010071 GCA_034621735.1 Anopheles plumbeus | reverse complement strand
AATTTCTCATTTATCCTTATCCCGCCCATTAATTCTACAGGCAGAGTACAAGGAGGAGAAAAAAATTAAATCCCCGAAAAAAAATATTACAACACCCTAATAAACATCGCATCATGCCGCCTGTTAGGATGTTAAACACACGGCCACCGGCCTGTCTCCTGCCTGGCATGTTAACAAATTTCCATCCATCCTCTTTCTAAGGCCGGCTTTACGCGACCGGTGGAAGACGCACCGAATTACCACCCAAGAAGCGACCGTTGCATCGCTAGAAATTCGTCTCCGGGCGCCACCGACCACCGGCGGCCAGCGATGAAACTTTGCGATGAAGTGCAACCTAAAATGCCAAGGAGCGGATCCCAATCAACGGAAGGACGGCCGGTACACAGCAAACGGAGAGCCCAAAACATGGAAGTGGTAATTAAAAGAAAATGACATTATGCTCCCTGCTCATCTGGGCACTTCCTTCCGAATGGTTCTACCGTTTTTTTTTTCGTCTTGGACGGACCTTGTCTGCCGTCATGTTTCTTGCCCTTCGTCGTTTCGGAGTTTTGGTGAACAATTAGAACTCAGATTTTTATTTTCGTATCAAGTTTGATTTGTTTTATTCATTTTTATCTGTTTCATTTCCTTGCTTTTCGTTGACTTGCTTCCGCGCCAAGCGTTTTCTTTCTTCTTTATACATTCTTCCTCCTTTTCGTTCTCATTCTCGTCTGTTCGCTTACTTCACTATACAAAGTATGTTGTGTAGTAGGTGTACATGATTTCGTTTTTGTTGAACATTTCCCAAACCTTCGGTGCTGCGAAAAGCTACATCGTCCGCCATCTTCGTCCTGATAACGTCGGTTGGTGTATTTGGGAATCGTACGGTTTTGTGTTTCTATGTTTCTGCCTCATTCTTATAACATCTTTCTCTGGCTATAATATTTACTGGCTAAACGTGTAAAAAACCTTACTCGTCGCTAACATCACACCGCTTTCCTCCGCCCACTGCGCCTGGTGGCCACCAACCCCACCACTACCTCGGGCGGTTCCTCCGTGCCATTTACCCGATTCTGAACTATGCTCACGACTGTGCCTCCCTCCGCCGGTGGTGCACGTGCCGTTCGGCAAGAAAATGTCTCCACGCCCTCAGAGGTGCAAGCCTTTTACACGCCACGTCGTGCGTCGAAACGGAGAAAACATGCCCAAACGAGAGAACGATAAAACATTGAACTTACAGGAGAAAAGAACCCGTCTTCCGTACATTATTCGCTATATTTAATTTTATTTTCCGATTTCATTTTTGATTTCCCATCTTAAAAAAACAGTCCATTTCAGGTTTGCTAAACTGCGTAACGTTCCTGTAAGCGGTGTCGATGCGTGCGCTTAGCCGCCCGCCATCTTCACCATATCCTTTCGATCTTCCTACCTTCCTATCCTTCCCGGTTTCTTTTTTCTCCCCGCCAGTATACTTTAATAAAGTCTATTTACATGATATTTACATCAACTGAGAAAACTCCTCCGAAACTTTCGGAAGGAATTCGCACGAAAATGCACACACGGAATCGGTTGTACTGATCGATTTGTAGTTTTATCCCATACATTTAATAATTTGACTCCTAACAGACCCAAGAAAGGGGAGCATTTATTCCATACCGTTAAACTTAAAGAATATTACGAGATGAGAGATTGCTTCGATGTGTCGTCCTCTAAAGACTTTATACCCGTCCCCGATTCGACAAGAAAATGAAGAGATAAATTAAAATTGACTAGAAATAAAATGCCATTTCCCATCGGACGAACCGGCCTCCCGGGAACAAACGGAGTGGCTCCTGTTGCTTCCCGGGAAAGGGAAAGTCGACAGTTTCTGTAGGGTCGGTACCCTATCGGTACGTGCGGTTCTTTCCGCGATATGACTCATCTGGCGGTGTCGTCCTCGCCGTGCACCTCACACCCCTTATAGTATGTCTTCATGTTCTCTGCTGCTCGTATCAATAATTAATGTGCCAAAATGTATTACCGCCATTCAGTCGAATTATTTATACATCTCCGGACGACTCGGAAAAGCGAGAGAAGCGGGACCCCTTTTCAAACGTCCGAGTTGAATGGAATTCCCGTGCGGTGTGGTGTGTGTGTTTACAAAGAAAAATAGTAATAGAAAACCTGCCTCCCATTGGAACGCCCCCCGTTCCCTAACGTCCTAACAACAACGACTCGTAATAATGTGGTTCGTATTATGTGAGCAATATGAGCTATTGAGTGAGTGTGTGTGTGTGTGGCTGTGTTTGTGTTTTAGTTTCTTCACGGGCTTAGTCGAGTGCCGTGTTTTTAGGTGGAGTACTAGATAAATTGTAAAAACTGTCCACAGGTGAGCTTGATACATCTAGGTGAGAGGTGCATGATGAAATCCGTTTTCACTGTGAGATGGTGTGTGCAAATTGCAAAACGATAAGCCAGCCACCGGCTGCCATTTGTCGAACGTAGCACGCCGCGGTCTTCGGCGGAGTCTTCCAGGAGTTTTGTTTTCCCCCGCTGCTTAAGTGTCGGCCACGTTCTTCGGCACCTCGTATATGTGGTGCGCGTACTGCGGCGAGTAGATCGTGGACGATTGTGTCTGTGCCGACACGCCGGACACGGTGGAGCCACTGGAGGAAAGGGCCGAAGAGGACGTCGAGGAGGACGTGGTCGACGAGGAGGTGCTGAGCGGACCCTTGGGTGTTTGTGGCAGCGGTGGCTGCTGGTGATGCTGGTGCAGCTGGTGCGCCGGCGGCTGCTGCTGTGGCTGCGGCTGTTGCTGAGGCTGCGGAAGCTGCTGTCCACTGTATCCACCGGTAACGGCCACAATGGAGGTCGACGGCGATGACGACTGCTGAAGCTGCTGGTGCTGCTGATGATGGGGATGATGCTGCAGGGTGGCCTGCGGACCGTGGGCCTGGTAGTGGGGGTAGGGCAGCGTGTACTGGCCACCGAACGGATGCTGGTAGTTTCTGTACGCCGGGTGGTAGTTGTACGTGTAGATGTTGCAGTGCGGCTGGTGGTACTCGACCTCACCGAGCGACTTCTGCACCTCGACGTCCTTCTCCTCGTGCAGGGTGGCCCGCTTGTTACTGCCCGCCCAGCCCGTCCGCCGGACCGCGTCAAGGATGCGGTGCCGCAGTCGGTAAACAATCAGCACGGCCGTTGTGACGCTCGCGGCCGAGGCGACAATGATTGCGCCAAAGATGGCACGTTCCTTCGACTGTAGATGCTGGCAGCCGAGCAGGTCCGCCGTCAGGTCCCGCAGCAGCTCCCCGTGCAGCCGGTCCGGGCCACTGCAGACCAGTTGGGCTTCGTCCTGCGTTTCCGGGTTCTGGCGCTGGAGCAAGTTCCGCAGCCACAGCACATTGCAGTCGCACACCAGCGGGTTCTCCGTGAGGTCGTACTCGACCAGATGCTTCCACGGCAACAGCTCCTCGTGGAACGTGCCAATCTTGTTGTCACGCAGTGACACCTTCCGAATGTGTGGCAGGCCGGCAAAGGCGCCCTCGTCCAGCTCCTGCAGTTCCTTGTTCGAAGCGATCGTAATCGACTCCAGGTTCGAGTTGGCCGAGAAGGCGCCCGACTGGATCTGCCGCAGGTTCAGCGCGCCCGAAATGTCGATCGATTTCAAGTTGGACAGCCCGAAGAAGGCTCCCTCGGGGATGACCTCGAAGTCGTTCTGTCCAATCGTTAGGTCCTCCAGCCGCTTCAGCCCGCTCAGCTGCACCGTGGGCACCTTCAGCAGATGGTTGTCGGAGATGTCCAGCGAGCGAATGTTCTCCAGTCCGCGGAACGTTTCGCCGGTGATGTTGACCAGCATCGAGCCGTGGATGTCCAGGCGACGCAGTTGCGCCAAACCTTCGAACGCTCCCGGTAGCACCTTGAACAGCGAGTTCGTGCCCAGGTACAACTCGGCCAGTCCCTTCAGTGGCGTCAGCGAGAGCGTCGGGATGGTGCTGATGGAGTTGTCGTCCAGATAGAGCACCCTCAGGTTTGCCAACCCCTCGAAGGCGCTGGCGTGAAGCGTGGCGATACGGTTCTGGCCCAGGTTGAGCTCCTCCAGCTTCGGCAGCGCCTTGAACATCTCCAGCCCAATCTCGTCGATAAAGTTCCCGCGCAGATTCAGCGCTCGCAGCTCGTCCAGCCCCCCGAACGTCTTGTTCGTGATCGCACCGATCTTGTTGTTGTTCAGGTGCAACTGCAGCAGCTTCTTCTGGTACATGAAGATGCGCTCGGGGATGCTGAGCAGATGGTTGTAGCTGAGGTCCAGCATGGTCAGCTCGGTGTAGAACTGAATGGACGAGTCGATCGACTTGATGCGATTAAACTTGATCACCAACCGGCCGATCGAGGGGTTCAGCGCGATCGGGAGCACATCGAGTTCACCTTCGCCGCACGTGACGTGCAGTTTCTCGTCGTCACAGACGCACCGGTTCGGACAGTACGAAACTGCACCGGTGGCCACGGCCATCAGTACCATCAGCAGCAGTGCTGCCGGCACCGCACTAGGTCCTGCGAATTGACACTTCATTTTTCACACCGCCACCAAACTTTTCCTCTTTCGCCACCGGGAAGGTTTCTCCTCTCTCGTCTCCGTTACGGTCGTCGGACGTCGTCACAAGTGGGGAACTGTCGAATGCATGTGGAGAATTTATTCTCTCGACAAACTCGGAGCTTTTTCGCAACTTTTCTCGGGCTGTGGGCCGAAGGGGAGAAACCAATCAACAGCTCCTAGACACACATCACACACGCACGGATGCACTCACGAAAGGCACTTTTCGGGGTGGAAGGGGGGTGGGAAGGTAAAACATTCACCACCAACACACACTCCGCCGCACACCGCACTGTCGTCGAGTTTATGGTTCGGGGAGTTTTCCGTGATATGCTTCAGTTCCGGGCGCGTCTGCGATGACAGTTTCGTGCCAGGGGGCCGGGTTCTGTTCCGGATGATGATGATGATAAGATAAGGGAGCAGTCACACACCGTACCGCCAGGCAGCGACAAGCGAGGTCCTTAATTTCCTAGCCTCAATGCACACAGGACCCGACACAATTTTAGAACTGCCTGGCAATGGAATTCTCACAGGACTCGCTGTATCGCTCTACCGGCGTTGATGCTTGCTCGCCCAATTTGGGGCTTTCACTCCACTGACTCGTTTCAGGTTCGCTCCGTCGATAAGTTCGTACGGTGACGCACTGGCCGGGGGCGAGGGGACCAAAATTTAAACGTAAAATATATTCCTGTATCAACGATATGCTTCTGCGTTGTTTGCCGATTCGCTTCGACCGACCGTTACTTCGCGAGGGATGGCTTTTTACCGAATTTCAAACCTTGCTAGTTCTTTACAATCTTTTCACTCAACTGGTCGTCGCTAGAGTTAGGAAAAAATCGCGCCTTTATCGAAGTACCGAGCGAAAGATTCCCGCTAACGAGATGTGCCGTTTCTACGGCGGATGTTGTTTTCTGACTGAGCTCGCTCGACAGGATCCAGTTGCTTTTATCGCTTCTCATCAACACCCGGCGTGGCATAAAATGAGAATGAGATATGTTTCCCAAAACATGCTGCGTGGAGCACTCACTCTCACCACGGCCTGGGCCTGCGCTCTCACTCTCGGTAGACGTCACACTCTCACACCAGCATCCGCTCACTTTTTGCCGGCTTCCTTCCGACAACAGAGAGCAGCGTTTTTTCGCTCTTTTCCCAATGGATTTTCCGAGATTTCCACCTCTCACTCTCCCGTCGCGGATGCTTAACAATAGAGAGAGTGTGTAAACAAAAACCACTCAACATAGATGAGTGCTTCGCGGCATATATATCCGAGAGATTTTCAAAAATATATGCTTCTCTTCTAGGTACTCGCGTTTTCGGCTTGAATCGCAGTTTGGCGAAGAAAAACCCCTAGGACTATTTTATTCGCGATGTTGGATTGGCGAGAAAAACAGGAATCCGAAAGCGATGTTGCACAACAAACGGTATGTTGCACATCGTTATCCTGCGACACACCGCCGCGACGGAAATCACATCGCAGGACGAAGTCTCAAGAATTGAGGAACGCATATTTCAAAAATATTAGACATGGAACATAATCATTAAAAAAAACCAGTTGTTGGTTCCACCAGACTGGGTTCAAACGGCCAGACGGTGACCGGACTATATTTAGATTCCAGTTCGGGGTCGCGAGGAGGGCACGGAAAATCTAATGTATTTTATGCTGCCGTCTGGGGACCTTATTGGTGATCCCCTTAAATTTCTGTCAAGCAGGGAGAAGCAGCACGAAACGAAACGAAAAAAAATGGCGATTAATAATTCCTTCTCCACGGACTCTTTCATCCCACGGCTTCTCGTTCCACCGGCTGGCTGGCTGGCTCCAAGTGTTCGCTGGCATCTCGTCGCACGTGGAATTTTCCAGGAATCCACCCAAACAAACCGCGAAGCGCCGCGCCCGGTAGACATAAAGAAATTAAGACGGGGCGTAAATAGGCGCTACTGCCATTCGCGATTCGTCGCGCATCGTGTGTCAAAGGTTGTGCCGCCCCGCGTATGTCTGCTCTTTAGAGGCAGAGCGGGGACGGTGGTTGCCGACGTCCTCCAAGCCAGGGGCCCGGGTGCTTCGTGCTAATGTGGCCGGACGGATGTGAGTTATGCGAAAATGATGGTACCGTCTCGGGGACGTCTAGGGTCTAGGTTCGAGTCGCAATGCTGCCACGTCTGGGTGATTTCCAAGATGCTCCACATGCTTTCTCACTCACTTCTTTTTTTACGATTTTTCCTCCACGCTTCATTTTCACCAGTGGGGTTTTTTTTCTACAGACGCCACCGGGGATCCAGAACGTCCTCGTAGAACAGTAGGATGCACGCCCGGTTCCCCGCTCCGTTTGTTCCGTTTTGGGGCGAAACGAAACGATTCCCGTCGATCGGGAAGAAATATTTTTCCCAAGCGCATTGATTAATGGTCATCGCATGCACCCTGCAACGTGTACGTGGAAAACTTTGACCGGGAAAAATTGATTCCGCTCCGTCCGCAGGCGTTTCCTGCCGTGGCTTTAAAGCAGGAGCAGAAGCGCTTCGGTTTGCGCGGAGGAAATAAAAAGCGTTGAGCGGAATTCGTAAGTCGAAAAACAAGAACTACGATTTTTTGAAAGCGTAGTTATTGAAGCTTCCGGGGCGCACTGCCCTCAGCTGCAATCTGCAGTCGATTGTTTGCCACGATGTAGGAACCATTTTAATTGGTTTTTGGCAAGTTCTACCGTGCATATATGGCCTCGGCTCCAAGTCGAAAGGGTATACTAAACATGTTTTCCAAATCATCAGATCAAACTGTTTCCAGAAATGTTATATAACATAAATTGAAAACTTATTTGAAACAAGATTTCTTGTATCAGATATTTACACAATTTATTATAAACTGTATCAATCAGCTCATGTAAACAAGGATTTTTGATGTGTTCATGAATGTGATGTGTATTGCTTTGATGGTAAAAAAAAACATGGAAGAGATAAGAAGTGAAGTGGAAAGTGTTTCCCAGAAACAATTGCAATAAAATGATGGATCGCAATGTAAAAGAACAAAAGAGGCGTGGGAACATGTATCGTCCTTTCTTTGCACCCATACAAGGCGTAATCATAGTGATTCTCTGTTTTCTTCTGCAGTAATATTGAATGTTTAAAGACGAAATTTTAATTAAAGAGCGCAAATGCTCATTTGATCATTAAAAATATTAATCCACCAGCCCGAACTGTCGCAGTCATCTTCATCATCGCACGGACAACTTCATCAAGTTCATACACCTGCCGCCCCGGTGGCCGAATCGCGCATGGAAACGTCGTCCTCGTTCCTGAAGTGTGTGTGTGAGTAAGGTCGTGTGTGCGGTGGGTATCGCTAGCACCCTGGAAAACACCTTTCCCAATGACTGGCCAAAAATTGCTTCCCACTGGCCGCAGGTGTCGGGAACGTGGCCGTACACCCACTTTTCGACTCCGCTACTTCGCCGGTGGCGTAATCTATATTCATCCGGCCAATGACTATCGGTATTGATAGCTATTTCCGCTTCGTTCCGAAAGTTCCCCATCCACACCCTCATCCCTTCGACCGGACAACCGTTGTGAGATGGGAGTTCTCGTTCTTTCCCCCATAGCAGTGCCGGCACGGACGGTTTATCTTGAAACAACGCCGATCTCATACATCTCGCTATCGAATTTGCCTCAAGGCACTGGAAATGGAGATAGTCCGTCGGAGCGACCAACCCCACAACGGATCACCTTGACCGGGTGGGCCGGTTCGAGTGCAGACAAATCTCACACCGCACACCTAATGAAACTCGAGACCTTCGAGATAGCCAAACACCGGCGAACCGGCGAGGACACGCACGTCGAACGTCCGGGCGTCCGGGCGACGCAGTTCTCGAAATCGGAAAGTTTGAAAATCATGATTAGATTAGTGCCATTTTTCGGCTGCCGACAGACCGGCCGCTACGGAAACGCTACGGTCTGGACCGCTGGAATTCCGACAAGGGCAGCCCGACTCGGCCCGATGGCATCCAAAGACCATCCCCGGCTGTCTAGCTGTATCTCCGTACGGTCTCCGGGTTTTCCGAAGGGCAATCGATAGTGCCGAATTGTTTTAATTGATTCTGGATCCGTATGAATATTTAATGAGTCTTGTTCTCACCAAAAAGCGGCAGCGCCTTTTCGTCGGGGCCGCCCGGCCGGTCCCGATTATCACCTCGGGTGGTGGGGTTTCAGGGCGGACTTTTGGATTGTTTTCGAAGGCAGATTTGCTTGAGGAAAAGAAATGAAGAAGAAAAAAAGGTTTTCAATCTACGGTTTAGCGATGGGTGGTAAATACGAAACCCCAAAATATTTCAACCCTCTCTCGAAAACGATGTCCGCTGGCCCGTTGCGGGTTGGGCCCGTGATCGAATCGGATGCAGCGCCATTCTTTGCCCGCCGGGAGGAATGTTCTCCCTTCAGCGAGTGGTTTATCCGACGACCAACTCGCCCCGCGAATGTCGGCGTTTCAGGTACCCCGACCGAACGGTGGGAGCAAAATTCGTAAAATTAAATTAATTAAGATATGGAGTGTGTTCGGTATTTCGTGGGTCCCCGGTTTTCTCCGAAGGTTAAGCTCACCTACCTCCATCTCCGTTCGGTGGAGAAGGTTATGTTGCGTTTTTGTTCTCCCCGGGTACTACATAAACGATGACCATTATGTTCCCTTTTGCGGTACGGTCGGGTTCCCACCAGTTCCATTGGTTTATTGGTGCCACTGGTTGTTTCGTTTGTAACATAGGTGCAATGTAACTACAACTTTAGAGAGCGAGTTTCGAGTCTTAAAGAATGTGAAACAATTCCCTACAATGACCCTTTCTTTCCGCCGACTCCCCCCCTCCCGTTACCGGGATACCGAGGAACCGTTCGAGGAAAAGTAATGTGTGCTCATCAAGTTCATTTTCTCATCATCAGCTGACCGTGTCTTTATGCTGGTTAGGACTCATTACAACCACCGCTCCCGGGCAAGGCAAGGCGGGGGGGTTGGGGGAAGGGAAGTATGTTGTTTATCTCCTTTTATGTTACTTTCCCGCGCGCGCGATCGAGTCCCTCTTCCTCCATCTTAGGGCCGCAGATCAACGGATGATTTAGTCCGGTGTGAACTTTCCAGAGACTTTTCCCTCCCCCACCGAACTGGGCTAAAGAATCCCGAAAAGGGCCTCGAATAAGAACCCGCCGGTAGAACCAAGAAGGCTGCTCTGTAGGAACAAGCGTGAAGAAACCATCTCCCCCCGGGGCCGAGAGCACTAGAAGCTGGGGCTCTAGAAGCCCGACTGATTAGATAGTGTGGCTAGAAACGGCTGAGAACCGGTGCGACTTGCTTCGTCGTCGGGCTCGCTTCCGATCCGTGAAATTAATTTTTATCGCCCGGCTGGAATACGAAACAGGAAAAAAAAAACCCAACTGGAGGAAACAACGGCTAACCATCCCGGCTCGATAGGGAAGAAAAACCCGCATGATCGTTCGATCTTCTTCATTACCGCGGATCGGTTTTGTCCGGCGAAGGGGCGAACATATTTTAATTGTTGAGGAAATTGGATGGTGTGAAGAATCCGGCCGCGCCGCTTTAACTAACTTTATCGCAATCAGCACCCACGGAGCGGGAGCCCGATGGAAGACCACTTTTCGGAAGCTTTTCCCAACCGTTCACCGTGTCGCTGATCGGTAGCTCGGTAGCGAGCGTTCCACGGACTCTAAACAGGAACAGATTCTGAAACAGAGGACGCTACGATGGGATGGGAAATTACCTGTTTTTTTTTATTCATTTACTTTGATGAGATTCCAAAATCGAGTACAGTGTCGACGGTAATGGACGTCGAATGGCGTCATCTCGCTGGAACATACGCGGGATTCCGGGATTGTTCTTAGCCCGAGGCGCACAAGAAGGCCCCGCGTTCTGGGAGAGAATTTCACGATTCGATCCACGTCGTTTCGCCCTCTCGGAGCAGGTGATCATCAGGCCGTCATCAGTCTCCATTACGCCGGCAAACGAGCGAAAGTGGAAGGACGGTTATGCTAGAGAGGTGCTGCATCGATCAGCAGCAGCTCCACTCGGCAGCGCGACGTTGATGAAGCAGTTGAAGTGGTAGCGTGAAGCAATTAAGCCCACAGCGAGCCAATAAATCAACAGAACTCATCATCGCTCACCGGTCGCTGACTGCTCGGGGTGATTTATTTTTAGCGTGCCAGCATCGCCGGCACGAGCATGATTTCTGCAACATAACCGGCCGGCAATCGGTGTGTGGGGTCGTGATTGCAGAACTATTTTCGCAGAATCTCAACGGTCTTTGATTTAATCCAAATATGAAGAATTCTTGGAAAATATTAGTGTAATGCGACGGGCTTGTTATCTCGAATATACATGAAACTATAAACATTTTGGCGGAGGTCTGTCGATCAGTTTACGACCAAAACATGGTTCGATGCACCTGATTAGGAAGGGCACCGAACACATCAGTATTTAAAAATAGTATCCGAATCGTTTGCGTTCTGTAACGGCTCCAAAAGAACGGAGCCAATGGTTCTATTTATGAGACTCACTCCGGGTATGATTAATGAGCTATCAGCGTGCGGTCAGCACATACGAAATGGCCCTGCGACCATTTATCAACCGAATCATTGATTGCTTATAAATCAATTGATAACTATCTTTAAAAAGGCTCGGTCCATCCATTCGGTGGAAATTAATTAGTTTCCTTGATCCGCATAGTTCGGGCGTTTTTCCCCCAGGAGTTTGCATTGGATAGATGGCGTGTTCATGTTCGGAAACTATTTGGGAATGTGCCCACATGTGCATCGTAGGCTTTAATTTATGAAGAATTGTATCGCTCTTTAAATAGGTATCTGGCAAACCGTGTTGAAGAGTAACGTTGAAGAGAAACGAATCCTTGTTGATGCCCTGATGATAACATACAGTGTTCCATTTGAAAAAGATCAAGGTCACTTTCACATTTCATTTCATTTTCAAAATATTTCAACCATTAAATATAAAATCAAGCAATTCTCACAATCATGTTGAAAACCCGTTCCCGAAATAATTTGTTCCCGTAGATTTTTTTTTCGATTCCGAATCATAGATTCGTTCAGCCGAATTCCAAAATGTAGTTTAATCATCCATTCTCTTCCGGCGTCCAGTGAGAGAATCTTGTGAACTCGTCGATAAAGAGAAATTAATTTCCGTAACACTTTCGTTTTGTAACGGTACCGGTTCGCGGGTTCTAACCTTACTACCCCGTGACCTTATCGCCGGCCAGCATTAGCGTCCAGCGTAATGTTCTTCCATTCGGCAAACTACAAAACCGCCGGAAAAAAAAACGACTTCGAGGCCGAAATAAAACCCCATTAGTTTACATCTTAATTGAATGATCGATCCAGCCGTTATTTATGAGGCAGACACTTACAAATTGAATTAATTTGCCTTTCTCCCTGCGCCACGCTTTGAACTGGCTGTGTTTTTGTTTACTGCGTCTCTCTCGCCTTCTCTCTCTCTTTTTCTCTTGGGTTGTTTTGCTCTTCCCCGTGACCAATGTCCAACGAACGCGATCGTCGATGAAAGTCACCCTTTTCCGCGGCATAAGTATCGATAGATAACCCATCGCCGACCGGTTGAAACCCGGACTTGGAGTTCTACTGTCACACACGGATCGGTTATGCTTCCTTTCCCTGCGTTCGCTTCCCATTTCTAGAGCGGGTGAAAAAAAAGGGACAAGTTACAATCGGAATAAATCCCCATGACAGACCGCCGCCCAAAAACCGGTCTCTTCCCGGCTATCTATATCACTGATGAACAATTTAGGCAGAGGAGAAATAGATAACAAACGGACCATGGAGGCTTTTTTCCCTCCTCTTTAGCGTCCCGAACGCGTTAAGGCCGCATCGCACGCCGCTAATCCCGTAGGATAAATAATCCGAATGATAAAATGTTGACTGTTATAGAATTTCTTCCTCTTACCGACCAAACCTTGTCCGAGCGAGCGACCGGCAGCGATCTTTCATCAGCGCTGAAGAAAGACCAAGAAATAAAATATAGTAGACTGACCTCTTGGCATCCATTGAATTAAAGAGGAAGAAACTGGAAGCGAGACAGGACATCCTCCAACAGGATTAAATCGAGTGTGCATTGAAATTATGATCCGAAAAAAGTTTTTCACCCTCTAAGACCTCGAAGGACCTCTCGGGAAAAGGGCGATCTTTGACGGTTTACTTTCTCCCGGCACTGATTAGCCCGGGCCCCCGATTGACCTACGAACTGTTTCGATGGCAAGGATCGGATCCTTGCCAAAAGGGTTTATCAATAAATTATGGTATTTCCTCGTGTAAACGAAACTGGCCTCGAACCCTTTTCCGTTTCGGCTCTTTGCTGACCGGTCGAACCGGCAATCATCCTTTTCAGCCGTCTCAAATAAACTACTCCACCGCTCCTCCTCCTCCCCCTCCTCCTTCTGAGGAAAACGGAAATATGAAAGAGTGATTCCTTGGAGAAAATATTCTTCAAGACGTCCAGCTCCAGGCCGGACGTATAAGGCAATAGGGAATAGTAAAAGTCTTTTTTACGGCTCCCGCTTTCCCATGTACTTTCATTTTGTCATGCATGACATTCGTCTACCAGGATCACACCACGACCACTTTCCCTGCCAAAGATTTTATCAGTTCATCTAATTCCACCCCGGCCAGTGGAGGATCCCGGGGCTATCAAACTTTTTGGGGTTATGTTACTCGTGCGGGAGGAAATGAGTTTTTTCACCGCTAGCTTCCTGACTCCTGAATCCATGCGGGTTCTTCCCAGCAAGGATGTCCGTCTTTCCGCCCCGGTGGTGGCTCGTACGGGGGTTTCTTGCCATTAAAGGCTTAAATAGAGAAAATGAGTTATTTTCTGGTGTGATGAAAAGGACTACCCAGCGGGATTGACGGGTAACGCGGACACCGTGAGACTTTCTTCTCAAATTTTGAAGGCAGATACTTTTCATCGAAAAAATTGTCAACTTTAATTCTGCTTTATTCTAAAACTCCACATCCTGCCAGTTCTCTCAAGATTAGCCCGTGGATCACCGGCGAAGGCACAAAGGCCGCGAGGAGGATTAAAAGGATTTGGGCATTGATTTACAATCGGGCCGTCGCGTGATCATTCCATTGACGGGTCGTCGATGCATCAAGCTTCGAATAAAGCTGCCGAGACGGCTAAATGGACGTTCATGGGCAGTCAAAGCGATCAATCAATCATCGGCACACGGAGCAAGTGCGCCGAAGGGCGTCCAGTTTGGAGGGTGGGGGAAGGTTTTTGGTGAGGATTAATTTTGAAACGATCTCCCCGACATCAGCCCTACACTGAGATGGAAATTGGATGGGGAGGGGTGTGAGATAAAAAAAAGCAAACAAAGGGCGGATGGGAGTTGAAAAAGAATTAATTTAACCCCCTTCGGTATTATCATGTCCAATCTCCCAGTAGGCATCAGCATTCGTTTGTTAAAAGCAATAACGCGAAGAAGAAAAAAAACGAGGAAAGATGTCAAAAGATATTTTGATTGAAAATTGAAAAGAATTAGAGTGTAATGTAAAATAACAAAAGTGAAACATAGAATGCCATATCATGGAGATGATTATTCTTCTGTTCTACTACATTCCGTGTTGGATAAAAAAGAGGACTGAATCGTGTTCAAACTAAAGAAACATTGTACTTCTTCATCAGTGCTGTTGTGAAAAGATTAAGCCACCTGGCATAATTATACTTTTTCATTGTATTCATTCATAAAGATAATATCGATCTTGTCAAACTCAACCGCAAGGGTAAACGGCGTGTCTCATCATTTCCATTCGTAGTTCTTCATTGATTTTTATTTATTCTTATGCCAGACACAAACGGACAAAAAAATCCGATCACAACATTCTCTTCTAAACGATTCAATAGGTCTGCTTTGCATTTCATTCCACCGCTTAAAACCCCATAACGTGTGCGATCGTCGGACGATAAAGGATGTATTATTAACGAGGAATGACATAAGGGAACTAGTATTTCGCTTCTGCAGCGCCGGGGTAGAACCGTACGCTTTCGCTCCGGTACATTGGACAACATCTTGATCAAGTTATTCAAATTGAATCCTGACGGGGGGCTCTCGGAATCTTTCGGAGAGAAATGTCTTCCTCCCGGCCCGAAGCAGCGCTCCTATTCAGTTATTAGATTCATAGATATATGCTCGAGAGCACCGGAAAACAGTCCAGTCCAGGACGGTCACAAAAGCAACGCCAACAAAGAAGCGCACTGCTCGGAGCTGAGCAACCGACCCGGAGTGGTTTCCGAAGCGTAAATTTGTCTTTCTTATGACAATTTGTAGGATCATAAATATATATCATCTCTCGGTGCGGAGCCGCGATCGTGCTTCATTATCTGTACATCTTTATAATCGACCAGCCAAAGGAAGGAGCGCGACAGACCCCGCTGGCAGAACCTGCTTCAATTCCATTCCGTCGCGTGTTTTCCTTTGCGTTCGCATTCGTCAGGCTCGTGTGGCCATTTGCGTTTGGAACCATCCCTTCCTGCGGTGGCCGAAACATAATTCCGAAATACGTTCTGTTCTTCCTTTCGTTGCTGGTTTTCGTCGGTCCGCTCAACAACTTGAAGCCAAAAACCTGTCCACACTCAGCCAAAGGGCAACTCTCGGCGACCACCAGAAGCGGAACCGGAGTGAAGTAAAAGTGAAACCCCTTTCCCGAGCGTCCAGCGTCCGTCCAGTTTCCCAGCGACAATGAAGCAGGTGTATTTCTCACGATCCCGGAGTGCTGCTTCCTCCCTCACGGACGGTTGTCCGTGTCCGCGCGCAGGAAGAGCCGTCCACAGTGCTTCGGAAAACCGTATCCTGGGGCCGATAAATAATAAAACACTACGAAACCAGCGCTCGATGGCAACGGCGATAGTGACGTTTCGGTTTTGTTCCGTCCCGGGCGAAGGATCAGATTAAAAAAGAAGGGTTATAAAGCGCAGCGCAGAGTTGGCAGACTGCTTGGATGGAAAACCGATGTGTGTGTATGTGTGTGTATATGAGGGATGGGAAGGACCTTAACTGCTCGTGCGGCTGACAACAGGTTTCCAGGGGCCTTTTCCCGCACGCCGCCAACCGGAATGTGTAAAAACAATCGTGTTGATGAGTTTTCGTAGTCGGCCGCAACCCGCTCCGCTCGGTGTCGGAGTTGGTCGGACAGAAAATTAGGACATCCGTGTGCAAGTCCGTCCGCCCGTCCTCGGCCTGTGGGAACGTTTTGCGAAGGCGGAAATCGTCCCGGGCGATAGAGCCGGGGCCGGGCCAGGTCTCAGTCTCAACCGGACATCCTTACGACCGTCAGGTCCAGGTGTCTGTGTGGCTAGTGGTTTTTGGTAGCGCGGTTTTGTTTTAATTTTGTTTTGTCTCACCTTTTTCGCCTCCTTCATCATCGATGCTGCACCGGTGGCGATGAGAGACAAAGACACACACAGAGAGAGAGAGAGAGAGAGAGAGAGAGAGAGAGAGAGAGAGGGAGAGTGCCCGTCAAGCAAATTATGAAGAAACATATCGTTCTCGGAACCCCGGCACGGTTATAGCTTTTATTATTCACAGCTGCGGTTGGTTCGCGTTGAAGCCTGCGGACGGAAATCCAAACGCGGGGCGCGATGATGTGTGAGCTAAAACGAATGCGCCACTTGATTGCCTTTTCTGCACGATGGGAATGGAAATGGCGTTACGGAATGGAAAAGCGTAGAACTGACCGCTTCCATGGGCTTGACGACGACAGCACAGACAGCCAGTTCTGGGCCTTACTTTAATCTGCATTTAATATTTCGCGAACAGAACACTTGAAATATATCCTTTAAAGTTCAATAATTTTCCAACGAGCAACTGCATGAATTAACAAATTACTTTTTGATATTTGTGTTTGCAGAAGGCACAAGTTATAAATACTGCAATCATTTTCACGTCAACAGAAACAAATAATGTTATATAAAGATAAAAGAATCGTTCCTAATATTGACAAGAATTATATTTTTTTAGCAATTGACGATTCTAGAACTAGCTGGCTCCTCCACTTACAAGCTCAAAAATACATACATGAAGCATTTTTAGAAAAACAAAATTACCTTCCTTGGAACTTATTTTCATTTTCCTTCGATTGTTCTTTGTTCATAATTTTGCAACGTTACCGACCATGCAAGACACACTTATTCCCAATCTCGAATCCATAAACATAATGTCCTTTTCGGAAGGACGTACAATCGTTGAAAAGTCAGCCGGATGATGATGCCCAAGATGTGCACCCATATCCGAAATTGCTTTCGTCCTTTGACCGTGTGGCTCAACTCCTTGGCTGAATTTACAACAGCATTCCTCGAAGGCACGAGCCGAGGACCGAGGTACACTTTACGACCTGTACCTTTTAGCCAGCGGCACACGCACACCGAACGCAGTCCCGATTACTGGCCATGTATTTACTTGGAAAAAGTAAAATATACAATCTAACGACGGACGGACGATTCTTTCTGCTCAAGCGTCGGTGTTGTTTTATGAACCACCTTGAGCGATGAGCGGTCTGGCCGGGACTTTGGTCGTACGACGAGTCCTTACAGCAATGACTCGTCGCATTCTGATAATGACTTTCTTCGGGCAGTAGTGAAGGACGCTCCGGCAACAAGGACGACATTTTCGAACGTGTAGGCACAGTGGAACGGGATTGGGGAACGATTTTAAATTTTATTACTTAATTACCTTCGGGTCTCTCCGTCTCGAGGTCAAAAGTCGGGAGAATCGCTTTGCCGAAAAACTGCTCGTCTACCGCCAGGACGACACATTTCCGGCTCGACGGCTCGACAAGGACGCAGATGATGACACGAGGCGGCCGGTGACGGCACGAATAAAACACGTTTAGCAATTATCACGCCCGTGCCTTCCGACCATCTTCGCCCCGTCGCCGTCGACCGGGCCACCAGGAAGATCAGAAACTCGCAGCTAACGACCGAAATCAAGGTAAACACGTTTACAACCGGAACCTCCGAAATCCGAAGCGATTCGAGGGATCAGCTCGCAGTCGGCCAAGGCGAATCTCGGCCGAAAAGTATCCCGGCAATAACAGCCCGGCAAGCGACCTCCTCCTCCTCCGCCTCCTCCGCTTCCTCCGCTAATTGACGCCCCCGTGCGTATATTGTTCTGTGCCGTTGTCATGAGGATCCGGACCGAAGGACATCCGGGCCGCCATTGAGTTTGGCTAAAATTGAGTTATGCATCCCGACCGTCCAGACGTCCAGCGGACTCCGAGTCAATTCTCAAGAAGCGACGTGAGCTCCAGGATTATGACCTTGTTTATTATCTGCTCCGAGGATGGAACCGCTGTGTGGAAGAATGGCGACCCGATCCGCCGACGATGTCCTACGGGCGATTATTATCTAGCAAGTTGCCGGGCCTGACCGCCATTTTTCCTAAACTGTTGGAAGTTGGCGTGGGGAACGGGATCCATTTTCGTAGCGGCACATTTTAATGGCTTTTAACGCACATTTGAATTAGCTTGGCCCTTGGCCCTCCGCGGTTGATCCCCCCACCCACCAAACCAGTTAATCTAGGATGGAACGTAATTCCCTTAAAACGGTGGTGAAACAAGCTTCGGCTTCTTTTGTTGCGGTACAAAAGAAAACTTTCTTCGAGTTAAGTTTCTGGCTGCCGGTTCTCGCTACTGGTCGTCCCCCGTCCGTTGCGAAAGTTCCATAGTGAATGATTTACTAGACTAGCGCACAAGTTTGGAGCACCATTTCGAGTTGGATACATTTGTCCACGGTTGCCCGCAAAAGGGCCAGGGTAGAAGCATTACTTAACACAAAATAAAAAAAAAACAAGAAACAAAAAAGATGACCAGAGTTTCCAATTCAGTGGTGAACACATTTTCCTAACAAAGATATGTTGTCGCAAAAGTTGGAGCCGGAGAGAAGTGGAAGGAAAAACGTTATAAAGAATGTGATGCTCGCGTAGAGTTGCAACAAGTGAACGACCTGGGAAACCAAATCATCGGAGTAACTATAACAAAAATGAAGAAAAAAGAGAAGTTCATAACCAGAGGAAATCTCTCCATCATCAGGTCCACTCGTACATGAGAGCGCAGGTGGAAGAATGAAATTACTTTGCGTTACTCAAATTTAATGGAAATGTAATGAATGTTCATGGGCGTATAATGTTTGTTTTCATTGAATATTATTTATGGAAATAATTGAAACATTCTTCTTGAAATACTTCAAGCACGTTGTAGGTTCTGAATAATATCAATTAAATTTTGAGTTATTTTCTCCTACGTATAATATTTTAGATTTCTTTAGGACACGTTAGTAGGAGGTCACAAATTGAAAGACAAATTTTCATTTCCCAAGGCGAAAAAATATATTGAAAATGCAGTTATCACAGGCACTTTGATGGCAAATCGAATTAACCCCGCTTTCAACCTTACGCCTTTACGAACACCAGTCAAATGAACTGTTTTGATTTATTAACACTTCTAATGAAGATCGGCTTTACTGCGAACCACTCAGCGGCGAAGGCGCAATGAAAGCCCAGGCCTCCTTCCCAGGGCTCGGATGCAAAATTAATGCTCAATTTCATCGCATTGCTTATCAAAAACGACGTCGAAAGCAGCCCCCTACCATTGCGGCGCGATAGGCTGAAGGCAAAAGGGTAACAATCATGAATAATGATTAAGATTGGAAGTTTAATTTATTTCTTGAGAATATTCCTCACCTCGGGAGCGTATTGTATCATCGTAAAACGGCTGCGAAATTCCGTCCGAAATGCCTACAAACAATCCTCCGCTTCCAGAGAAACACCCGAACACACACTCATTCTCGTTGGCCACAGGACATGTGCATACTCATTCCCTGTTCAGCCATTTAATATATTCACCAGCTCTTCATGAGCGATTTGCTCACCTTCGAGCATGTTCTGCGCACTTTAAAAGGCTCACCATCGAAGAAGGATACTGGCCGAAGACGCAAGGCGTCTGAAGAAACGGGAAGAACTGATCTTAACCGCATCCGTTTTCGTTGAAACATTGATTAGCATTTCCTGCTGTGCTGCGGAGCGATAGAGAGAGATAGAGAGAGACTGCGAGAAACGAAGCGTAGTGTGGGGTTTTCCTCGGTGAAGCCATCTACATCTAACCCGCACTTCTAATAATGCTGGTGGAAAATTTCACTTCACCACAGCATGCACGGGGGTGGTATCCCTTTTTGAGTTTCCAGCTAATTAAAAGCCCCGGCTATATTGCGTACATCACACGAACGTTCCCTTTCTCCGATTATCTCTCCCTTCGTCTCTCTATGGATGTGGTTCCTTCTCGTTAGAAAACCCCGTCGACTTCCACGGAAAGCGTCGAATTAAGACGAGCCAGCCGGGATTCATCCCCTGCCCTGCTAAATGATGGCATCACACTATTCCTCAGACTCTCACACCTCCAATGGGGCCGTCCATAAACAACTACCTCCGAGAGGGCGGCGTCAGACCACCCACCACCACCTCCTCCTTCTCCTCCTCCTCGTCCTACCCCGGCTGATGGCAACGAAACGTGCCAAAAGCATCAATCAGTTGTTCCCGAGCTGCCGAGGTGCGGGACTGTTTGTAGCGTAGCTTCACCTTTCACCTTCGGGCCGCCGTGCGCTTCTCATCGTGTTCGTGTGTGTGCTTAGAAGCAAATGAAGCTTCAACAACTCAGCCCCAACCGTCGCTTCCGTTCAGCCGGTCCTCGCCAGCTACTGACTGACAGCTTTCCAGGATAGATCTTCGGCAGGAAAGTTGAGACAAGACACAGCACACAGCGCAAACAACTTGGCACTTGATTCACGGAGCCGCCGCTCTTCCTGACCGGTGGTGGCTTGCGAACAAGCGTTCCTGCAAATCTTCGGCTGTGCCGACCCGACATGGCACGTTTTCCTTCTATCATAACAGGGATTAGAGGCCAATGGTTCTTGATGCCGTCAGGATAGGCAAGGGAAAATCCTGAACAAACCATTTTAAGATAACAATGAAATAACATACAAGGCACATTTTGATAAGTTCTGATTCCAAACTAATCAGTTTGTAAAAGTGAATAAGAAATCGTAAAAATCAATTTTACAATACACTATTAAAATTAAGATTTTTTACAAAGAATCACTTCTTAACTCTCCCTTATACTTTGGACACTTTGTCAAGCTACTTTTTCAAAGAAATTATAGCTGTCTTCTTTGGATGTAGATTTTCATGTCCGAGACTCGTCAACTCAAGACGTGTTCTTGTACGTCACTACGCCACACGTAGCATCAACTAATCCAGCCCTCGTGTGATACTTGATCTTTAAAAATGACTCACATTTAGATTTAAAATATGAGCTGTATTAATTTCAACCTCACCTCACCGGATCCGCCTTCTGTTTCGCGAGTACCCATACCCCCGGGAAGGAAGCGACGCGTGGCCATCTAATGGGTGACAATTTATATGAATTAAACATCGACGAATGGAAACGAAAAGTTCCGTGTCCCGGCAGCCCCTCTGTCTCCCGGTTGTGTTTCCCACCTAAGGCGGGAAAATCCTCCCCATCAAGTGAGGGGTTAAATGTTCTGTCCGGACCGAGAGCACGGCCATTTGTTACGGGAAGGCTTTTAGATGTCACGGTGTTGATCAGTTCAGAAGGAAAGTGACGCGACGTGGGACCTGTGGGGAATGGGCCTAATCGTCCAAAGGGAACGGGGGAAGGCCATTCCGGCAGCTGCGTAAGAATTTGCGTGCCAAGACTGCGTTAGGTGACAGACGACAATGCGCTGACATTTACCACCAGGCAGGCATCAGTTTTGTCCCGTGTTCCGAAAAACCGCAAGTCAACTCCGTCGCTTAGTAGTTGGAAAATTTCTTGGGCAAAATTTTCCACCGGGGGGTTTTCCGGTGCGGGACCGTCAATCGCGCTCGTCCCAGCGTCCATCCAACCATCGATCGGAACCTCTGCTGGAGGTTCACCGAATGCGTCTTCTTTTGTCGGAAGATTTTGAACGACGACGGAACACAATCGACCCAAAAACAAACCATCTTTGGGCAAATGAAGGGGGAACTTCGTCTCACCACCGGTGGCATTATCTGGAGGAAGGTGGAAGAATGGTTCCGTTGCGTCACAACATTTACCTCTCCTGGGCCGGGAAAGCCCATCACACACCATTTGGCTGTGTGCGTGTAATGTCAAAATTCGTTCATCCTCCGTTCACCGCCAGCTTGAAGATGGAGCAGACGAGACGTTACACCCTTCCCTACAGCGAACGGATTCGGCATTGGGGCATCTTCGGAAAAGGATCATCGTCCGCCTTTCGCAGCCCGAAGAAGCAACTACTCGGGCAGCAGCTGCCGCTGAGGAATGTTGCTTTAATGGAAAGTTTTCTGCTGTAAGTGGAAAAGTTTTCCGTTTTTCACTCGAACCTTTATGGGCTGCGTAACGAACCATTGCCCTATCTTCCCACCAACACCGACACCCACACACACACACACACACAGGACATACACAGAGAAGTCCGAACGCCGAATGGGGCGGGTGTCAAAGTTTCCTGCGAACTTTCACGGAGGCGTTTCCCGACGAACGATAGGACACTTAGCGTGGAGGCCTACGGGAACAAGGATTCGCTGGTACTGCGACTGTCGATGGCATAGTTTGGGTGTTGGCTGGTTGCAATCGGAGCAAGTATCACGTGTGTGTCTGGCAGAGACGGTGAGAGGTTTACTATACGGGTTAGGGAAACTAAAGCTCAGAAACTAAGTACAGATTGAAGAACATCGGACTTGTTTTTTTGCTTCAAAAATGCAGAACTATATGTTCCATAACTAACTCAAGTACTGATGAAGTCAAGACAACACACACACAATCCAAATATTAGCCAAAGCATAGCAAATACTAAATACAAATTCGTATGCGTATGTTTTTGAGTTCTTCATTATCCTAGTGTAGTCTATCCAAGCAGGCGTAATTTGTTCCACGGCGAAATACGGTCAACAAAAACATCTGGTCAGTAAATACATGTTTACCCCCGTTGCCCTCATTATATAAATATTTGCATTAACATTTACCGCCCGCTTATGACGAGTACGAGGTCAAAAAAAAGCTACATCCTAAAACCCCCGGATTCTAGTGATGGGAACGTAAAAAAGTTTCCCGAAACTATTT
>JAOEFI010000007.1:12956078-12974299 GCA_034621735.1 Anopheles plumbeus | reverse complement strand
CGCAACGAAATGCGACACGTGGCCACGTCAGGAATATATCCGGCACGCAGCAAGGACCAATTTCGGTGCTCGCCGGCGAGATCAAGCAGCATGTTGGTTTGGCTGGCGAAAAGGAGCCAACCAGCAAACGAAAGAGAAAAAAAAATCCTCGGGAAAACGAAACCACCATCCATCTAACTAATGGCACGATCAGAGAGAGGTCCTCTTCCGGTGGCGGCCATTGCTAACGCGGAGCACATTTCAATTGACAACGATTCTGTTTATTTTTCTTCGCCCCTCGTTTGATGTCCGAAAAAAAAGCGGCCACCCACCCACGAGCGGGCGATACCTTACTTAACGCAACTACACAGCAAACAGCTCATGTGTGTCGGTGATAACGTGACGAACGGCTCCCGGTGGTGGCGTGATTTTCTCCGTGCGCCCTTAAACCAACAAACGCCAGCGCCGATCGAAACCGCTCCGTCCTGCGCCTTCCGTCTTCTGACAGCTGTAATCTTGAGATGGATCCGCAACACCGGCCGCTCGCTGGCGCTTCTTGTGTGGGCACCTTTCGCGCGGTCGCCGCTTCACTAACGATTTCGGCGCCAAAGCCCGGCGAGGGAACCAATGAAGTTGTCGTTTGCTGGGGATGTGTGTCAACAAAATTGATATCGGATGAGGTTGATTGAAAGGTAGCGAGTATTGATGGTGCTGGGTTGAAAAAGGCGTTGCTGATGGTGCGTTCCTCCCTCCAAAGGGCTTCGCATTTTCGTCCGACGCACACTCGTCCTGGTCACCCCGATGCCCCTTCCGGATTGATTGAAATCTATTCCCTACCTCCGCTCACTGATTGAGGAGGGCTGATTTGTCGGGATGGGAATTTCTTTTGGCCAGCTTTTGCTACTAACGTTTTTCGTCGATGTGTGCCCAACAACTTGTTCGACGAAGCTATGCTGAGTGAAATGTGGCAAAACTCATTTGCTGGAATTAATTTCGATTGGGTGGGTACTAAGATTTGCACTCTCTGATAAAGCAACCAACATTCAACCTTTCTAAGGAAGAAATTGTAGAAAAACAAGGAACACTTTTTTCCCTACATCAATTCTACGGGCATGGTTTAAATTCCTAAAGGAAAATGTACTTATTCATTGACTCCACAGATTCATACATACTGCCCAAGGCTGACCATTTCTATTGGCCGTTATAAACCATAGTTGCATAAGCCACAAGTTAATCAAGTTCACCCAATTAAGCAATAAGCACGCATTCGCCGTTTAAATTCGCCGGGTCTCAACCGCACGCATCACAAGCGGAAGAAATATCGTCTTTTGAAGTGTTTCTAACGACAGCTTTCTCAAACGGAACGAACGGTCGGTCCCCCCGTGGGTAACTTCTACTTCTACTATTGCTCCAGCTCGACTGGCCGCATCGTGGAGCGGCCCAAGATTCTGCCCAGGTCCTGCAGCAAATGTCGTTGACAGACGCCGCACGGCAGGGAGAATTAATAAATTATACTTTCTTTGCGCAAAACTTTTCGCTTTCAGGTTCTACTTTTGCGCTTTACGTTACGTTGGGCGAACTATTTCTCATTTCATGTTTTATACCGTCCGTTTCCTTCTTTTTTTTTCTTCTCTGTCGCCCAAAGGAAGTGGAAGTACATTCTGCACGGTACAACCAAGAGCCAAGACGACCAGAGAACTGAAGAAAAAAAGCGGAAATCCACTCTCGTGCAAACGAAAAGTTCTTGTTTCAAAAGCTTTCGAAACACGCCAATTGCTAGGTAGTGAAGGTACGCTCCTCTACGATGCTATTCTTACGACTTACATTCGTTTTCGAGGTGAACGTGAAGGTGAGCGAAGAAGGGCAGAAGCAAAAAAGAAAACAGGAAAGAAGTCCGACTTTAGAAATCAAACAATGACGGTCAAGATGGCGATGACAGGAGGAGAACTTTTCTCTCCAAATCTTTGACATTTGGCACACCGGCGCGCGTACCGGGGAAACTGCGGCCCCGGGGCAGTTTCAAAGTAGCACAAACGGTTGCACCCAGGTCGGAAGTCCACAGCTGACCTCATACACGTTGCTAGTGCCCTTCCCTAGCAGAACCAGTAGCATGGGCAGCCTGCATTGTTAAGCTTCAAAGCACGCTGGCAAACAAGCGCCACAAATCGTGGAACTGTGAAACCCATCGTCGACCACACCGTTGCAAGATGGTTGTTAGTTGCACCTTCGAATCTAAGAAACCGAAAACTTTCCCCAAAGCGGCTGCACTCCGGTCCATGGGTAGGGTGCAAGTGTTTCCAGGAAAATCCGCAAACGAACTGGAAACTAAACTTACTTTGCGTCACGATGCAAATAGTAGCATTCGTCTTTTAAGTCTTTGGCGACCTGATGAGGTCAATTAGGTTTTCCGTGCAAAACAGTCCGTCCTTCTTGGATACATTCCACCCGGAAGCCCCCGGAAGCTTTGAAGCTATTTAGTTTCAACAGCAATAGCCTAGTTGAAACAAACTTAAACACACGTGCTTAATTTTGTGAAATGTTGACACTTGCTAGTTTACTGATACTGGCTTGTTGTACTCGTTCAGTCAATTTCCTTTTGCATCCAAATTAACTTTAGCAAGCATCAAAGTGAGAGCTCAATTTACCAAATTAGGATATACACGTAGTTGAGCAATACACTGGCACTGGAAGGGCAGTTTCTCTTTTCCTTGATTCTAAAGAAAAGCTCACTCTTTCCTTCCCAGCAGGCCAACCTCTCGCCTACTGTTCAAGTTTTCGGTGTTGGTCCCAGTTTTCTCAACCCGTAGGGCAAGAACAGCTGACACATAGCCTCGCTCTGTTTTGGCATGTGACTATTGTTTCACTAGCAGTTCTAGCAGTACGTGCATTTGCCATTCTTGCCTCACACTGACCACTTTTCCATTAATGTAAAGCGAGTGCTACTCCCAGGCTACCACCCCGTCGGAATATGTAACGGTGTCCGGATCGTTCAGGTTCAGTTCATAGCCACGGGAAGATTACGAACGGATCCGCAGGGTTAAAGATCTCGCCCGTACAGAGTCCAGACGACGGGGTCGCATTGGGTTGTTCTACTTTCCTCCTTGTCCTTCGTCGTCCTCCTGGAGCACTCCTTACGACCGATAGACGGAAGACAAATTTATGGTCCACTTTAATGTATTTTATATTTTATCTGAAATATTTCACCTCGTCGGGTGCAGTATGTTTGTTGTTCGATTTTTCGGTTGGGCCAGCGTCAGGAGTGTGTCCGGAAGTGGTCAACTTTTGGCATTTGGATCCAACGATGGGTGTTGTGTCTTTGCCTTCGCAGGGCGTCAGCATACAGCATACATGCACTCGGCCGTTGCCACAAGCGATAGTAGTACACGGTAGTCAGGAAACGGTGGTACGCCCATTTATTTATACAGTTTATTTTTGCCGGTAATTTATTGTCCATCCACCGAACTAATGGCCGTCTTCGGGCCAAAGTTCCGCTGCAAAAGCACTTGTAGGACCCTAAACTGGGGAGCTTTTCGAATATTTGTGTATGCCTGTAGAAGGATTTCCCAACAGTTTGGGTGTGAAATTTGAACCGGTAAAAACCGCCTACTGGTTAGTTCAGGATCTAAGTGCAGGATCGGAAATACATACCAAAAGATTTGGGTACAACAATGTCAAAGAGAAAATAGCAGTACATTTTTGAAACAAAAACAGTTTAAATAGTTTTAATAGTTCACGTAATGGCTGATAAACAGAGACATTATTACCTTGTGCAGAGATTACCTTGAGCAACAAGGATATTTATAAGGGAGAAACCCCAACAAACGACAGCTACTGTTAGACCCTATCAGCATTTTTCTGAAGTAAAGACGACAGGGTAAGGAGAATCCTGGAATGATTTGGCGATAGACTTGGTCATTTTAGCTATGTCTTCCTACGCTGTTGCTATGTCCACCAGAGTGTGCACTTGTGTACTCTAATCAGTACCCACAAGGTACACAGTTTTCTCAAATAAATTCAAAGAGGCGACGTGACGAAGGTAGTCACTTTTCCAGCTAACGACATTAGTTTACTATGCATAGCCAAGCGGTGGCAATTTCATCACCTAAAAATGAATTCTAGGATCTCACGCAGCGCTCCTGGTACGTAAAGGTTTGGGCATGAGCAGACTTCCGGGAAGGGAAGATTTGGTCCCAAGAAACCAGCACGCCGGTATTCGTTAGCTCCGCTCACCAGCCAACAGCGCTCGCTGGAATAGAAGCAATACAATTTGTATGTTTATTTTATTCTATTAAAACTATTTGCATAGAACCGTACCTAGCAGTGACATTAGACGAGCTAGTGAAGACTGGATCCAAACAAACCTTGACGTTCCGTTGGCAGGGCTAGATCGGTCCAGTTTGGCGAAAGAAAATCGATGTAACCGTTTGCTGAAGAAGCTCGGGAAAACTGCTGAACGGGATGATCTGCCCCATTTTCAGTGTATGGTTTGTTCTTTTTTTTTTTTTTTTTTGGTACTGCAACTTGGGGCACTCTTATAACGCATCGTTCCATTAGTCAAACGACACAACGAACGGCCATTGTGTCATCGTTTTCAAAATGGAATATTTGATTTTTCTCGTTCCGTTGGTTTGCGCTGATGAATGATTCAATCGCCGCCCGGCGGTGGCGGGTTCCCCGTGTGGCGAAGATTTGCAATGGGGCAGCTCTGTAACCGCAGTGTCGCTGGGTACAGTGGGATTTTAATCCTAGTGTTTGGTACAAATTTTGAAAAGAGTTTCAGAGTGCTAAGAAATTAAAATTAAACATATAAAATGTACTATACTACACAAGGAATGTTTTAACAAATATAAATTATATCATGTAAAAGGATTCTGCAATAGTTGAAAAAAAATAGAGGTAACACAACAGTAATAAAACTTGTTTCAAAGTACGCCAAAATCTCAACTATCCTTGCGGCACTTCAAATCATTAACAACCATTGACATTTTGTCCTTTCAATTGAACCTCTCATCTCTGCGGTGAGCAACAGCTCCACGGCGTGCCCGGCGTGCAATCACCCAGCTGTCAAAGTCGAGAGGACTTAAATCAAGCACTCCAAGCTAGATATCGAAACCATGCTCAGCGTGTTATCGTGGTCATGTTCGCATTCCTCGGCCCTCGCATCATTACGGTCATCACCGTCGTCCGGACGCTGGACGATCCTGCGCCAAACCCATCCGGGGATAAAACAAACGAAACCCTGGTTCGGTTTCATTTTCACGTTGTCCCCCGAGAGCCACGAGCGGGTTGGGTTGGATTATCATTTGCACCAGTTGTCCCGAAGCGCTCGGGCTCATTCGAGGGTGCAAGGGCCTGCGGTTCTAGTTCACTTTGGAGCTGCACAAACGCATCTTGCCGCCCGGAGTAACGGAGGCTCGTTGACCGTCATGTGGGTCCGTTTTTTTTTTTTTGGGTGGATTCGGCAACTGAACCGTCGCATTCAAGCCCACTCGGTTTGCTGACCGCAGACACTCCCTCCGCAAGGCACTTCGATGCACAAAGTGTTTCTTCACAATGGTTCCAATTGCAAACCATCGTCCATTTCCCTCGAGGATGGTCACTCGATCGGGCTCTGTCTCACTATCGGAGTGGCCATCGGTCGTAGTAGCTGAGGTATAGCAATGGGTCTCACTCTGTGAAATATATTCTCGTCCCTCGGGCCACCACCCGGGACACCGGGGGAGCACCGGGAGGAGAGATGTAGTCACGTATGTTTAAACAAAATCTCATTTACAATTCAAATAATTCTCCAAAAATCCGAATCCCATCCCGGTTCCATGCTTTCCCAATGATCACCACAACCAAGGAGCCAAGGGAGGAGTGGTAGAAAAAAAGAAGAAGCACACTCGCAAACATTCGGAATGCGCCCTCTTCTTCGCTCCTGCGTGCATGCCGGTGACATATTTTTACACAGAAGGGAATATGCACAAACATTATGGAATTTGAGCCGCTACGGATTGTACCCATTTGAAAAGTCAAACCCGGCCCCCGGTTCTGCAACGATAACCGTCGGTGGGTGCCGTTTGTGAATGGTTAGCAAATAATATACACAGCTTGCACCGCGCAATCCTTCGGTGCATTTCGGGTAGCCCAGTGTGCATCGGCTGCACCGGCCAGTGTGTGTCAGTTTGTGTGTCTGTGTGTGCATTGTTTGCAGCATGCACAATTTCCACCGGATGGGTTTCATATCCCACTGGGGATCGGAATAATTTGGTTCGTTCCTTTTCACATTATATGCTTTGCCTGGTGTTTGCATAGTTTCGGGTTTAAACAAAAATCAGACACATTAACATGCATGGGCTGCTAAAACTAGCAAAAGAATGCGGTGAAGAATTTGGACCAAGAATTTAAAAAAAAGTGTGTTTGTTTAGTACTGAGGATCATCATAGCGGAGAGCTTTCTATATGTTATCTATTCTTCGAATAGTGTACTATAAAAAAAAATTAAATATTTCTTTTTTTGCTATTCAACATATAGTTTTAAAACTTGCTTTAAAAAACTACATTGCTTCATTGGTTCTTTTCCAGACAAGTAGTATAGATTGAAAATGTTGTATTCCATTACGTTACTTGAAACGTTGATGTGGCAACATCAGATGAAAAAAAAAACCCATCAAATCAACATCAAGATACTTGTTCTGATAGATTGCTCCGCCAAAGTGCAACACTAAAGCCCTGCAATGTGCTTTTGGCTCCTCAGAAAGAACTGAAGCGTTGTATAGACAAATACAAGTCAAATCCATTAGAGCCGTCGGACAAAAAGAAAGGAGTTCAAGAGAAAACCAATGCCAACGTTGCATCAAATTGTTTGATAAATGAAATGGAACTAAATTGAAAAATGTTCAACAGCATTTGGAACTGAAATCAGAGCGTTCCCTGTTTACTCTCTCAGTACTTCTAGTGGGCACTCACCCATCTCGGCCGGGTGTGACACAAAGGGGCGTAAGGAATCGCTCCTTGCGAACAATCGATCCTTCAAACCCTGGCGCGGTAGGAAAATTCTTCACACTATTTCCCGCCAGGAGAGGACCCAGAGGGTGCATTGAAACGCGCCGCACTTGAACCGGGAACCGGCGTCTAACAGTGCACCAAATAATATTAAAAAAAAGGGGACGCATCGGGAAACAACAAAAATGGCAAAGCAAAACAACAAACGAAAAGAGAGAGATAGAGAGAGTAAAAAAACACACACTACAAAAGCCCAATGCACCGACAAATGGTCCGATTGTGCGATTTTGCACACCTCTGGTCGCACCGACTGCGTTAACCGATCGTGTTCCGAGGTGGCTCCCTAGGACAAAGAAGGTGGAAAACGTACCTGGCGCAAAAAGTCCTTTTGATGTTGTTTTATGATGCACGACAACTGCAACCGATCGTACGCCGGTGCATGCCGCACCCGATGCCGAGGGGGAAGCGGCGACTGCGAAGAGTGCAGCATAAAACAATGCTGACCGCCTCATCGCCACCCGCTGGGCGATGGTCTGCACGCTGCACTCGAACAACGCCATGCAATCGGAATGCCGAATGTGCCGTGGTGCATTTGTTCCCCTCCCCAAGTGCTCGACACGGGCCGTGTACTAGGGCCGCTCTTGTGCGAAGAGGGCTGCACTGTGAAAAGGCACACATAAATCACCATTTGAGACACCTAAATGGCCCCCGAAACGGCGCGAATGGACGAGCATCGTATGGGAACCGAGCAGTAGCGTGTCGCGCAGGGGGCGAGCGAATCGAATGCTTTTTATGCTGCGATAATTTCTCCCCGTCCCGTCTCTCGGATCCCCGCTCCACCCGACTGTACTGTCACGAGGTCCGCTCAACGGAATGTGCGGAAAACGTACCACACAGTGAGAAACATAATGCTCACGCATGTTGTCTCCGTATGTGGCGGCGGCGGTGGCCGAGAGCTCAAGTGCTCGATAGTATTCGCACGCAATAAAAATCATTTGTGTCGCTTTTCATTTGTGGGATTGTGCGGGCGCCGTGCGCCGTTCTACCTGCTGCTGTTTCGGGGTTTTCTTTGTTCAGGGCCGCCGCCATGCCGCCGAACGGAAAAAGGCGCACGGCGTGGAAATGAAAGCATGAATGTCCAAAGTGCCACATTGGGAGCTTTAAATGGGTTTTTAAATGAACATTAAATTCGCTTGCACTTACCGCTCCGGAAAGGCCGGTCCTTTGCAAGGGAAGCAAAGGACAGATACAAAGGACATTGCCCGTCACTGGGAACAAAGGGTGTCTGGCGGGAAAGTTCTTTTAAACTTGAAACATTGAAATGGTGGGTCTAATATGATGCATCTATATACATTTTGAATTAGTTGTCTATCGTATTCTCTCTTTCTCTCTCAATTCGATAGTTACCGTTAGAGTTATGTATTGTTTCAGATGTGATAGTTTTTCCTATGCATGCCTTCAAACCTAAACGAAGCGAAAAGCAGATCATGCATTCTAATCTATTAAACGTTGTTAGTGCGTGATTCTAATCACGAATTCTGTATGGAATAAATAATTATTGCAAATTAAGAACTGAAGTAGTAGAGTGCCTCTCAAATTCGGACCCAATAAAGAGACTTCCATGACTTCGTAGATTCATAGCTGAATAGGAACCATTTTTCTTAACTTTATATTAATATCAGAGTCTGTCTATGAGAGTCGAAAAGAGGAATGATTTACAATTTTAACATCGTACTAGTACCAGTACGCATCCTCCCAGCACATCCTCTGCAGATTAAAAGCCGTGTGAATATGTTAGATAGTAACATCAATCTGATTATATCGAGTCATTTCGAAACTAATAGAGCCATGTCGGAACGAACCAACCAATCTGCGATAATCAAGTCAATAACTTTATTTAAATCTCTTCCGCATTTCTTCCCACTCCTTGTTCGCTTCTTTACAATCTTATGAAGTTGGCCCCTCGCTGTTCGCCAGCGGACTTCATCAATTTTTCAACAAACCCGCTCGTTCTCCCCCCGCGGGTCCAACGGCAAAATAGTCACTTCATCTAAAATACGCTCACTTCATTGTATGGTAGGAAAATCGTTTTTGTCTCTTAATTAAAGTAAATAATGAAATTAAAAATCATCAAATGGTAGCCCGGTGACGTGGCACAAAAGGAAAACAGAAAGGGGACGCGAACACAAAACCGCGTTCTCCCATCCTCGTTGTCCCACGAAGACGTCGCAGGGCGAACGGAGTGGAGGACCCAATCGTACTCCTTTCGCTACTGTGCTTTTTCCACTAGTGATGCTTGCCTAATTTATTAATTAATAGCTAATTCATGTAGCCGGAAGCGAACCGCGAAACCTAACTTTTTCCCCTTCCCCGACATTGTCGGAAAACCGGAGCCAGGACACTCGCGTATCGTTTCTCCCGTGCGCGCCCCATGTTTACTTAAGCCCGGACCCGACGGGCTCCGTAGTAAACCGCGCTGGCTCGCCGAAGTCTCTGCTCTGCCTTGGGAAAGTCTCGGCAAGTCGTGGCAGAGTTCCAACGGCAAGGACCCTCTATCCTTTCGATCTTGGCGCAAGTTTCCGAGCTGGACCAATTTGACAGCCAGCCCGACCGACCGGTGGAAAGGTAGACAGCAAAAGTTAGTGTTGGTAAATGTTCGATTGAATTAGTTCTCCGCCACCGAACGCGAACGGGACACGCGGAACCGGTCCGCTAGCGGGTTCGCAGTAAATTAAAATGCTACAAAACTGCCAACCACCCCGCTCTGACTCTAAGCCCTCCTCCGCCCCTGGCCGCGATGAGTCGACCCAAAATCTGTCCCACTCCGGCGTTCCGCTTATTTGGAGAAGCTGCAAACGATGGCACAGCTGACGGACAGGACACAGAAATATGAACGCATAATTCAGCTTCGGCCCTCGACGTCGACAAGGGAGAAAATGTAATTACCCCGCGCAAAGGCTTTGATTCCGAACGAGTTTAATTGGGACAGTTTTTCCCATCGAAAACGACTCCAGTCAGAGCTGGAGATTCGTCCTTATGCTACAGTGTCCTCCGGGGGACTCGTTGCTTATGCATTACTTACCTAATCTCCTCCATTTGTGCATTCTATTTATTGGGAAGAAGGTGCAATTTTCCGCATTCCTACCAACGTAATTTTCAGACACGCCCTTGTTCGAAAAGAATCCTTTTTTTCTAGCAAAACTAGGGTTTAAACATATCTTATTATTCACTGCCAAGAGTTATCAAACTGTTAGGTCCTTGGTGTTTGCTATTCATTATTGATGAAAAATTCCAAAACTCATTTAGACTGAGTCCAACACAAACAGCATACTACAATATTGACCACTGGCGTTAAGCAGTAAGGCAAGCATAACTTGCATAGCCAACCTTTCCACTTCTTGACCGAACGGGGAAGCACACTAAGATCAACACTGGAAACAAAAAAGGCTCCGGTCGGTAGCGAAGCCAGCAACAAGGGGGGACCCCCTAGAACCGTAGATCCTAGATAAACGGAACACCGGAAACGTCCCAGCCGGCGGGGGAGAGGGCGACGGCCAGGGACAGAAAGTGTTGGCGAAAATTTATACTTCTATATCGCTCTAATCTTCCACTAAATCATCTGATAGGTTCGGCGTGCGACCGGTTTTCAGTGGGGCGACGAACCAGATTGGCTTTTTCCTTCCGCGAAGGCGACCCGAACCGCTTGATCCACATCGCCGATTCTTATCCGCCGAAGGAATCGTTCTCCGTCGCCGAAATCGAATAATAAAACCTTTAACCAATTTTGCGGCAAAGGCAAAAGTTGAGCTGCCCTCCATTGAGTCCTGTTTTGCGAGTCTTTTTTTGTTGCTGGTGGCTTCACAAAAGATCATCTAACTTCCAACGGCAGTGAAGGACAGCACGGAACGAGGTGGGGGAAAGTTTAATAATTTTGCAAAATATCAAAGTGGAAATATTCCCAGCTCGACCGTGGCCTTTACCTTGGGGCAATTTACGGTTTAAGCAGTGTGTCTTTTGCTTCTTTTCGTGCTGCTTCCATTCCATCGCGAGTCGGAAGGCGCGAGGAAAAAAGTCTATTGCGAGCGGTTCGATAACCAATATCCATCCAAGGGCCGGCCTCGCTTCTTCCGGTGGAGCAGGTCAACCGGATTGCAACTTTTCGCCTAAGCGGATGAAAGGATCGGTTTAGCGGCGAAGACTTTCCGTTATTCTTGGGAGTTTTATCTTGCCAGCCCGTCCGCCACCACCATGCGGCGGACCCGAAAAGTTTAATAAACGTGGCCAGGGTGGGGAGAAAAAAAGTTTAATTGTTGACCGGAGGGAAAAAAAGAAGTGTGTGTCGATTTTCTTTGGATAATGTGGCATGATGTAATCAAACACATTGGAGGAAACTTGAGCAGAGTCATCAAATAATGGACAGTTTCGTATATTGTTTATGTTTTAGATTGAATTAAACAATTCTCCGAGAAACTATCCCACATGTGAGTGTTTCGAAGGATTTGCTTTCTCTTCGATGCTTCTACGAAAGTTGAACAACTTTACAACAGCCAAAACATTTGCACTTAACGGATCATTGGGTCCAACTAGAACCCGTCTAACCGAATCCTTCACCGTACGATGATAATATTATGTTAGGAAGGGAGACCAAGACCCCACGGACCTCTTTTACGCTCGAAACGTCTCAATTGAACACCGCCCAAGAGCCCAGTGTCCAAAACGTTCCGGCGTTCCACCAGCGTCCGAAGATTGACGTTTGACGACCCATTTGTGTTATCTTATCCGCTCACTGTTCATTATCCCGTGGAACAATATTTTGAAAACAACTAAATTCCATTAAGATTAGGCTTCCCGGCCGCCGCCACCGTAGTCCCACACACTCTTCCATTGGCCCCGATCCGCTAAACGAGTCCCAGGCGCAGTGGCGGATAGTGTTTTTAAGGAAATTTGTGAACGGATCCGTAAAATCGGTCACCAATCGGTTCCGCCAAACGGTCGATGAAGTCGCGACTATCCGTCCTTCGTGCACTTTTTTTTCTTCCTCTGTTTCAGTGGCTGTTTTCTTTAGTCCCGGTTGTTTCAAAGTGTATGTTAAAATGCCAAAGAATGCGATAGGAACCGAGAAAAAAAAACCCACCCGTCTATCGAATGGGTCGAACCATCGAAAACATCCACGATAAGGACGCCGGGGGAAAGGACGGAGGAGCGAAGGGGAAAACAAAAGAAGGACCACTTTCGTACGGAAAACCTTCCGCACGATTAGAGAGCCCCGATCCGGATCGTTCCAAGCCGCGCGCCTGCATACTTCGGAAAGTCTCGAAACTCCCGACGGAACCGTAGCCGAATACGCCCCGGGGTCGGATGTAACGAACAGGTGAAAACTTTCCGAGTGCTTTCCCGCTTTCGGCCGCATTGAGATACATTGTATACTTTCCCTTGTTTGTCTTCTTTTTTTTCTTCGCCTCTCTCTTTCTCTCTCTCTCTCTCTATCTTTGTAGCCTTCGCGCGTTGGGCCATTTCGGAAACCGTTCAGATCATCCCAATCGCCATCGTCATCATCGCAGCCATCACCATCATCATTTTGGTCCTTTTCGGCTCCATCCCAACCCCGTCGGGGTCCAGTTTATCCTTCGCTTCGGGTGCACGCATCAAGGTGCGATCCTGGCGGGACGGCCGGCGAAAGAAAACGCGCGGCAGGTACAGCCTAACTCCCGGCGGTACAGGTGTAAAGCATTACATAATTCCCGTAATATTGACCTCATTCCTTATTTATGTTTCTAATGCCAGCACTACCGGGACGATGGGAACGCGCGAGTGGAAGGTGAGTGGAAGGCGAAAGCGCAGAATAAATAATCTTCCCGTCATTGAGAAAGGCCCGCGTTCGACGGCGTCGTGACGATGCACCGCACGGGGAAGCAGGCACGGTTGCAGGTGCAGATCCTTGCGATCGACGGACGGGACTATCCCCGAGCCAACGGGGGTCTTTCCGGGAACGGTATAAAGCAGCGCCTGCGTAAGGTGCGGCCGTGGCGTGTTGACCCTCGCAGAGCAGACACTAGTAGACCGCGCTTCACGGGCACTGGTGTGCCAGCGTAGGATGTAATTTTCGGGACAATTTATTGGTCCTTTGTCTCCTCCGACCGGTGGCCCCCATGTGGAAAAAGATTAATGGCTGCACTCATTACAACATAATTCCTACACGCGCAATGATGGACGGCGTTTGGGAGTCGCTGTTTTCTTGTTTTCTGCTGCTGTTGTTTCTCTTCATTTTATTTATTTCCACCCGTATCTGAAAACATGCGCCACATCAAGGTGCCGGTTTGATAACCGCGGGTTTTGTGCGACCGTCGGCCCATTGCCTTTTTTTTTTTTTGATGCGCGGCGATGTTTTCTTTTCTTTTCGCCGAAAGATAAAGCTCACAAATGCCCACGTTGATGCGACGCTTTGATGTGCAGTGCATTTTACGATAAGATGATGGTCACCCCACCAAACATGCTTTCTCCTTCGGGTGCGTGTATAAACGCCCCTGTGAACGTTCAACTTTCCGTAGGCCCAATGACGACGGTAAAGATCGACGATTTCCACGTAGAATGAAGAACAATAGTTTAAGAGACTGATAAGTGACCATAACTTTTAGAATATATGACTTTCTCGCATGTGTCCGACACGGGATTTACATGGCACGTAGAGTTGTTGGTAGTAAAATGTTTATCTTGAGTCTCTATGACAGAAATCTACGAGAATAGTCATTGCTTAAGAATGAATGGAAAGGGTCCCTTATTCTGAAGTTTAGAAAAAGAATTACACAATCATACGATGTGAACGATGTGCTATGAGGATATGGATCTTTGATAAGGAACAATCACTTTCCAAGAGGAAGTCAGACCGCCGGGCCTTACCATATTTCTTCCTTTACTTGATTGGGGCAGTTGGGGCTTTCTTTCGTCTATGTTCGATTGTAATGGACCCGTGTTAGTGGATCAAAATGTTCAAAAACAAACCGACCCAGTCCGACTGCTCAATTACACTCAAAACCAATATTTTCGCTGGCATTAGGAGGCCGGGCGAATCAAACAACCTTGGCTTGCCGAATCTGGCGAATACACTTATTGGCAGCCACTCTGGCAGCCTGAACGCTTTGCTTATTTTACGCTCCCGGATGGTTATTATAAGCTCCCTTGAGCAAACCGTTCGGATGATGCAATTTTAATCATAATAGACCTTTATTAGCCTCTTAAAGCCACACGAGGTCGTCAGCGTAGCGCCGCCACTTAACTCCAGCCAGTTCGCTTCAGGACCGTGACGGCTACTCCTGCTAGCAACCATCCAACCAACCAACCGACTCGATGAGCAGCGGAAACCAAATCCCAGCCCAACCCAAAAGCTCACCGTTAGTCGGCACCACCATTCCAAAGGCAAGTGGAATGAACGAGAAATGAAAAAGTGGCCAACCGACACGAAACACCAGACCATCCCGAACAGCTGGTAAATATGATTTCGGTAAACACTGGTAGCCTGCCCAGCCGAAAATCATAATATTGACAAAAGCGCACCGGTGTCTGGTTGTATCCCTTTTTGCAGCCAGCTCCCGGAAAAGTGCCCAGTGGCGCAGGGAAAGGCACGCAAGCAAAACACGCGCAAGATGTTGTGGGTTTCTGGGCAAAATTCGTACGAATCTTGCCGCAACCAGGACGACGATGGAGGGGGCCGGGGGGACCTTCAGGCGGTCAGGGAAGAGCTGGGGCCACCCATGAGGTGGTAATTCGATATTGGGACCGGCTTAATAGGGCCTGTCTTAAACTGGGCCCATTCCTCCACAGCGGGCCGCTGGCAGCTCAAATAGCGTTGCTAAACGCGGCGAACGGTCGGAGAGCACGGGACGGGAAAAACATTTACTAGGAAAAACCGGCGAAAAGGCACTGAAGACAAAATAAAAGGGAAGGGAAAAAAACCTAATTATAATAAAACGGCAAAGTCGAGCACCGTGGCAACTCAATCAAGTGAAAAACTGCCAAACATCGGAAGCATTAGCACGGTCCGGGCCCAAAATGAAGCCACTTGACATGTGACTCCTGAAGTCTGCTCATCATCGATTTTTTTGTGCCAACCGCCACCGGCGCTCCACTTTTACGCCACCCGTGCGGCCGCACCCCGGAAAGTTGTGATGTAATTCGAAGCGATGATTTTCGAGGTTACGCCAGAGACAGGGGCAAAAAGTATGGACGCCAGCCGAAAAGGGCGCACGGTTGGATAAATGTGACAGTTTGTGGGTGGCGTTGCGGCGTAAAACTGTCAAGTACAAATTGCCCAAAATGGAACTGCATCGAAGTGTAAAAGTAAATTTTACAAATGCAGTAAGATGGTGAAGATGAAATGAAGCGTTCTTCGGCCTCTCCGGGAATTAGGAAATCCGCATAATGGTTGAAAGGAAATATTTAAGGCATATGCTTTAAAATTCTTTACATAAGTAATTCTCTGGAGCGCTAATCTAAAATTTTATTACACTTATTCATACACAGTTAATATTCAACCATGAATATATAATATTTTTGCAACCAGTATCTGGACAAAATTCATTTTATATTTATCATATGTTAAGATTTCTTTGTGATAACCTCTTCGTTTGATAAGTTATACATTTAACTGATGTGTGTTCCATCCTTTTCTATGCTGAATTGAATTGAACATTAATATATACGTTCCTATGGCAACTCAATAAAAGCTATATGGGTCTTAGATATGGTACCTTAACTGCAAGTTCAAACACTTTTATAATAGTTCACACAGTGTGTGCAAGCAGCCATAATCAGCCCGAAACTCGAGGAGCTATCTAATGCTTATGCTGCCCAGAACTTGCGACCACCTGTGCCATGGCAACCTGGGGCCGCAGACGATGGGCAACAAATCGTGTAGATTGTAATTGTAATGGGCAACCATTTCCGGTGCGATTGCTGCCCACCAACCTTCCCCCCCACGGGACGAATGGTGTCCGTCCACTGCTGTGCGCAATGGAAGCAATGGAATAAGAAATAATCGAATCTTTATAGACCAACTAAAGCTGCCAGTTTGGCCAGCAGGACGGGCAGCTCCGGAGTTCCGGCTGGAGTTTTACCCCGGGTTGGCTTTCGACGTTTTCCGAGCATGCTTTCTTTTCCCTCCGCAGGGGGCGAGCCGGCGCAGGACGGGCGTGGACTCCAGGCGTGGTGGTGGTGCGTGCGTGGCACAACGATGAGGTGACACTAAAAACGTGTAAGTTATAGCGCCGGAAGCCGGAATCGAAATGCAGCCAAATGGAACCATTCGGGGACTTCTTAAAGACGTAAAATATTACTTGGATTGCCACTTGCATAGTAATAATTTACGGTTGAAGTAGACCGTATGTCTCGGTGGCCTCCGTTCGTCGCCTGCGTCGCTGCTGCGGTGAATGGTTAAACCCATCGCCATCGTCTTCTTCGCCATCGCCGGATCGGGAGTAATCTGGAGCATGAGACATGGCGGCCACGGGAAATGCAACGTAAAACTCGAGCGCATTCCCTCGCCCTGGACTCCCCAGCAGCTCGCTCCGGGTGGGGGGGAGGGGGGACCGAACGATCGGCTACACGAACGAGATAGTCCCGCTGGCTGCCGGCTGTCACAGTCGGTGCCACAAAGTCACAGGGAAAATGAATACCGCTTGCGAAAACTGAGAGGACATTTGCTTTCAATTTGCCAGATGTTTAACGTTGACAACGTGGAGCTTCGGGTTTTATGGGCCAGCGTCTGTGGAACGGTGTCAATCGTTTGAACATGTCTCAAACAACTGGCCATGCTGTGCTTTATGCGCCATCCCTCGTCGAGAATCTTTCGAGACGACCCACACGGCCAGGTTCGATTTTGCCATGATAGAACCGGGGCTATTGCTGTATTAGTCGCCGATATGCATAAAGAAACAATTGCAAGCTTTTACTAGCCCTGCTCTGACCTGGATTCGAACGTGTTCGGTAGACTTATGCAAGCAAACCTTAGCACAAGCCATGTTGTCCAATGACATCCTTGACAAATGTACCCATGTACCATGCGTGTGGATATGAATATGTGTAGCTGTGGAATGTTATTTTTGTGCTCCTCTATCATCCTTCAACAGATTGCATCGGCAGTTCAATGTTCCACCTAAAGTAATCAAACATAACATAAACTCTTTTGGGCGATGGGAAGAAGCAGAGTGGAAAGGAATGTTTTGGAATTTCTAAAACTTAAAATTATATAACTTTCAATCAGGTTTAAATGAGATAAACGAGGTAAAGTGTGCGAAATATTATTTTAAAACAAATCCTTTACGAATTTTAAGTGAGGCTGATATCCCGTGGCTTAAACTTTAATATATTCGCATAATTTAAATTTAGCCATGTGTTATCTCTCTCTGCATTCAAGAATGTTTTTCTAACGTACAGAATATGGCAAAAAGGATTATTGTTCCAGTGTCATGGATGGAACCGGAGCTCGACCAAAGAACCTGTTTCGAAGCATCTGTATCGCATTCAACAATGATTGATGTTTGCTAATTAGAACAAGCCCACTTCATCGCTTCTGTCACAATCGAAATTCAAACCCGTCAAAATGTTTGACATTATATTGTTTCCAGCATTTTGTTGCCATCGTTGCTTTCCTGTTTTTTCCTCTCCCTTGTTGGATCCCTGTCGGAACAAATCCCCACCCACCCACCGTAGGCCTCAGTGCTTCGTGGTGGTAAACTTGTTAGTTTGTCCCCGGCAGACAAGTTTTCTCGCCGCGGACATCAATCTCCCGACGGCCCCATGGGAGTCACAAACGCGAACCGCGCCGGGTTTTGGAGGCCCCCCCCCCATCACCCACCTCAACTGCCAACCCCACCACACACACAGGAAAGCTTAGTTAAGCCGCAGTGAGTTCATATTTGTCGTCGCTGTCAGAGAGCGTTTCCGATTGCGTTTGCGTGACTGCGGGCTGATGCGCATTTGACAGCCGGGCAACGCAACGCCTCTACACAACTCCTCCACACGCAAGTATGCGGCTCAGCGACCTCAACAAATTGGCTGCAGGTTGCTACCGTGGTGCTGGGCTGGTCGGCGAAGACGAGGGAGAGGGTCACGTTTGCCCCGTCCCCGTCCACATCCACAAGCGCCCATTCGATCAGGACGGTTCTGTCCAGCGTGGTGTTGTTTGCTGGAGAAGAGGACACTGAGAGCGAAGGCGGGGCATCAACCGGATAGCATCCCGAAGCGGTCACGGGCCATGCAAGG
>JAOEFI010000007.1:12902628-12912706 GCA_034621735.1 Anopheles plumbeus | reverse complement strand
AAGCGCCACCACTCCACTCCATCGTCCATGGCCTGAAATGACCGACTGCATTCTCAACACGTTCGATGGGGCGCATTTTTATACCCTTCTTAAGGATGTGTTAGAACGCGGACATTGGGGGGAGGGGAAGCGGCAAAAGAACAAAAACGGTGGGTCCTTATCACTCCACTGTCGAACCATTTTACACTCTGACCTCCGTACCAGCCGGGGCGGGCTGCTGGGCGATAGCCGTTGGCCGAAGGGACGAAGATGGCCCTTTCAAGCGTTGAAGGAAAACCCAACGAATGGATGTCGGCCAACGTACGCATCCCTTTTCAACCAAATAAAAAGAAGCAGAAGACCAAACAAAGGCCAACCGCTGCGCGCGCGAGATGTGCCGTTCCGCCGTGTCGAGAGTGAGCCATTACCTTACTTTATGCGTTAGTATTGTTTACCGAAAAATCCGCAATCAGGGCGCCCATTCAGGCACGTCCTTCCCGCTTTCGTATTCGCCCATTCCCTCCCATGCCAAATCGGAGTTCCTGTGAGCAGGGGTCGTCAAACCGAAAGCTGGCGAACACTTTCGAAACGACCGGAATGTCAGACAGTCTCTAAACACGAATGAATTCTTTCGGAAAAACATATTCAACTCTATTTACAAACACTTGCACCTAGAGAATACATTTTGAATGTAGCAAGACAGTCTTTGTACTTGGGTATCCTTCGTGCACAATGGCCCGAATAATATATGTGTACCAAACAAACTTTATCCAACATACACGCGTTTCGCGGGCATGTTGTCTTCATCGGAAAGTTTGCTAACCCCTGGCCGCCGTATCGACAAAATGCCTCCGCTTCGCCCTCGTCAGGCGTGAATCCTTCGAACCAGCTTCCGGAGAGGGGAAAAAAAGGGGTTCGCATCGGCGAGCATCCTCGACACCACGTCCGCGTCTGTGTGCATAGCATGAGCATTGCTAGCTGCAAACACACATCCATTCGTCCATTACCATCGCACACGGTCTCGAGGAAGTCGAGGAGCAAGTCGACCGATTACAGCAGGACGTTCGCTCCAGTTTGGATTCCGGATAACAACAATCACTTAATCAAATTTCAATCTCATTTCTGACTTTTCACTTCTGCGCCTCGTTTCGTTCCGCAGGCAGGACTAGTAGGACGACCACTTTTTCTATTTTTCGATTCGTGATCCAAGGACGACGGCGGTTCGAGTGCGATCGCTTGTAGCTGTGTGGCTATCTCGCACGGAACCACTACGCACGCTTTTCTTGACTCACGTGGTCCTTACCACATACAGAGAGGAGTTCTCCAGCACATACAAAAAGGAAACACAAATGGGAGTCCTTCCTAGGGAGCAACAGCCATTTCGCGACTTCAATTCTACATTTTAAGATTGTCAAAAAATGTTTGCTACATGTGCGCATCTAAAACTATGGTTTCATCTACCACCTCAAGGGGCACTTTTCCGCATCATTCGCCTCAGGAGCTCTTGAAGAAAATACGCACGTGCCTCGGGCCCACACATGTCTTACATTCCTTTTACCATTGCGATATAAACGGAGCGAAATAAATCGAAAATGTTACTTACTTCACGTAAAGTCACGTTCAAAATCAAACGGCATTGCTCAAATCGCTCAATATTCAAAGAAAAACGCACTGCCATTTGTTATTAAGCCTAAGTTTAAGTATTTACTTTCCGTATTTTACAACCCATAACTTATCTTATAATACAAAAAAGTTCTACTTGTTTGTTAACTTGTTTGTTAACTTTTCATGCCAAATAATCGTCCTCGATAATATGTATTCCATATTCAGAATACATCGAGCAGGGCAAAACTGGAAGTGGAACGGAAAAAACCACGTCCTTCCGGCCAATCTCAACCCGTACCGTTCCATTCTGCTCGTTATGCGTATACGGTCGTAAAATTTAAGTTTTTATTACCACCACAACATAACAAGCCCGGTCGACAAGCGTACGCTTCGGTGGAAATTCAGCTGTCAAACTCACGTTGCGAGGCACGTTCGCCATTCTTATAATCGAAAACGACGCTAGTTTTTTGGGGATTTACATTCGATTCCCTTTTTTATTTTGGCGCTGCTTTGTTTTCTCCAGGGGCGCAGAAGTAGAGGGCGAAACGAAACCCACGAAAACACAATGTCTCACACACGACCCGCAAATCCCTTTGCTGGAAATCTAACGTAAGGGTGGCCGCTGCGTTTGGCATGCAGAAAGACCTGGACGAATGGAACCATGTAAATAGAACAAAGATATGCAAGAGATCGAGATATTCAAGATTTGTGCTGGTCACGAGCAGTACGCTAGGGCACTGGAAAATCGCTGTCCCACGCGAAGGGAAAATCCGGGGCCAAGGTACGGGTAATCTATCAGAAGAACGATACCGTACGCGCACTGCCAATCGTTGACCATACACAAACATTTTTGTTCGGGAACTGAATATCCGACCGAAAAGTCAAACTCCTACGTCGGTGCTTAGGAGACGTCGGCAAGATTGGATCCCGGATCCGGGATCCGTATGTGCAGGGAAGTGGCCATATACTATGGTTTACGGGCACACTCTTGAGCGTACCGTCAACGTTGTGGAGAAGAGGATGTTTGCAAAATTCTAATAACCCTATCAATTGGCAAACAACTACCCGTTTGGGGTAAAACGGTCAAACCAATTATTCTGTCCAGAGCAGAACAACGTTGGCCATTTTTTGCCTCCTCTGCTTCCGTAGATAAATATCAGATAATAGAATGATTGCAAATTTACGGTTCGAGCACTGCATTTAATTGCAAATCTATCGTGGGTTTACTCGCAAACAGTCATTTTGCAATGGCCCTTGTGTTCTTTAGAGAGTTACCGACAACTGATACCAGCCGTTCTTTTCGCATCTGCTATGGCTTATCGGATCGTTGAAGCACACTTTCTGATCTTCCAATTTCAAATAAACGTTAGAAAACGTTTTACATATATAAAGTTTTTATTACGCCCTGCAAAAAGGGTCAAGGGTTCGAAATTTGACCGCTGTTCAAATGCACACAGTAGGCTACATTCATTTGTTGCCGTTAGCCAGTCTATTGCTTCCGAGCGTAGTTAAAAAAGGCAGTACAATCCGAACCGCTCTGATATTAGACAACTTCAACTGACAATCGACGATTTCAAACCGTTCTCGAGCAACTATCATGGCTGCAAATTGCTTTTTCCATGGCTTTCGGCTCGGTGCCGTACCTTCGCAGCATCCCCCAGTAACTCTTGTAATGCTGATTGCCTACTGTTAGGCGCTTGCAGTCCTGGGAAAGTGCAGCCCTCGTACCGGGCAGCGGAAAGCGAACCATCGAAAAAGAGGGTTCCGATTCTCAATTAGCATTCCCTGGACGGTGTGGGGTGCGCGCGTGGCCAGCATGAAAAACCGGAGGACGACTGCGAACAAAACACGCATTCACAGTCATCATCAGCGTCAACTCTGTCGCTGCCATTTCACTTCACAGTCCTCAGTGTTGTCCAGGGAGCGTGGAATGATGCAGCAGTCCCAAGTAAAAGGGTCTAGGTTAGTTGATGGGCTGCAGCAGCACTGCACCGTCCATAGAGCAAGCCTTTCGCAGCTCGAGAACAACGGTACGCCATAATCGAATATGAGATTCCATTGAAAACATTTTAAAGTTCATTAATATTAATTGCCACTTGCGCATACCGTTTTCGTCTAAATCTGGCTGACACGTCATTACAGGTGGTCAGGCCGGGTGTGTGTGTGTGTGTGTGTGTGTGGACCCGGGAAGGATTCTATGATCTTCAATACAGAGCCGCAACTCTGGCCGGTAGTTGGACGGTGGTTCACCCTCACACGGTCGGTAACGGGATACCGCACCGGTCGCCGCACTCCAGGCATGTTTGTCGAGGCCAACTCCTTCAGGATGATGCGGTCCTTCGCAGCGTGTTTGCGTTGCATTACACTGGCAATCAAACGTACACATACAGAACAGTGCAGAAGTAAATGAACCCTCCACTCGGCGTATGCAATCCGGCTTGCCTTTGGAGTGGAACATTGTCGGGGCCATGTTAAATCAAGTCAACAACTTACTGCATGGGTTACGGATGCTTTTCTGATGGATGCCGCATTTAGCACAGTATCGAAAATGTAAGTAGGTGTAACCTTAAAAAAAATGTTTCTAAATAAAACCACTTGAATTAAACCTAGCTTATATATTTTAATCAAACGGATAAAGTTTGTGAACTTTTGAATACAAAAGCTACAAAAAATTTGAAAGAGCGATAGTACAATAGTATACTGATATCGCATAAATATCAAAATTTTTTCTCTATTTTCTCTAACATTTTATTCCATAAAGAAACAATCATACGCTCACAAGTGTTTTGCTTCCCTTCACGAAATCACATCCATACTCCCAAGATAATTGCACAACACAACAGCTACATGAAAGCTCACGAGCTGCTGACCTCCTTCTACCCTTGACGAGCCACTCAAACACTTGCAAGGAAACTACATACACCAGTCGATGCTTGTTACGAGGGCGCACTTACACTTGGCCACACCTGCAGCAAACGTCTCACTCGCGACACGTCCCACACTCGGGGTACCCTTCGCGCTGTCCTGGAAAAACCCCCCCGTGCACAGTGTTCCACCCTCGGCAGCTACTTATCGGCTTTCTACAGCGATTTTTGGCACGGAACATGGAGTCCGCTATAATTTTCTTCCTATACTTCTCCACCGTTCGCGTGGTTTTTCGGCACGAGTCGAGTGAACATATCGAATTCCATAACAATGATATATGTTGTCAGTGGAAAACAATTTGCCGTTAAGAGAGTTCCGAACGGATCATAAAGCTTCAATTTCGATGGCACCAGGAGACGGGAGTGGCGCCAGGGGACGGGAGTGGCGCCTCCGCTGGATAGCTTTCCCGAGAAGCGACGGAAGCGATGGCAAAGAAAGTGAAATTCAATAGCACATCCTTTCGCAAAAGGATAGACGGTCCAGCAAACATTCGGTCGACCATTAGTTGGTGCCCGGAAAGCGACGATCCCGCAAGTGCACCTTCTTCTCGCGGAAATGAAGAACAAAACCCGGAAACTTTCAGTGTGAGTGGAGGGAGCAAAAAAAAAAAGTTGCGCCAAATTAGAAATGACACAAAATCGATTGTTGAAATTTTTCGACATACACATGCTTGCTTCAAATCGTTACCATCGCTTTCAGTGCCATTCGACGATGAGGAACCGTTCGCCGGAGTAACTCTCCAGTGCGACTTATCATCTCACTTTTGACTTTCATTCGCACTGACATGGCGTTTTTTTCCCTTTCCCGAGTTATTTCGACCTTTGTCTCGCCGGTTCTACTTTCTTGCACCTCAACACTTCAATCTGTCATCGGGGGTCTCTGGTGGGACGTTTTGCTTCGATCACGAACGGTCTGTACCACCGTCTCGATCGATCTGTCAGTTTTATTGGTTTTTCTTACGAAGAGAAGGTGCTTTTTCTGAGAATGTGTTCAAATTCTTCTACTACAAGTGAACCAATCGACGAGTTTCCAATCGGTTCAAACTACAACTACAGAAACGAAAGGATGGATGGTAAACATAGAAGTCTCGAATTCTACACCAATCTCCATGTATGTAGGATTTCTTATGCTTTGGTAAATAATTTTGTCATGGTCATAGTTAAAAAATGATAGCTTTCTTTACACAGTGAGACATAGTTATAATCATAATATTTCTAACATTGATCCTTACCGATCCTTACTTGATTCTGCTGTACGAAACAAACACTCCGAGACAGAAAGTGTCATAAAGGGATAACAATATTATTGTACATTCGACACATTCGTAAACATTTGTCAAGTGGAGTTGAAAACACACACAACAAATAAATGTACTTCCACGCACACACGAACAAAAACCACATTTCACACTCATTTTGTGAAAACGTGTCCTTCCAATCGGTTCAAAATCATTTTAGATAAACTAAGCACCATTATTGTGCGCTCCACTGGCATGCCCATAATATCCAAACTCCCGCTCCTGAGCCGGACAAAAAATGGACGACCCACGGTTTCACGAGAGTAACCGAGAAGGAAGAATGGAAGGAAAAGCCCCAACAAACTCGACCAAATCATTTTGCGCCCCAGCGAGCGCATTAGTATGCCGCCGGTGGAAAGTACGCCTGTCAGTTCGTTTGTCATTCCAGCTGACCGATTCCTTTCTTTTCCCCGAGGGCCCCGTACACACACACACACACCCACAGAGAGAGGGAGAGATGCTCATATGCGTACGTGCCCTTAGCATCGAGCCACGGTCCATGGGGAGTCCGTGTCGCGCGAAGTGCGTCCCGTGCCGGCATGCTGTGCTGTGCGTGATTTGTGCGGACAGTCGTCCTTTTACTGCTCGTACCGTTAGGCAGTAAATGTTGTTTTAAACACTTCGCCCCCCACCCCACCCGCCTAGGTCCAAACGATACAAATTTACGTTTCGCCAGGCCCCGCTTTCACCCCCCCCCATTGTTCGATGGCCACCGTTTGGAAGCCATTTGTTCACATGGCTGTAGGTCTGTAGCACCCCCGAACGCAGTGAAACGACATGCCCGACGCACTGCAATCCCACAGTGATAACGATAACGATAAAAACTGGGATTCCGCTACACGCTTCCGTTGCAGTGTCGGTCCCAGAAGGAATAGCTGTCATGAGCAGCATCTTAAAGGATCTGCCGAACGAAGGCGAAGGCGAAGAACGAGCAGACTCCGATTTTTTTTCTCCCTTTTTTGAGGGAAGGGATCCTTTTTATTCCACAAGTGTGCGAACAAGGAACAGGGATGTGTTACCACAAACGTCTTCCACCGTCATGGGTTTAATGTTCGGTGAGTGCCATCGATTGATATTTATAGAGACGGTGTAGAAAACGGAGGCAATAGAGGAATCAATTTCAATCTCACATCCCACTAAACCAGACGGCTGGAAAGAATCTTAAAATCTCGAAGGAGTATGAAAGTAAAAAACATCAGCCAATTTTTTTCATACTTTTTTTAACACATTTTTAAAGAGTTTATTTGTTGCAACCTACGTTTTGAAAAAGGCTATAAATGACTTAAGGCTTAAATGTATGGTTTCGTGTGATTGTTTATAGGAAGAGAGTTGAACAGAAAATAGAGAAATAAAACAACTTGCTAGCCATCAATCGATTCAAATTCGATTGAAAATCGATCAAATATTAACACTTAACTCAATCGATAACAGCATCAGTCGGGCTGTTCGGAGGTCCTGGCTTTCTTCCGAAGCGCTATATTGACCCCGGTTCCAAGCTCCATTCCAAGCAAGAAGTCAAAGTGTTCCTTCGAAAAGAGAAATCTCAGATGATCCACGTGATGGTTTGTGTATGGCAACCGCCTTCCTGCGAAAAGCGAAACGAGCCGCAAATGTCACCAGCACCGATGGTAACAGTGTGCGGTGAAACTGATTTTTTGCTCCCTCCCAAACACGGCGTTTTCGTTGCAAAGGACGTGAAAAGATAAAACAAACTGTGAAACCAACATCCCCAGAAGGATCGGAAAGGGAAGTTTGTGGGAGGCCGGCTCGGGAGCGAGGAGGTGTAAAACGTTTTTTTTTCACACGAAGCCTCTGCTCGCCGTCCGCCTGTCGAAGGACGCGTCTCTAACGGATCCTGGATCCTGGTTATCATCGGAAGAAGCGCCCGACCTCCAACTAGCCACCTGGTGTAAGGTTCATTTATTATTTACTTGCGGGTTGTGCAATTTTACCTTTGGGACTACTATCCCCACAAATGATGATGGATCCAACCGAGGAACGTTTGGTTGGACGGAACATGGGTGAGGTGAAGAGCAGGGTTGTTTCGCTGGTCCGGTGTCTCGCTGTCTAGACCGCGCCTCGCAGGACCGCGTCTCGGATCAAGGATTCTTTCACTTTTTGATTCAGCTTTGGCGCCGCGACGGACAGTGACAGTGACGCGCACTGCAGGACTTCTTGCCTTGGGGGGCGGCGTAGTCTTTGATGCCCTGTGGTGTTACTTCTCAGCAGCTGCGGTACGTGGACGACAGTTTGCTGTCACACCCCAAGGAGCAGCATCGGCAGAAGGTCCAACGCCGATGCAACGGTGAATGAACTGGATTCTGCAACGGATAAAGAAGTTGATGAAAGCGGTAGATGGAGATTTTACCCGTAATTGGAGTTGGGTGATGTCGAAATATTGGTTGAAATAAAACATCAGATACTATATACTATCAGGCTATAAAATGTCATTTATGTTCATTGAACAAAAAAAATTGAATCTGCAACAAGATGAATATTTCTATTTTATTCATTTGACTAGGTAATAGAAAAGTTAGGTGAAATAGTTACGGTTGCAGAAGCATAGCTTAAAATATGAAATAATACAATAGAAATAGAAAAAAAAATAGAGAAAAAGATAGTTGAATTTAAATAGCCTGCAACAAACCTTCCTATAACTTTTATATGTGTCACTCCTCTCTTTCTATGGCATGTGTGTTTTATTCGTTTGAATATTAAATACTATCGATACTTCTGTGTTGTTAGGTTTTACTTTGAGGTCATATAGACCAGGTTCATGAATCCTTCTTGCTGAGTTATTAGTTCACGGGCCATATGTTACAAGCCAGACACATTCGGTAGCATAATGGACCCACATAAATTTCGCAACTCAGTTTACATTTCGCCTCAATTGCATCATACATTTTACCTTTACTTTGCTTATCAATTACGACATTGTTTTCTCCCCTTTTTTTTCTGCTTTGATTTTACATTTGACGAATTTCTTTTCGGTTTGAGCGACAGGTTAATTTTGGTATTCAAATTAGACGGAAGATATTTAAATTGGCATCACGTTCGTAAATAGCCGATTGAACTCTTTTCACGTCAAAGGCAAAATCCCAACTAGCGGATCATGTTCAACCGGCTGTGGTCATAAATCATTTCCTTTGCACTCCCAACTCCCACCAAGGCTCCAGGTCTTCCAAACTAGCGCGTGATTCACGGTGACCGGTGTGAGAAGAACTGTTGGTGGGAAGAAGGTGGAGTCAGAGAGAGAGAGAGGGAGAGAGAGAGAGAGAAAGAGAGAAAAAAAACCTCCGATAAACCAAACAGACTACATCCACCATCGTCCATCGAAACCGTTGCCATAAATTATCCCTCCGACAGGATCTTTGGAATTGGCTATTTAGAGCCCGGTGCAATCTTTACCCGATCGCTCTGTAATCTATTTCGCCACCGAACTGAACCGAACCGAACCGGGAGCCAATGCAGAGAAAAATCCCACCATTTTGTGATTGATAGTGTGTGGGTGGGGGCGAAATTACGGAGCGGGGGTTCGCACCGGCACGTCCCGGTGGCGATTTGGTGTAAAGCCGTATGCACCTGCACTTGATCCTTATACTTTAGCACCTTTAGCTCTATCTCTCTCTCTCTCATTTTTTCCATTCTTTTTTTTTGCTCGGCTAGTTAAACGCGGTTTCCTCCCGTACGTGGATCGAATCCTTCTATCCTACTATTTATTTCCGGGAAACGATCGGTGTGGCAGGACGATAGAGGCACTGCAGAGTGTTGGCTTTGCGAGCATTCCCGCGTTTGGCGATTTACTTCTTAAATGTTCTTTATAGCAGTATCTTCGATCGACGAGAAAAATGTTAATTAAAAAACAGGACACAGAAATTGCAATGTTTATAAAATGCTGCTAGATCATATTAATAATCTCTATATAAGGCCAAGTATGTGTAGTGTGATTGTGTTTAGATATTGAAAGCTAATCTCGAATTTACTCAACAAGGTTTGACCATACAAATTTTCAAGACATTCAATTGCTATTGCTTCAAAATATTGAATTAGTTTATAATTAAGTAAAAAAATGCATGAAAAATGTATTTACCGATAATGAAATATCTCAAACACTAGGAAAACTTACTTTCGAAATCTCACCAAAACTCCGAGCTGCAGTATTCGACACAATCTTAAAAAAATACCCACCTGCCGGTAGCATCTTACCATCGCCTTAGGGTCCTCCCCAAAACCCTCCACAGCACAACATCAACCACTTGCTGCACCCGCACT
>JAOEFI010000007.1:12858580-12884633 GCA_034621735.1 Anopheles plumbeus | reverse complement strand
ATGATCATTGTTCACGTATGTTGTAATTCGTATGTCTAATTGATATTAAAAATATCCTACACACACATACTATATTAGAAGGAGCCTTAAAGTGATAGAATGATAGTTTGATCATGGTAATTATAAAATTTCACAAACTTATCTACAACCACTATTTAGACACACATGTAGAATGTCCTTTTTTGGTGCATGGCTTACAGTTGCGTGACAAACTTCCTTTCCACAAGTACATTCCCGTCCCAGACGCACCATTCAGGGATCGATTTCTTGTCACAACCAATCGCCTGCCGGAGTGCCGCCATTTTCCGACCGAAGTTAATCATCGCCGGCAGGCCCAACTTTGCCGACAGTGGAAAAACTTTCGCTTCCAGCTCATCAACCACAAAGCCACCGTCGGGCCAGGTCTGGCCCTGCTGCTCCCGGCCAAACGAGGAGTGACACGCAAACGTGCGGCATCCGGCTAAGGCTACGCTCGACTAAGTTAACCCCGGGATTAACTACACCGTGCATGTGATGACGCGTGAACTCCATACACATCCCAAATAATTAGTCCACCACCGGCCGGTTGAGGATAATTGAACGTAGCGTTTGTCATTAGGGCCGGAAAGTAAACCACAACAAGCGGGGCTCCAGGGCCATGTTGATGGATTGTGAGTAATAAGAACAACTTCGCCACGATTTTCTGCACCAATTTACTTCCATTCGGCCTCAGCGCTCCCCGCTCGGAGACTTGGGAGGCGAAAGATAAAAGACAACCGGTCCGAAGGAGCAGGGTGTACCGGGCAAAGGGTTGAACTCTTCCCGGCAGGACGAACGAAGGAGACCGTTCGCACCTCGAGCGCCAAATTGATGACGACCCAATTGGCAGAGAGCGAAAATGGAAGCACAGTGGAGACGGCAAGAAGTCCCACCACTACTGCAGTCGGTACCGTTCCTTTGCCGGTGCAGTCGGTGCAGTTGGTGCAGTTGGTTTTTCCAATTAGTTGACCTAAAATGCACCTCACCCTTCGTTTCGCTGCAGTGTCATAAAACCTTTTTTGTTCCCCTGCAAAGATGGAGTCGTGAACGTGTGAACAATCAGACCGTAGATTTTATTGCCCCTCGAGTGTGCAAAGGACCCCGAGTCGTCCTTATCGCGGCAGGAGCCCGAAGCCATCACGAAGTTCCTCACCTTCCGGTTAGGAAAAAAAAGAACTCTAAAAACGGGGTTTCGAGTTTTTTAACACCTTCCAGCACACAGCCGGCCATCTTCCACAGGAAGCAATGATGATCATAAAAAAGAGAAAAAGAGAGAGAGAGAGATAGAGAGAGACAGATAGAGACAGAGAGAGAGAGAGAGAGAGAGAGAGAGAGGGGGGGGGGGAATCCAGGCCACCACAACCAAAAACCGGCAAAACCGTTTGTGACGATTGTTTGGGCGAACTGCGAACAAATAATAAAACGCTCGAATGGAAGAAGACAATAACAGACGACAGCAAGCCAACTTTTCTCATAATTAGGTTAGAAGGTCAGTAGAAACTTATTTTTATGACTTTATTTTCATCCTGCAGCGGGGAGAGCAAACTTCTATTCCTCCACCACCATTTTCGCTGTGGCATGTGCATTTCCTCAAATACAAAAAGAAACCATCATGGCAAAGCGAAAAACTGCTTCAAAAATAAACTAACATAACATATCGAATGAATGAGAGAAAAGAACAAACAACGCAAACGATTGCCACGAAGCGGTGAAGAAACGGGGACGAAAAAGGACGAAAAGTTCCGGCGAAACAATTCGCCGAAGCAAAAATTGTTTCCTGTAAAATTTTTAACAAACTACCGCAGTGCAACACCATCCGAAACTAGTTGCCAGTGTTGCCAGACCGTTGCCACCGACTAGCCGACTAGGAAAGGGGAAAGGTTGTGGAAAACGAGCCCACAGCCAACTTCCGGCACAGCCGGGAAGCGACAAAAACCCCGTTCCTGTTCACTCACGGGCAAGCGACCATCAACAAAACGTAGCAAACCATTTCCGTGGACATAAATAATTCCCCGGGCCATTTATACAGGCCCCGATGAAGGTACCCCTTTTCCACGTCCAGCACACGGCATGTCCTTTTTTTCCATTCCCGCTTTCAGCGGGAGCTAAAGAAAGCACCAGCACGTCCTCCGGTGGCCTCTCCTGGCCCTGGCGGGGAAAGTCGCCAAGCTTCCTAAACTTTCTACCGCAGAATCAGCCGGTTTGTCACTGCGAAACTGCCTATACACCATGTTCTGTCTAGTGCATTTGTGTGCAATGCGCATTTCGTGCATGTGTGAGAGTGAGTGATTCCCTGTCTTTTTTTGTGTTTGCTCCAATCTCCTCCTTTTGCTTGCTTTGTGCCAGAGTGCTGTTTATTGTTGCCATTTGTTTCCGATTGTTGTCATGATGTCTAAAATGGTGGTGCATTCTGCACGGGCGCGCGCGGCTGGAAAACTGCATTTTGTTCCGGTGAAAATCCGGCAGCGTAAAGGTAGATAACAATATGTAATTGTTTCCACACCATATGAGTTATGTAAACGATAAATAAAACCTGCTCAAAGAATCCGGTATTGTAAGGACTGCTGTAGAAAATCATAAAGATATTCACACTCAATTGGCTGTCAATTGTAAAGTGTTTATATAAAGTGGGAGCCGTCCTTTTATTGAATAATAACCCTCTTAATCTATTGTATTCTTTCTCCAAGAAGAAACCACTTCTAATAAACTGCAACAAAAGGAATTACCTGTGGAATCTGTTCTCTAATGTTCAAAGATTTGTTTCTCTCTACATGAAATTCCTATCTTCTATTAACTTGAAATAATAAATTATTCCTTTAGTACGCTTTACGGTCAAATTTACAGTGCCACGGAAAGGACGATTCTCATATTTACATCCTAATCCCCCATTTTGAACCATTAATATCTGTTCCAGGACGGTTCGTAGCTATTTATGCATACAGCAATTTTCCAGCGCATGCCGTTTAGATGGCGCTTCGCCATTTGTGCAAATTCGATTTTTCCACAATATTTCACCAATTGTATCACTTCGCCACAATGCAATTACCCTTAATAATATGTACAAACTTGCTACGACGCTCGCTCGCAACTCCCGTGCAACGGTTTCCCCACAGGAATATACACCATTCCAACCCACACACCCAGGGAGGATGATGGTTGCGTTAAACGAATACTAAACGGCACAATCGAATGCAAAATTTCCCACCACATGTTCGGGACCGTGCCGCCGTGGTCGCACCGGTGGTCGTCAGCGGCGGTAAGCGCGGTGGCGCAAGAAGCGAAAACAACGTCTGCTCCCAAACATCCGCATCCGCGGACGGGGCTCGTCGCACAAACCGGCGCAGCAAACAAACCGTACAAGATTAAACCACGTTCAACCGCCATAGCGAATCCGATTTGTCTTGCAACACAACACGACGCATTTATGAATATTTATGCGATAGTCTCCCATCACCCACTGCCCTCCATTTTGTTCTGTCTGGGGTGGTTTTTTTTTGTTTCCCGCGGAAAGCGGTCGCGTTGCCGTTCCCGCATTCACAGGATTCGATAGCAAGAAGGAACACAACCACCCAACGGCTAGAAGTCCTTCGTCCGACGTGGCCGTCTAGATCTATCCTCAAAAGCACACCAGTAATCGTTACCGACAACTTGCTAATGAATCTTTGCTATCGAAGACTAGCGTCCTCAACCTCTTCCAGTAGTTGCACGTGACGAGTTCGGGCGCGTCTTTCTCCCCGCCCGGCGCCCCGGGTTCTTGTGAACACGAATTTGTTAGCTCTCCACCTCATCCACAACGTGGATCCGGTCAGCGAGGTTCCCTCCCTCTGGCGAGAGACCGGTAAGAGCAAATTGGTTGGCAGGATCAGATTTCCGGCAGGAGGCTGTCACGTCACTACACTGCGAGCACGATAGTTCCAACGTGCTGAACGTGCACCAACCCGGGTTCAGGTGCGTTCGAACGTACTACGACACGGAAGACAAACCGAACGTGATCGCATGCCTCCTGCAGCTCGCCTATACACCATAGCAACCAAGCAAAGCAGGCACCTAAGCAAGCAAGCAGGCAAGGAAGTATGCAAACAAGGAACGATTTGCAGCACTCTACCTACAGAGGAGCTGTAAAAGAATACCCTCCATTGGCAACAGGTTCCGTGGGTTGCGAGTTCTGGGTTGGCAGCACCAGACGACTCATGCACCGTGACAGTGCTACTCTGGTTTTTTGGAGGAGGGGATTGACAAATGTTTTAAATTAGCCGTCACCACCACCACCACCAACGCCCTCGTACACATCCTGAATTACCATTTCGAAAAATTCTACCCCATCTCTTGCCTCTGTCGGCGGTTTCACTCTCTCTCTCTCTCTCTCTCTCTCTCTCTCTCTCTCTCTCTCCTCTGAACAATTTAAAATTCTACCAACAGTTCCGATTCTTTCCCTACATGTCCGTATCCCTCTCTCTCTCTCTCTCTCTTCAGGACCATCCAGTGCACCACCGCAAGCTCTGGAGCATCGAAAGGACGCATAGAGCGGCAACAAATGTCCCACACCGAACAGCTTAGCTTTGGTATGCCAGTGGAATGGCAGTAGTAACATCACCGAAAAAGCCAACATCGCCACTCTCGCTAGGACCTCCTCTAGGTCGGCCGGCGGGAAGATAGAAGAGGGGGGGACAGTTTACAGGGAGAGTATTTTGAACCTTCAGCAACGACCCAACAAACTCCGACCGACCGAGATACACCGGGACCATCGTCAGCCGGGGCACCGTTTACGCTTTTTCTTTCTCCACTGATAAAACACCTCGCATTTTGTTGACGCTGTTGACGCAGCGTTGTCAACCTAGTAGGCGCCACGTTCCTGCTGCGGCGAAACAGCCTGCCGAACACGCGGTCTATGGTATATATTTGCGTACGAAATTTGCTGTTAATAGCAGGTTCAATTTGTACTTGGTATCGGCTGCAATTGCGACGACGACGACGACGACGACGAGGACGACTATGAGGCCGAGGACTGCCACCCTCTCGATTGACTACCGGTGAAAACATTGCGCTTACCCTGTCGTGTGATCCTACCCCGTGGGTGGAGTTGGCTGTCAGCGTTTGTACCCTCGCCCATAGGTAGTAAACCGACCGGGACACATACACAACTCACAGCCGCACCGCAGACGAGTTTTCTCTCCTCCCGTTCCAGGAGGAGATAGTCCAGGGACATCACCAACAACTTGCGACTGTCCCTGCCCGAGCTAGGCTAGGCTCTGGCGTGAGGTTCTTTACTCCCTAGCGATACTTCAAACGGTGTCTCCTTTACAATGTGGGGTGTGTACACCGTGGGTTGATGAAAAACTTTAAAGAAACAACATTCATTATTTGGTGGTTTACCTTTAATGAACGGCTCGTGTCGTTGTGGTGGTGGTCGGCGTGTGTAAAGGAACACTGCCATCCGGAAAAACCGCATCCACTAGCGGCGTATCATTTGCTGCGGAAAAACCCCCGCCCAGAAAGTGTCAATGGCGCTGGCTCATTAGGATCGTCGTCGGAGCGGGAGAGATCGTTTTGCCATTTACACGATACTTAGTCGGGACGTGCCGTTGGGAATAGCAATCGAGTTTGGGGACGGCTCAACATCAAACGGAAAACAATAGAAACATGACACACACACACATGAGGATCCCTCGCTCGGCGAAAAAGCTATCCCAGCATCACTTACCATTAAGCATCACTTTAACCATTTTTCCCGCCCCAACTCCCGGTGGGGAACTGAACTTCTAATAAAATGGTTACGGAGAGATTTTCGAATCGAATAACTGACGTCGTTTTGCTCCGGGTTACATTAAAATTCGGCCGCATTCAACATGATGATGATTATGTGCCGTTGTTGAATGTTTCATCGATTTGAACCGTTCATAAAATGGTTTGCTTTTGTTCGGAGTATCCGATAAAAATGATAAAAAACATGATTGTTGATTATTGATATGTTTATGTTCAAGAATAAATCAAATCACAAATTCATACAATTTCAAACGGGAAAATAATGAATGTTCGTACGCCCCTGCTATATTCTACTCATCCTTCACGCACGCAAACACACACACCATGGCATGTTTATGGAAAATCTTTACAAAACAACCCCCGAAAAGATTACAACCCATTCAACAAAAACGAAACGACAACAGTTCTTTAAATCACAAAAATGCTCACTCTGCTTGATTATAAAACCCGGCGCGTACAAAAGCCGTACACGTACATCAAAACCCATATCTCACTTGCGGTGACTGTACGCGTGTAGCATCTGCCACCCGGGGAAACGGAATGCGCCCTGCAGCATTAAACATAAGGGAAGCACAGAAAGGAAAAGCGCTCGGTTTGAGTCAGCAAACAGTAATCAAACTTCAAGCTCGCCCCCCGACCGACCGCCCCATGATAAAGAGAAATAAAATGGTACATGACTGGAGACAAACGGACACGGCCGCCTTGTGTGCCACAGTTGCAGCAACGTTTGTGTGAGTAGCAAGACAAATCCCGGAACGGCCGACGACGGCACACGTAAAACCCAGGAGGCGAGAGCTGGCTGTGGAAAATCGGCGCATAAAAAATGGCAAACTGCAGCAAGTACTCTCTGTTTCATTTGCACTCTGTCTCTCTCTCTCTCTCTCTCTCTCTCTCTCTCTCTCTCTCTCTCTCTCTCTTTCTCTCTCTCACCCTCTTCAACTCTTCGTCAGCGCTATCAACGAGACACCGAACACATGTTTCTTTAAAGGTTTATTTCAAGACGCATTTGAAAAACTGCCAATCTTCCCAAGTAGTCCTTGTTGTAGCTTGTCGTCGGCGTCCTCGTCCGGCGTTGTTTTGGTGGAGGGTGGAACACTCGCGACCCCTCGAGTCGCGTCCTCGTCGGGCAGGAGTGGATGTCAATCGATAGCGACGTCGTGTGGATGTCGTGCCACAACACGGCCGAAAGCGATAAAGCACTTGCCCGTCGATTTCCCGGTCGCATCATTAGACGATGACGGGTGCCACGGCCCGGCAGGGGTTCGTTTGATTAAAACCCGCAACCACCCCTAAACGACAGGACACAAAAGGGCCGAAAGGGCACCCTCTCTCTCTTTCCTTCGGCATGCTGAGAAGGAGGAGTGTGTTCGGTGCCGTTGTTCCAGCCTTTGCCTTCCATTTTCCAAACAAAATCGGGGCGACTCCCTGGAAAACATCTAAAAAAAAACCCTCCCCTGATTGGGGCGGCTAGCCGTGGCCACTTGAAACTCCTCCCGACAACTCTTGACGGTGATGCGCTCATCCCCCCCCCCCCCCCGTTTCTCCACCCCGCTGCCTTACCGGGTACGTGATGTGAGTACCGACAAACGGGCACGCCGGTTCTACGTCCAATTTTCGGGTACTCCCGCGGAACTGACATTTCGACACACCGGCTGACGGGTTTACCAACAAGCCAAAGTTGCCAACTCAATTGTCGGCTTTAAAATCGCCGGTTCGATTGGACAACACTAAACGATTGCGTTTTCAAGCGTCTCGCTCATGTCGCAACCCGTAACGCGCCATTGGATTCCCTCGCTTCGGACGGACGGACGGACCAACGCACCCGACACTGGCACCGATAACGATCCACGCTGGGTTTGTGCCGAGAAGTTCTTAAAATTTAGCACGAATTGCCACGAAGGGGTGCTGGGTCGGTCGGTGATGCCCTATCAAAAGGGCAAAATTTAATTTATGTTTATTTGCTCACGAACCGGCAGACGCCAGCCAAACGGTGGCAGCGGCCGTTTGGCGAAGAGCGGGGAGGGTCCCGTTCCCGGTGTGAAATTGTTCGCGCCACCCCACCCCCCGTCGAGGAGCGTGAAAAATGAACATTACGAAGGATCTGCTAAACTCTACCCTTCACTCAGGCCGCGTGAGCCCGCGCGCCAAACTCGATAATGCAATTAGCCGCTGTTTTGTGTTTCGGTGCAATTTATGTTCCGACTGTTGTTCGGCTCGGTAGGCGGGGGAGACGGAAATCATGCTCTCCCTCCACCGGAAAGGCGAAAATCAACAACTAGACAACCGGCGGAGGGTCCTTAGACGGCCGATCCGGGGATGTTCCGTTCGAAAGGACGCAACGTTCGTTCGGACTGCAGCTTGATGAGGCGTCCTCGATCCTTCGGGAAAGTTTATGTTTTATTTCCCGGCGGTGCGGTCCATCCCACCGCGGGGGGGACAGGGTTTTTCCCGCTGGTGTGAAAATTGACTACAACACCACACGGACCGACCTTGTTTGAGAGTCTTTTTCGCGAAAGAGCTCCCAACCGACAAGCGGCACGGTACAGGACATGCAACGAATTTACGAGTGTCGCTTTGAGGTTTTCGGGCAAAACGAAACTTTGGATTCGATCGAACGGCGCGGGACGGTGGGGAACATTGGCCAGGCAGCCACGGTTGCCGTCGGCGGATGGGGAGATTTCTACTAACAAAAATTTATTTAAAAAAAGCGCAATCAAACAGGAAACACTCCTGTACCAAACTTGAAAAAAAGAGCACTCGAGCTCGGTCGGGCCGCTCCCTCGAGTATCCTTGGCGAGGCCCCCAAAGGGCGGGGGGGGGCGAAACAGCAGGGAGGGAGGGGGAAGGTCCTGACGGTAAAATAACAGTGAACAAGTGGACGGGAAAATTGGCAGTTCATGATAAATTGCTTTCGGGGGATCGCTTTGTTCGATGCGAGACGCCCGACGTCTTCTTGTTGTTAGCTGTCACCTTTCCCCACCCGTCCGCCGGGGTTGAGATGGCGAAAAACTGAGGAGGGTCCCAGGCCCGCGTCCCCCAGAGCCCACGGGACAGCCCTCTGGTGGGAATATCATGAAACGCATCGATGGATAAATGGTTGACACTTTGGCCATGGGTTTGGTCCTTGCCTTACTTCATACTTAGAATATGACACTTTTCCTGCACCGGTGGGGGGCCACCGACCGGGAGGAACAATGGAAACACCATAAATTATGGAGTTCGTTAGCCAAAAAGGAAAGCTGTCTTGCGAACGGTTCCTTTTTGATTGTTGTGCCGGGAAATATGATTGCAATTCTTTGAGGAATTGGCCGCCCTTCGGAAATATGTTAATATCAAATACGAAAATATTAAAATGGACGATAGTCAACACGCAACCAACACCGGACCACGGTGTCAACATGTCTTCGGAGAAAATGGTATCTCCAACCTACCAACCAAAGAACAAAGCATAAACTGTTGCCTCCATTTTGGTTTGTTTTTCACACAAAGAACGGACATGGAAATCGATGGACTGGGCTTCGCAAAACAAAGATTCGATTTGTCCACTTTGCAGGCTTCAAACTGCATCGTGGGTTAAATTCCAGGGAAAAACTAATCCCTGCAAATCATATCGATAGCCTGCACTCGGTTAAACAAATTCAATAAAACCCTTCAATCGAGGGCATTTATGCGGCATTTAACTGTCCCCGCCCGTAGTATTGCAGGGGGTGGCTGAGAAAACATTGCCGGAGAATGGAGACTAAACTTGAAGCTATCCCGAAGGAGAGAGTAATCTTTCTACCAAGCTGCACCGCAGTACCAACAAAGGCCGTACGAAAGCTCTTTGCTTTAAGTGTGACTCCCTTCTTTTCTCTGCTGCCTGGCAATTTTGAACACAATTGTGCAACGGTTCGTGGTGGGCAAAAGGGGGGATGGAACTTGGAGCTACGGCGGAGTCTACGACACAATGGGAAAACTACGCTTGGTACTGTAGCTCCATGCTTACGTTTTCGTTGCTTTGTCTAGCTAGCGGTCTACTCCAAGATCAGCCGAGTTTTCCCCGCTGTAAAGACCTTGGGCGATTACTTTCGGGTGCCGTCTTGGAAGAAATATTTCTCCGCTCGGTACGGAGGAGTGGGAATCAATACCAATAAAATTGACAAGAAATCGATTTTGTACAACATTGCTATCATGGGGAGTTTTTCCCCCTTCTCTCTCTCTCTCTCTCTCTCCATCTGGGACCCTAATTTCTGCCGTCTCATCGAGGGCTTTCCAGCGACCATGTCGCAGCATCCCTGGTGGTTGGATAACAAGCTGCCCGGGATAAACGAGGAAACGGCAAACGGACCGAACCGATCCAGAACCGTCTCCCGGTCCGGGTGACGGTCAGCCCAATAGAGATTTTGAGGGGATTTTAGAATTAATCACCTCAAACGGAGAAATCTTTTTTCCTTTTCTTCATTTTCCGCCCCGAGCGCTGTGGCCTTTCGAATTGCTAGATGGATGATGCAGCTTTCACGCAATCCTCGTCAAGCGGACTTTTATACACGTGTGTTGGACTAATTCTTTACATCCTCGAGGTCACCGCCGGGAAGACGCTGTTCTTCTCCGGCAACACTACTTCCTACAGCCCGAAGAGCCACTCCGTCGACCGCTCTGCGCCATCCGCGTCCTTTTTCCTGTTGCCGTTCACGTATATGCGCCCGGCAGGGAGGGGGTGGGATGCTGGGCGAGGGATTTTTCTGATTCAGCTCACACACGAGCAAAAGTTCAACCTTTGCCTACTTCATAGCCAAACCACATCCACATCGGAAGGTTAGAAAGGATCGCTAACTCCAGAAAAGGGGCCGATTGGCCTCAGAAAAGGAAGTTTTCTTTACAAAAACCATCCCGCGCGCTGCGGCCACGTCACGCAACCTTCCTATTCTTTCCCCGCCGAGCAATTTTATTCACCGTCCGTAAGGGATGCTTTTGCCCTAACAATGCCCTCCGGTTGTATTCATGGGACCCGTAAGGATAGCGCATTGAAATCCCTCTACCCGCACGTTGGAAGTGTTGAATAGAGCTCGATAGTACCACCATCACCATGTGTGTTTTGTGCGTGTGTGTGTGTCGTTTACATGACAACAATTCGCCGAGCAATGCAATCTTACATGCGCCCGAAGTTATGCAATTCAGATGGGCATACAACACGGTGGCATCCTTGAACGCCTTCGCAAAGTGATGCTGTGTTCCTGGACGAATTGTTACATTTTCCTCAACTTAAATTCCGTGAGGTTGAAGCCAGCAAAAGAACGTGATTTTTGGTAGCAATATCCTTATTTCACTTTCACGAGTCGTTGTGCGGATTCAAATGCAACGAATAAATGTTTCTCACCTAAAAAAGACTATTTTGCACCGTCATCGGTTGGAACTACCAAGGAGGCCGGGGGAAAGGAGCGCGGCACCGCCGATTTCCAAAAAGGTGCGCACATTTAGTGAGGACCGACGTTTCCTCCCGGATAATCGTGAATAATTTCAAGTGGCTCCTTTTGCCCCGATACCGCAGCTGTGTAGACTTTGCCGTCCGGGAGGATTTTGGGTAGTGATTGGATTTAATTTTATGCCCCAGCGAGCAGCTGTCATCATTGAGACCGCAACTTTGAACCAGAACCGAAAAAGGCAGTGGAAATCCTCGATCGCCGCACTCTCCTTTTTTGGAGAGACAAAAAAGGCCCATACTCTTGCCGTCCGTCGTTGCCCACGGTTCGGTAGGGTTGAATGAAAATTGCAGCAGGCATTGGGAAACTTTTCCCAAGCCATAACCTCAAACAGATTAACACGGGAGGTATTAGTCAGAAGCAATATAAACAGATTCAGCCCCGCTTGGCAGTGGAAATGTTTTGATCACAACAAACACACCCTTTTCGTCCTTTCCCCACTTCGGCAAGGGTGGTTGATGTTGTGCTTAGTGAAGTCCTTTTCTCACGGTTGAATGCGATAACTGCCAGAATGATTTACTGCAATGTAATAACTGCAGCACAAAAATGATGAAATCAGTTCGCATCGTTTTTCAGTAATCGCAGTAAGGAATATTCTGTCGGAGAATAACTATTCTTCCAAAAGTTTACCAAACGAAGGTCTTTTCGAGTATTTCATTGGTACCACTTACTAATAACTTTTGAGCAAATCGTAAACAATCAAAAAGGTGTGATTCAAACACAACAGCTGGGTGGCTTGAAACAAGGATTATTTTTCATTTAAATTATTTTTTTCTCAATTACGCTTTTAGAAACGAAAACTGTTCAAAGAGCGAACCAATCTTCCTCGTTTAGTTAAATCCCGCTCTCTCAGGATTATTTCTAAAATCTCATCAAACCTAGCCGTCGTAGGTGCTCTAGTGCTGCCGGAACAAAACACAGCTTAATATAATCTTTTCCCGAAACGTATTTTTGCCAACGAAAATCCTCCGTTCCTTTAGTTCGATACTTCCCAGAATAACACCTTTTGATGTTCTCTATAAACAACATCATTTTTCTTGTTCTATGATTTGTTTTACGTTTTCCACACCAGGCCATCTCCGCATACAGTGAGGACCCTCGTGTGTTCGAGTCGTTTTCGAAATATGATTCGTTTGTTTCAGGGCCACTCTACTGATGGTGGAGGAAACATATAATAGAAAAATTTCGAAGGAAAAAAAATATGGGAAAAAGATAAAGGGAAGGGAAATAAAAGCGCGCACATTTCATTGCCAGTTCACACCACCTTCGCCGTCGCCGAAACAAGAGAAAACCCGAAACAGAGGAAACGAGCGAAGTCCTTTGAGTTTTCCGCTTGTAATAACTCTGCACTCGTCCGAGTTTGGTAGACCGTTCATGAGGTCGCTGTTGGTTCGGTATCATTTTGGGAGTATATTTATTCCTTCTTGTGTTCCCCTCTATTCGCATCAGGCCGTGGCGGCAACGTATTGCGTACGAACGGTTGATCCTAGCGGAATCAACAAAAACCGGAAAAGCCCGGCAATGGTCGCCACCGCGCAAGGGAAAATCTATTGCTTTCATCGTGCGAACGATTTATGCGTTCACTTCTGGTCCATAAATAAAGCCATTATTTACGACTGGTGATTGCACTGACGATCATAATTATCGTAATTGTTCGGGGCCGCCCTCCAGTGAACCCAACCCCGAAAGGGAACGCAATGTGGCTACCAGGTTTCGGTTTCGCTACTCGCTACCGGCACGAAGGCGGGACAAGAGAGTCCTGTTTCAAGTTCAGCTGCCGCGACGCGAAAGAACCGTCGCCCATCTTTAACTGGGATGGAAAGTGCGACGAAAAACAACAACGACGTCGGCCGGCAGATAATGTCCGGCATTAAAGACTTGCTGTATAAATATAAAATGTATCAGCTTTATTTTCATTTTCTCTGCCACTTATCTACCGGATCCTACCGTCCTTTCTCCGGCGCGTCGACATTTCCTCGGAACAATGGGCCAGAGGACCAACTACTTCCAAAATATATCCTCACAACGGGGCATCCCGGCGAGAGTTGCTCAATTCACTACTGCAGGGACTGGGATACTGCACTCGGCGGACTAAATAATTAATGAATCATCGGCATCAGCTTTAAGTTCATCCGATGCTACTGGCTTGCGAATAGGAAAAATCGTACCTTTACCAACTGCTAGCAACGTTTTTCCTCCCAGAAGAAACAAAAAGGAAAAAAAAGAATAACACATCCACCCGGACCGGAAAAGCCCAAACACCTTCTAGGAAATGGCGTTCGGCGAGGGGAGAGCTGGTAAATTGATGAACTTTAATTACGATTGCGGACTCTGTGGAGGGTGATTTTCTACCCCCGGCCCGGGGACTCGTCCGGAACCGTCCGGCCTACGGAACCGAAAGGGCCTACTCTACGGTCGGCTTGCCTGATGGGAATAAAAGTTGCGCTCGCTCGGTAGACATCGAAGGCGGCCTGGGATAAAATCCATTTCCCTAACGAAAAAGCAAAAAGCGAAGAACGCAAAACGTATCCCTAGACCGGAGGTCATTTGAATGGTCATCGGCAGATTAGAAGTTGCACAATGCTTCTGCCACCTGGGACGGACTTCCATCCTCCGGTGTAGCGCTCTAAGGACACTCGAGCACAGGAGAGACCGATCTCTACCTGTGGCCAAAAAACAAAGCTTTCCTTCCTGGCTGGGTCTGAAAAAGACGGTCCACATTTCATCCGAAAGGGCAGTGGGAGAAAAGCAAAACATCCGAGTCATTCTACCATATGTGAGTCCGCCGTGGGATGGGCAACCGGTCCACCCAAGCCATTGTCTTAAAGCTGAGAATCCTTACGAACCGAAAAGTAAAGCAACCGGAAAATCAAACCCCCGGGGGATCGTCTTTAAAACCAGTGCGAATGAATATCCTTGGCAGGCTCGAAAGACGAAAAACCTCCGTTTCATTGGAGTTAATAGTCTTTAATGAGCAACCCGTATCATGGGCGGTCACCTTCGCGCCACGCCGTGAGGCATCAACATCGGAAAACAAGAGTGAAGCCCTGCCCCGGGCTGCGAAAGCTGGCCGGCTAAAGTTTTCGAGAAAACTCGGAAAGAAGAGTAGAAAAAAGAAGTGTAGAAACACCAAAATGGAAAACATTACATCCTTCGAAACAGGTGTTCCGACATGGGGCACCGGCGTAATAAGCAGCGATCCGCTTGTCGATCCTTCCAGCCAACCCCTGGCACCGGCAAAGTCCCCGCCGGAAAAGGCCGAGGATTTTTGGTGCCCATTGAAAAAGTAATTAATTTTTACCGACCGTCCGGCACGTCCTTCGGCCCTTCGTTCCCGGCAGGTATGGTGTTTTTCCTGGGAACGGTAGGCAGCAAGGACACGACGCCCCGTTGGATTGGTCAGTGTTTTTAGCTGTAGAACTTTTCCCAGCCCGCACGTTTCCATGGTCCGAAAAAGTAGTTTCACTAATCCTCAGTTTGGCCGTCGTCTACCGGTCGGCGGGGTTCTCTGCTGGCCGGGTTGTAATGAAGATACTTGCTGTGCTGTCCCGTAGGATAACATCTGACTTATCGCACCTCACCACCACGCCGGAGGCTCAGGTAACGAAGCGATTGGATTTCGATAGCCGGTGCTGCTCCCTGGCGTGCGACGCCATCAGTTGTGCGCTCGGGAAGGCCAACCACTCCGGGGCACACACTTCGGCCCGGCAACCACCGGCAAAAAGGTTCACGGCTTTCCGGGAAGTGTCACATCGGTGCCCCGACGAAACTGGAGCTCCAGATCGGTCCGACGGTTTCGCTGCCGGACGAGAGTGCGCAGCAGATCGTTCCAACGAGATAAAGATATTTAAACAAATTACTTGTAGTAGTTTCCCTTTTCACCCGGCACCTTCGGCCACCGGTACCGTCGCCACGGCGCGTCTCTCTGTTGGTGTCGCACGAGATAAAGCCGAGCAGCAGTTGGATATTTGGTGACAAATTAGATTAAATCCGACGAAAGGCGACCCAAGCCGAGGGTCCGTGTCATCCGAGCTGCGAGAATTCGATCGGAGAACACTTGTTAATCGGCTACCTAATAGATGCAGAATGGGAACGATTGTTTTTGCTAATCGGCTAGACCTTGTTAAAAAAGGACTCGTTATCGTTTAGTGAAATATTTTATATCTGTAGCACTATTTAGTAGCTCTATATCACCAGGATAAAACCTATACTTTTGAGGTCATTTAAAGCAGCGAAAGACCCACCTCTGAAAGCAGATTGGACTAACATTTAATAACTCAAGTTAAAAAATATACAAGCCCAACCAACTGCTAAGAACTGAAATACTTCCAAGTAACAAATATCAATGGCCTGTTAACGCTGCTCCTGTGACTGGTATGCCTATTTTAGTCCTTCAGACATCGTGCAAGCAGTATCCTCCTTTTCCAGGCTCAGTGCAGTGTACACAAAACTCCCCGAAGTAAGTAACGGCCACATCCCGCGACCTTTGATCCTGTGTATTCCAGTGTGCCTGGAGAGGCGGAGGGCTATAAACCTACTTTATCGTGACAAATGGAAATTTCGCCACGTTGTTTGCGGTGTTTTTCAATTTTGTATACATTGTGGATTCCACGAACTGTGGTACCGATTCATCTAATGGTGCAGGACCTCCATTGCACACAGACACTTCACCACACGTACCTGAGTACCAATTCCATGCACGAAACGACGTGGCAGCAGCACCTATCGGCCTAGCGCCCAAAGTCATAAACGGCCCCAGACGGTGACTTCATTTTGCAATTCATTGGAAATTTATTCCAACCGTAAATCGAATTTATTTATTTCCATGTATATTGATTTACCGATCCTGTAGCCATCGATCCCGTGCCAGCGTTCGTTCTTCAAAAGAACTTAAGAGGCACAGATATCGATGGATGCGCCGTTCGTATCCGCGCTTTCCGCCGGGGCGAATGTTTTCCAAAAAAACGAAAAGCACAAGTGCACGCCCGTTGAGTGTCACAAGAGGCGGCGAAAGGTGGCCCACCATTCGGAGCGGAACGAAATTCGCGGAAATTGAACCGAAGTTCCAAACGAGAGTTTTTTTTTTTTTTGAAGCGGTGGAAAAATCAAATATCCCTGGCAACATTGGCTGGCATCAAACGCCACGGTGCCAACGGGCCCGGCAGTCACGTCCAGGGCTTTTATCACCACGTCGTTCTGGCGCGGAAAGGCACACGAAAATCTCCATTGCGCCATCACTGCGCCACCCCGGTAACGGCCAAAGACGTCCTCGGCGACGACGGTGGTAAAAGCTTCTTTTGAAGAATTACCGTGAACAGATCAAATCGAAAACGCGGCCAAATGGGGGAAAAAAGAGTCTCCCCACACCCAACAATCACAGGATGCTGTGGAAGAAAAAATGGAAACCAATCAGATGCCACCAGGAACGGACCGAAAATCAGTCAATAAAAGTTCCGCAAATCTCAATATCAATGTCACATCTGTCTTGTGCTTTCCTTTGTATTATTTCCGTTTTTGTTTGGTCAAAAAACCGACCCGAGCGCTGACTTCCGTCCGTATTTGCCTAAGCTCCCTCGTCGTCCTCGTCGTTATCCCTGCTCGCCCGACGAGCGCCTCCAGGCGAAAGTGTAAATGGAAAAAGGAATGGCCCGTCGACTCCACGGATGGCGAGGCTCGGTCGCTGAATTTCAATTTAGGGCGTGACGCGGTATAAACTTCAACCGCAGCCGTGTTTGCCACCCCGGGGGGGGGGGGGGGGGGGGGAGTGCAGCGATTCCGATCGGACGATTGTGTGAAAATTTAGTCCGACTCTTACTTTCACTGTTGACTTTTCACGGGTGCCATCATAAAAACCGAGTGGAAAACATCCGAAACACGGAACTCGCTCACTTACCGCAGAAGGAATGCAAACGAAGCTTCTGTGGGGCTCCATTCCGCGCTCACTCTCTTTCCTTCTTTCGCGCAACCTCTCTTTCTCTCTCTCTTGTGGTCTATCTCTTTCGCTCCCTCTAAGCGCCACCAAGGAACAATTGAAGGTGAAAAAGGATTTTTTTTTGACAACGCACCGGACACACCCGAAGACCCGGACAGCCCCATGGTACAGTCTGTAGGGGGTGGGGGGGAGAAAAGGGCCAACTCTCGCCAGCCCTTCCCGCCCACCTACGGCGAAGGAGATGGCGGATGGCAAAAAGGATAGCTCCCCGCGGGCGGGAAACTGACAACGCGCGGTAGCCCCAGCAATGTTGCGATATAAATAATTCATGACCTCCTTAAAGGAATGCAGAAGGATGGGGCTGGGGATGGGGTGCAGCATGGGTGGGGAAGCATCCCCAGCCCCTGATGGTCGGCTACTTAGGGTGAGGCCAATGAGAGTGGATGGTATTTAAAGAATGTAATAAATACAAACCTCTTTCAGCTTCTGCCACTGCAAAGGGACTTCGGTAGCTGTTTCGTTTTTCTCCAGAATTCGTGCGTTGCTGTATCAGCGTTTGTTTTTTTTATCTGTTTGTCTTCATCTAGCTTTGATTGTTCCAACGGTTGGGCAGTCCTTTTTTCCCTTGCCTGGACCTGACTAAAAGGGGAGCCACTCCCTAACTACGTCCTTCCGGGAAAGGTTTCTCCGATCGTCGCTCTACTACCTGCGGACTGTGCAAACTGTGGACGCTTCCGGAATGATGAATTCAGTTTGACGTTGGTTCACCGATTGTTGCCGCTAACGCCTCTGGACTCCAGCAGGGTAAGGTGACGGAAGAATTGGGCCACACGTTCCGAGCACGAGTGCACTGAATATCGCATTACCGTTATATTTCATTCGCCAGTTCCACCTCGGCAGCGAATGCAGCCAGGACCCGCTTGGGGTTCGGGCCCAATTTGTCAGCTTTCCGGTTCAGCGAACCGACAGTGTTCGATTGGCGATGCCTAGTTCGGAAGGGAGGAGAGTCCTTGCCGGGGAGGGGTCGCGAGCTCGCTGGCAGACAACGGACGCGAGAAAAAACTGACACTGACAGCGTGCAGATTTGCGGAAGCGCTTCTCTACGGCACGCAATTTCCCTTCGGTTTTAGCCTTGCCTTCCACCCCCAAAATAAACCGACCTTTCCGACCTTTCAGTGACCCGCTGTACACGAAAGTGGAGCCTAGACACGCCTACGCACACGAAGTTCGTCGCTTCCCGGGAAGTACGGGCTTCGTGGTTCACTATCTGCTCGATAGGGCTTTCTATCTTTTGCTTTCCGGAACTGCTTCAACGCACTAGGATTCGCGCCATGGTTGGGGATTTTCTAGTAGTCACGAAGGTCTAGTAGTCACTAGTTTTCTTGTTTTACGTTTACGCTCACTTCACGAACACACCACGCACGAAGCATCCCGTTTTCAGGGTGTATTCAGCGACACGTTTGGCACGCAATAAAATCACAAATTCGCTTTCACAAAGTAGTCCTTGACGGTGAATTGTTACTTGGATGCAAATTGTGTCTAGCTATTAAACCACTGACACGCACCCACCCACACACACAAACACAAGTGCGCACACAAACATACACACCTTTCCTCGGTATCGAAGGCTCCCCAAAAACTCGACCAGGATGCGGAACTCCCCGTGTCCAGTCACACACGTACGGGACGCGCTGCGAAAGGATGTGCCCTACTGGCTGATGACAAAACGCAACCGACCCAATGTTACGAAACACCCAGCTCCGACTAATCTTCTCTCTCTCGGAGCATCAGGCGTTTAGCTTCGCAGCAGCTTCGCCCTTCCGTCGCACATACAAACACACACACACGCGCGTACATCGCAGGCTCGACAGACTCTCTGCCACCACCTGTCACTACTACTACCGCCTTGCCACCAGCACCATCATCAACAACAACGCCAGTAATATGCCTGGGATCAGGTGAGATAGGCGAGTTTTCCGTTCTCTCGTCGGCTGCCGAAAGGACGAATATCCTAACGTTCGCTGGGCAGCAACGAATATACGAACGGGATCGGTTTATTTTCGCCCGCTCTCAAAAACTGTGTTCCTCTCTCTTTTATTTGTAAACACACACACACACACTCTTTTGGTCTTGCTATTGCATCGTTTTCTTTCCCTGTTGTACACATTACGGTTCCAAAAGGATGATTTTCCTGTCTCTCTCATACCTCCCAGATGCTGCCAGGTTCTTTAGAAGCGGGAAGAACATTCTTCTTTTTCGATCCCTTCATACCGGCCTACCAGCGACCGAGAAGGGTCTTTTTCCAATAGGGCACATTCGGAATAGGGCCTTCTGTCCTTCGGAACACCACCCTACTGAACAAAACGTATGATCCCTACGGGTTTCGTTGCCCTGGTCCTTCATTGTTTGGTTCTCTCCCTAATTTCACTGTTCTTCGCCTGCCAGGGTTTGTGTCTTGGGAAACTCCGGCGAAAATCGCCGGTTTCCTACGTGATGAGTTTTCCCTTCAGTTTTCCGGATAGTGAGTTTGAGCGAGCTCTTCATTTCCGTCAGGACGGAGTGAGACAATTGTACTCGGCGTCATCGCTCACATGAGAATCGTGAACATTTAGTTTCGTTAAGTTTTCCGTGGGATGAAAAAGTCCTGCGCCGAACCCTTGCTTCGTGCTTTCTCACTACGGAACATAGATTCGGGAGTGAGAAAGGTCATCCTTTTGGTGGGGATGAAATATTTCATCCCAGGCATGCGCTGAAGAGTTTAGAAAGGACGACGATTCGAGCAGTCGCTGTTACAACACGTGGCAAAACTAAACACAATCTTTCCCATTTAAATGTAACAAATTAAAAAAAATTGCTAATTGAAATCAAGAACGCGGAATGCATTCGTAATTGATGTCTATGTAAACAAAAATCCAAATGATGTAAATCTATTGAACATCCACATGAAAAAGGACAAATCAACACGTCTGGGACTGTTTTGACCGCCGTTTCTACGGTATCAATTGTTTGTCTGTTCGACGACCTCCGACAACGTGCGACTCTGCTCAGCGAGTGGATTTCCCGGTTTGGTGGTGAGTTGTAAACAGTCCACCGCATCATAACTTCATCAACAGGACTCACTTCTCCCGTCACCAACACATTTATCATGAACAGACATCAACATCAGCTTATTACGTAAAACGTATATTAGTTTAAAAAAACTACTTCGTTTTGAACCAGTGTTCGGCGATTATTATTTTCGAATAAGAAAATATATTGTTCTGTATTTGCAACGAAAATGTGTTTAAATATTCCATACGTTTTCAAATTCATAATTCGAAAAACTAGTAACAAAAAAATAACAATATTATGTTAAGCTTAACTGAACAAAAATGAAATGTAACTGAACTGCTAAAGGCTCTTCTGATAATAGAAAAAATATGATAAAGTCAACTAACTAAATACGAAGGACATTGATTTTGCTGAGAGATTTTCGTTCCTCTTTCTATATCTATTGGTGTATCAGGATTTCACTTCTTCAATTAAATAGAAGCCAAAACATACATTGGTATGGTATATAATAGCATTGGAAATGTTATATAAATGGAATTAGAAAAACAGTATTTAACTCAGTCCGAACTTTATTGATTTGCATTAAACTGCTAGTTCCAAAGTACTAGAATCACCCTTGGCGAGACTATAATTATTCCGCGGACGTTAGATTGCCGACCCCTGCCTTTCTCCCGTAAAACGGACTACCTCAAGCAAAATAGCAACATCCGAGTTTAATAGCGGTAGAGTTTGTTTCTCACGATCACACGCGGCCCAACGTTCAGGCCCTAAGTCGAGTGTGAGCGTACATTGTGTGAATTGTGAACGTCAACAACGATGATCGTACCCGATCGTACGGCGGTAAGTCGTGTACATAGGATCTCTGCCCCGTAGCGAACGCAATCTTTTATGTTTTTTCCACGATCGGTCTTTCTCTACGATTGGTCGATGTATTAGTAGGAGCGAGAAAAACACAAGCGAAGAAGTCGACGAGCATATAAATGATCATCACCGCCGAGGCTGCAGATCGTTCGCGGAGTCGCTACTGGACGGTACACATCGGTCAAGCAGTCCATAAATCGTACAACAAGGTAAGAATGTGGAGATGGGCGTAGAAAAAGTGACTGTGGCCACGCACTGCTGTGTGTTGTGATTGGATTTTAAGTAAGTGAAGCGTGTCGAATATCCAGTAGATTGTTGAGCATGCGTTAAGTTAACAGTTTTACGAGTTTTCAATTTTGCACAAAGAATTACACTCGAAATCTTCAGTGCCTTTGCATTGCACGCTGGTAGATTCGTTCCCGCTATCAACGTGAAGGCCAGCCGGGTCATCGGTAATGTGAATCAGCTACTGCTACGGAACGTTGATAACCGTGACATCAATGACACCGTGTTGCTTTTGAAAAATGTACAACCATCTCATGGAATTTCTAGAAAACTACCGCACTACTGTTGCATTCGAATGACGACTCTCCGTTCCGCACTTTCCGTTTGCAGGATGAATCGTTGGATCGTTAGTTCGCTAGTGCTCACGGCACTGGTCGCCCTCAGCCAGGGTGCAACCGTTGCTAGCGGCCCGGGTAAGAAACTGAACATTCCTGCGTTCAACAATGCGGGCAAAACGGCCGGTGTCGAAGTTTGGCGTATCGAGAACTTTAACCCCGTAGTTATTCCGAAGGCTGAACATGGCAAGTTCTTCAACGGCGACTCGTACGTGGTGATGAATGTAAGTGTGGAGAGGAGGAGGAGGAGAAGAGGCGCGCTATTCATTTGACGTCCTGGACAGCCGATGTTGACTATTCTCTTCTATTTTCATGTTAGACGAAAGTGGACAAAAACAAAGTGAAATCGTACGACATTCACTTCTGGCTGGGCACGAAGACCACTCAAGATGAGGCTGGCTCGGCAGCGATCTACGCCGTTCAGCTGGACGATCTGCTGAGCGGAGTTCCGGTGCAGCACCGGGAGGTGGAAGGAGCAGAGTCGGACCTCTTCCTCAGCTACTTCAAGGGAACGGTGCGGTACCTGGAGGGAGGCGTCGCCAGTGGCTTCAAGCATGTGACCACCAACGACGCGGGAGCGAAGCGCCTGTTTCAAATCAAGGGCACGAAGAACATCCGCGTCCGCCAGGTGGAGCTCGCGGTTTCGGCCATGAACAAGGGTGACTGCTTCATTCTGGATGCGGGTCGCGAAGTCTACGTGTACGTTGGACCGAACGCCGGTCGCGTCGAGAAGCTGAAGGCGATCAGCTTCGCCAACGACGTGCGCGACCAGGACCACGCCGGCCGGGCGAAGGTACACATCGTCGACGAGTTTTCCACCCTCACGGACCAGGAGAACTTTTTCACCATTCTGGGCTCCGGATCGCCGACGCTCGTCCCGGATCAGTCGACGGCTCCGGCCGATGCCGCGTTCGAGAAGACCGATGCCGCCAAGGTGCAGCTTTATCGGGTGACGGACGCCAAGGGCAAGCTGGCCGTGGAACCGATCAACGAGAAGCCACTGAAACAGGAGTCCCTCAAGCCGGAAGATTCGTACATCCTGGACACGGGCAGCGGTCTGTACGTGTGGATCGGCAAGGGTTCCACGCAGCAGGAGAAAACGCAGGCATTCGTCAAGGCGCAGGACTTCATCGCCTCCAAGAAGTACCCGGCCTGGACTCCGGTCGAGCGGTTGGTGCAGAACGGCGAGACGGCTCCGTTTAAGCACTTCTTCCAAACCTGGCGCAACGCAGGATCGACTCAATCGCGTCTGATTTGAACGCTACTGTTTGGCGGAAAGAATGCATAGAGAATAAAAACTATAAAAGAAAACGATACCGTTTTTAAAAGACGTTCATTTTGTTGATTTAGCATGTTTAGTCCGTATAGTTTCCTCAGAGCAAATGTATTGGAACATGTGAAATGATGGACAGCCTTTATAAATATTTATTGTTTGCAAACCCTTTTTAAATGTCTTCCCACTTTATGACGCACACAATGCTAACCGAGCGATTAAAAGTGGCATTTGTTATTATTCCTCCTAGCTAAACGATGCTGGCAGCATGCTCCGTAGATGATTCAATTATCATCCCATCAATTTTCCGTACTTTGCCCCCAGCAAATTGGCATTACTTAATTGTACCACCATGCCCAGAGGGATGTGCCAAGTAGCGCGTTTAAAACTGGCCTACAACAACACGATAACCGTTTACGACAATATTCTACGGAACAATCCTTCAACCGTACAAGTTTGATCGTTAAACCTTCCAATACATGATCATGAACTCGATCATCCGGATGTCGTCTTCTTTACTAATTTTTCCTCTTCAAGTGAACCATGTTTACACTGCTGTGAATTTCCGGTTTCTGTAAAGCTACGGTTTTACTAGAATTTTGACAATATTGCATGAACCATTCAAGTTAGTTCCCTGAGATCCCTACGTACAAAACCTGTGTTCCTCTTACTTCTTCTTATAAGTAAAGTTTATTAAATGCAACATTTTAAGTGTTTATCTCTTAAATTTTTTTCCTAAAGCATAATGTTAGCATTGACTTTTTAAAAGTCGTTGCCTAAAGATGCAGGGATGCTGTAAAACATCTGAAAAGTCGTTGCCATGATATTGTATACGCAAGACACATTTTCTTTATTTTATTTTTACAATTTCTTAAAATCAAATTCAACATACGAATGACACGATGCTTCCAGTTTGTCCGCCACTGTGATGGTGTGAATCTTCTCTCCGATAATCGCGATGACTCATCTTCTACTCTCCTGTTTTGTCCCTCCACAGCGTGCTCGCGTTCATGGCAGAGTTGTATTTTTTTTTTCATGGAGCCCACCACCCTACCACCCCCTAACCCGGACCATGGTTCTCCGGCACTACTTTTCGTAGCGGTTCGCTCACGTGTTGTCCGCGGACTCCAACACAGCAAGTTCAAGCTCATACCGATTCTCTCTGTTTATCCACGGTACCTCCGCCACGGTGCGCGGTTTCGACGCGAGAGCGAGACCTCCATCGGAAGTCCCACCGACAACGGTTCAGCGGCGACAGATAAACAGTTGCTACAAATGCCGGCCCCAACTGAATGGAGCAACACAGTTCCGCGTAAGAGGTCGCGTGCTGCGGATGCCAAACAGTGCCTGTGGGAAGTTGTGGTAGTTTTTTTTACTGCTTTCTGCCGCGTTCCGCTACGAATTGACGCTTAGTTTTGCGTCGTCATCCAAGTGGCCTTTTGAGTGAGATAAGAATTTAGGAGGAAGAATTTGTGTGGAATCTTTTATATACCACCTACAACCGTCGCTGTGTGATAGTGCCAAACGGAATAGAACCATGCATCCCGCGTTCGAGAATGCCGGTACCAGCAAGGGCCTTGAATTGTGGAGAATCGAGGTGAATATGGAGAAGACCCTACAATTTTTTTGTGTATCAAAGCCACGGACTCTATGAAGATTACAGGTGCCGATTGAACGCGTGTGAAAACTGGTTTCAGGCCAACGAGGCATTGAAGATGCATCAAAAAAAAAAAAAAGAAGATTGCTTTTCGGGAATGGTGGCCTTCGGACACGTTTTTGCTGTGTTTCGAAATATGGTGATTCGATTGTGCAATTCTCGACTGGCGTCGAATAGCTGTGTTGGGTTTTTGTATTATTTTTGTGACGCAAAATCGATTTCCAGCCATCAAACTCGTTATGGTTCGTTGGCTGCTACATATGTAGGGACCGTTGAAAAAAAAAATCCACTACGTGATGCATCACTACATCCACAAAGCGACTGCGGACTGGCGCGTCAGGGGTACTTCGGTCCGTTTCGTCGGTGCGAGTGTGATCCATATGACTTGGATATAGTCCAATGGATGGATGGATGGATGGATGGAGTCTAATAATATATACGCAATATTCCGGATCTAAACCGCAGCTCTCCAGATCCAATCGGACTGGTTGGGGTCCACTCGACCCCACTGTATCTTATTATCTAATCCAACTGAGGTGCAAAAAAAAATGACTAAGGAAAACATTACAACGTTATCGGTTACGCTGCATCGCAGAAAATTATCACCACCGTGCCTATATGTGACACATGCATTGGCCGACATGATCCCAACAACTCCTAATACCTTGTTGTGAAATGGTTCTTCGTGCCGGTTTGGAATTATACAGTGTTTGTCTTGTTTCAAAAATAGAACCAATCCCTCAGCAGTCCCTGGATGCATTCATTGAAAACAGATGTTTAGCTGCAGAAACGAACGATGTTTATGTTGATGTACATGGTTTCAGTTAACTTGGTGGAAGAAAATAACTCAATGGGAGAGTAGAGCGAGAAAATCTAGTTCTCTGTTGGATTGTTTCCATAGAAAATTAACTTGATAAATGGTAGAATCCCTCCTACTCCTCATCGATTCTAAAAATATCATTTTCACAGGAAAAATGGTTGCGCACGAAAAATATGGTGCTTGCAAACTTACTAAAAAGCCACAAACTCCACAACGGCAGCCAGCATACTGTCCAGGCGTCATCAAACCTTCAGAGATAAGATAACAACCGTCATATCGATTCGATTGCCTGCTATCTGTGGTCCCGAAAACATACGAAAAAAAAAACTCACAAAAGCAAGTAAACGTGTGCAATTAACCCATCTTTAAGCCAAAAACCACCCCTGGTTTGGGTTGGAGCTGGGGATTATTTTTAACCAGTAAAACCCGATGGTAATGTAAACTTTGCGTAAAAAAAAAATGTTTGCCATGAGTAAATTCTTGTAGCCGGCACTGTTGGCGCGAGACATTCTAATTAAATGGAACTTCACAACGGGCCGTGAACTAACACGCATTTCCGTGGAACTTGTAGATTTCCGCGGCCAATGCCTCTCACTTTC
>JAOEFI010000007.1:12842361-12856688 GCA_034621735.1 Anopheles plumbeus | reverse complement strand
CAGAACTTTGAACCAGTTCCGGTGCCAGTGAAGGAGTACGGGAAATTCTACACCGGAGACTCTTACATCGTGCTGAATGTAAGACGTTATAGTTTATAACAAGGAACCTCCGTAGCAAAGATTAGCAAAATCTCTTTCTTGTTGTTGCAGACCAAAGAATCCAAGAGTCGGGTGCTCTCGTGGGACGTGCACTTCTGGCTCGGCCTCGAAACATCCCAAGACGAGGCCGGCTCGGCAGCGATCCTGACCGTGCAGCTCGACGATCGCCACAACGGGGCTCCGGTGCAGCACCGCGAGGTGCAGGACCACGAGAGTTCGCTCTTCCTGAGCTACTTCCAGGGTGGCGTCCGTTACGCGGCCGGTGGCGTCAAGAGTGGCTTCAACGAGGTAGAAACGAATGCGGCCGGCGAGAAGCGCCTGTTCCAGGTGAAGGGCGCCAAGAATGTGCGCGTCCGCCAGGTACCGCTGTCGGTCGGTTCGATGAACAAGGGCGACTGCTTCATACTGGATGCTGGCCACGATATCTACGTCTACGTCGGCAGCGGTGCGAAGCGCGTCGAGAAGATTAAGGCCATCAGTGCGGCGGGACAGATCCGCGATCAGGATCATGCGGGTCGCGCAAATGTGCACATTTTGGGTACGGTCTCTATTATCTCTTATCATTACAACAAGTAAACAACTTCCTCGAAGCGTAGTTAGACTATGAACCAGGTATTGTCGCTTCTTTGTAGACGAATTTGCGAGCTCCTCGGAACAGCAGGAGTTCTTTGACGTGCTCGGCGAAGGTTCTCCCGATGCCGTGGCCGATGAGTCGGAGTGTGATGAGTCGTACGAGCGATCCGACTGCAACGCGATCACCCTGTACCATGTTTCGGATGCCAGCGGTTCCCTGGAAATCACCCCCATTGGCGAGCGCCCGTTGAAGCAAACCATGCTGGACTCAAATGTTTGTAGCTGAACCGGATGTCCTTACTAACAAATGTTATGAAACCTTCTCATGACCCCGTTTCCTCGTTCAGCAGGACTGCTACATCCTGGACACCGGTGCGGGCAGCATCTACGTGTGGATTGGGAAAGGAGCCACCGGCCAGGAACGGTCGCAGGCGATGGTGAAGGCGCAAGAGTTCATCACCGTCAAGGGCTACCCGGTCCACACGGCCGTCCACCGGGTGGTCGAGAACGGCGAAACGACCGACTTCAAGCAGTTCTTCGCCAGCTGGCGCGACAAGGGTATTTCGCATGCGCAGCTTATCAAAACCGCCATGGGTAACGACGACGAAGCGGACGGGGACGCCGAGTTCGATGCCGAGGTGCTGCATACGTTCAAAAAGAACGGTGGCCGCGCGCTGGGCTTCATGCCCGACAACGGCCAAGGGGAGATCGAGATTTGGCGCGTTCAGAACGTCGATCTCGTCGCGGCGGATCCGGAAACGTACGGCATGTTCCATGCTGGCGATTCGTACCTCGTGCGCTACGAGTACACGATCAAGGGCGGTAGCCGCGGATACATCGTCTACTTCTGGCAGGGTAAAACGTCCTCCACGAACGAGAAGGCCGCGTCCGCGATACACGCCGTCCGCATGGACGACGAGCTGGACGGCAAGGCCATCCTGGTGCGGGTGGCGCAAGGTAACGAGCCGCGCCACTTTATGAAGCTGTTCAAGGGCCGTATGGTGACCTTCCTGGGTGACTACGACAAGGAGGCGGAGGCCAACACGCGCCTGTTCCGCGTCCGGGGCACCTGTGCGGACGATGTCCGGGCCGAGGAGCTTCTCCCGAAGGCTGGCTCGCTTGCGTCGGACGATGTGTTCATCGTGAAGACGCAATCGACGGCCTACGTCTGGCACGGAGTTGGAGCATCCGATCTCGAGAAGGATATGGCCGCCGAGGTGGTGGCCACACTTGCACCCGACTCCGAAGTGGTCGGTGTGGAGGAGGAATCGGAACCGGACGAGTTCTGGGACGCTCTCGGTGGCAAGGACGAGTACGATCGTGAACTCGATCCGCCAGGAACACCGTTCCTGTCGGCCCGACTATTCCACTGCCGCATCCTGTACAACAAGAAGCTGCGCGTCGAAGAAGTCCCTCACTTCGAGCAGGATGTAAGCACGTCCCTGTTAAACCTTACGTATTTTTGTCCTTAACGATTTCCTTCTCCCATCCAGGATCTCAATGTCGACGATGTGATGGTACTGGATGGGGGCGATGAGATCTACTGCTGGGTTGGTAGCGGCGCCACCGAGGAAGAGCGCAGCAAGTCGATTGATATGGCGCGCCAGTACATCCGCACGGATCCTTCCGAGCGCACGGAAGAGACGGTCCCGATCGTGATCCTCAAGCAAGGCGCTGAGCCGAGAAGCTTCCAGCGACTGTTCCCAACGTGGGACAATGCCTTCTGGGAGGTTAGTCGCTGACACGTTGCCGCGCTTCCCTTCGATGGTGCATGGTTTATTTAGTGTTTTATGCTAGTACCTATCAAGCCGTACTACCTAGTGTAGGCGAAAACAAACACATTCCAAATGGTCTGCTATATTAACATGATTGATGGAACTTCGTTACGTGCTTCTAACAAAATTTATGATTTCCCTCCAGCTCTCCTGTTACTTTCATTAACCGAATTTCGATCGCTTAAGCCTGTGACTTGACTAATCGCGCACTTAGTGGAGTGGCTGTATCCACTTATACTTGCTTATGGTAACTCTCTCTGTGGGTGGGGTTTGTTTGAACTTTTTTCACCTCTAACTCTTTTCTCTTTCGGAGCCCTTTGCTGCCTTTCTAAAATAGAACAATTCCATACCGTATTTTTTTTCTTTCTTACAGTCACAAATATCATACGAATCGTACAGACAGCAGTTTTTGGATACCAACCAACATGCTGCATAAATGTTCATCATCATTGCAACTCATTGCATTTATCATCAATGTGTCAACAACATTACCGTGTACCGCACAATGCTACCCTACTTAAAAACCAATAAAAATGCAATTTACGTCGCCAAGATCGAATTGTTGGTATTCCGTTGTAAGTGAAAGATCACAAAAGTTCAAATTTTTTGAAGAAGTTCATAAGCAAAGAAAAATTCCAACAGCTTCCAATGAGAAACTTTCAAAGAATTAATTAAATGAAATCATTTTTGAATTAGAAAGGTTGAAATTAGTTAGCAAGTAAATGCCACATTTTTTGTTCCAAAGATGAGTGAAATAAAAACATGTGCAACACAATAATTCTCGGGGTGATCGTTAAATATGTATTCATGTGTACGTTATTATAATTCTAGCGTTTTTCCAAGCGTTTGTCGGTGTCAGTGTATTGCCTACCTTTAGGCGCAATCATCGGTTTGTCCCTTTTTTATTCATCCGCATCAACGTCGCTGTCGTCTATGCTTTCCTTGTTCGTTAGCTTCTCGCGCAGCTCGGTGCACTTTTCCGAATCGTCGCGGAACTCCTCCGGGCAGGACAGGGTGAACTGTCGCCAGAGACAGACCACAAAGTCGAACCCTTCCGGGTTGCACTTGGCCTCCTCGGTCGGCGTGAAGCTGCTGTGCGCTTCGTCAACCTCATCGAAGCACTGCTTCACGAAGCCGGCCACCAGCGGTACCTTCCACTCCACGGTGCTCATGTGGTCCTCTACCGCCTTGGCCAGATCACTGTGCAGCAGCTCACCGTTCTCGTCGGCTATACCCTTCTTCTTCACGATGCACTCCATGATGCACTTTAGATTTTCGTGATTCTTGAACAGCTCCTCATCTGTAAACACAATCTCCAGTTAGTCTCCTGGCATTAAATACATCGTTTAGATCTAAACAGCGAAAAACGAAAGGACTTTATTCCACTTACGCGAAAGTTCCCCCAGTCCGAGGTCCTTTGCACAGCTTTCCCGTATTTCCGCAAAGTGGGCTTGAGCTTCGGACTTGTCGAATTCATCGTTACAGCAGCGATGTGAAGCGTCACGCCGAACTCTTGCTCCAAAAACGGAACGATCGAACCGGGCCGCGGCTGTCGCCGCCACCAGTAAAACTACCAGAATCAACACCTTACCCATGTTTAGACCAAACTAAAGAAAAACCTGTGTGAACTACGAGCATCATCCAACGCTTTTATACTACCAAGCTTTACGTAAACTTTGGCTAGATCAATGATACCAATGGAGAACGATCGCCAACGATCTTGCGGTAATTGTCACCGACCATAGGAAAAGATGTAATTTCCAGCCAGCGGCGGTAATTTTCTCACCATTGTTGTCGGTTGTGACGGGCCCTGTGTTCACGCCCGCACCGTGTAGTCATCAGGAGGAAATTATCTCGAAACCACCGGAACACAAGCATATGACTTCCGATTCTCAGATTAAACGGTTTGTGACCGTCTCGAGATGAGCCACGGCAAGATTGCAGTTTTCTTCCCGAGATGCTGCAGTGCTGTGCGAACTATGGCAGCACGCTACGACGCTCTGTCCCGCCGGTGTTGACCTTCATGATTAACGTCCCTGTGGAGACGCTTCAATCATAGTTTCCTAGGGCGGCCAGATTTCACCCGAGTTCGCGCTAGCGCACACACGGAAGATATTTGTTTTCGTTCTTCGCGCGACTCTGCCGACGATGCTGTAAGCCAAACGTGCCGGCAAGTAAACATGCAGCAATCCCAATTCCAACGGCCGGCTGGATCATTGACCCGCGGGACGCAAAAGAATCATACCACCAGCCGTACCGCGAGCCAAACATAAAGCCGAACGAACCAATCGAACCCGATAAACCGGAAAGGTAAGATACGAATGTTGTTGAAATTGTTTTCAACCGTCTACAGACGCGAGGCGCGGATTTGTTTTTAGTTTTCTCTTTTCGCACACACCCATCATCCTGAAGATTCCCGAACACGGCCAGCCATGCGGGGAATCACCGTCCAGGCGACCGGGCCTGTTGGTCATACGATATTCGGCCCAGCCTAAGTGGAAAATTTTGAGCCCATCAATCATCGCTCATCTTTTGCCTCGCTGGACTGGACGAGGTTTGTTTTTAAGTATTACGGGACACGGCGGGACGCCCTGTATGTAAATGTTAGTGACATGCTAATATTAATTTCGTAACTGATGCTCCAAAAAAGATTCTGATGTGTTCTAATGTGATTCGAAATATTTCGTCCGTCATGTTTTTTAAACGCTAGGAAATTCAGAGTCGCAATATGAGGTTGGATTTTATTTAGATAGAACAATTTTAATTACTTTCAATCGAAAACACTTCTCGATCGATCGATTTTTTTAACGATTGTGTTTCTACTGTGCTTAAAAATATCACGCAAAAACAAACAACATACATCAAATTAATTTAAAAATATCCGCTCCCCTGTCTGGAGCTAAGTCGGGCAAAACAAAGTCGATCTCTGACCTTTATCCTATCAATTAGGGTATTAACTGGCCCCGTTTGGAATCACCTATACCAGCAAAACGCCGATTGGCCCGAAAGAGGAGACGGCAAGCATGGATGCTGTGATGGGCACACATCACAATCCCGGGCGAGCGAATGTGTAGTGCAAATAAACAGCGAGACCATTTCTTCGGGCCCCGATCGCGTATAAATAGCGGTCGGCGTTGGGCTAAAGAATCAGAACCTTAACAGGCCCTAGAACGACAGGAGCTCCTTGGTACACGACGGCCCGCGTTATATCTCTCAGCATGTTGAAGTTAGCTCTGTTCGTCAGTTGCCTGGCGCTTGTGGCCGCATACGATTTCCAGGATTCGTTCTACAGTAAGTATCCGGTGACGAGTCCGGCGGCCAAGACGGTGCTCATAAATCGGGTTTTCTCTTTTTGTTTTTTTCTGTGAACAGATGAACTGCTCCTGGAGGACTTGCTAGAGTACTCGTCGGAGGAACTGACCACGGTGGGCCGATTCCGCCGGTCGTCAACCGACTCGATGGACGAGAAGTGCAGGCGTCGTAGCCACAAGTGCTGCAACGATGGTAACGGCGAGAACCGGGAAAGGATCCACGACATCAAGAAACAGTGCTTCGCGGAGGTGCGCAGCAAGAACAAGGCCGATGGAGGTGAGTGAAGGGCGCGTCTCTGGCCCGGTGTTTGGGCCGCTTTTTTTCCAACCAGTCGTTCATTCGAACCATTTGCCCACGGCATGATCGCAGCCTACGACCCGGTGGATGTTTTCTCGTGCGACCGTCAGAACCGGACCAAGATGGACGTGGTCTGCGCCATGGAGTGTGTCGGGCGCAAGAAGGAAATCGTCAACGACGACGGCAGCCTCATCCAGGATAAGCTGAACGCGTTCGTCAAGGCCCACTTCTCCGCGGACGAGTCGCAGATCGATTCGCACGTGGAGATCTGCTCGAAGGAAGCGAAGGAGAAGGCCGCCAAGCAGCCGACCCGGGAAGCCGGCCAGTGCAACCCGGAATCGTCCACCTTTGGCTACTGCCTGTGGCGCCAGATTGCGCTGGCCTGCCCGAAGGAAAAGCAGGTGGCTAGCCGCCGCTGTGATCGCATTCGGGAACGCTTGGACAAGGACGAACCGCTGCACTACTTCAAGGCTGAGCTGGAGGAAGTTTAAACTCTGAAGTGTACACGACTCATTATGGCACAACACGGATACGGAGGAATAAAATTATGAGTGGAATCCACACAGCATCACGATGATCTGCGTGCATGCATTAATTTCAATTCTGTGCTCTACTTTTTATTTGTCTTTCCTCAACGAAAACTGATTGTTTTTTGCGTCACAGATACAAGTCTTAAGAAGATTTAATTCTTTTATCAATTACATCATTATTAATCGTCTTATATCTTTGTTGTAGCTTTTAACGATAGAGATAAAATCGCGATTTATGATCTTGACTTGTTTTGCTGTCCGAATTGATTTGTGATAAACCACGCTTATCGGGTCAACAATAACGTCACATTCAAAAGGACGATATGCGACATGCCGTGTGTGCGTCTATAATATTTCCGTCCACTTAACAATACTACACTCTTGTTTATTCATCCACATTAAATTAGGGTCCGAAAGGTTGCTTCCAAGGCATCGAATGTTAATCGAAATATCCATCCACTTGATAAATCCGCCCGGCTTTGCGAGACTCGCCGAGATCGACACTGAATCCCTTCTAAGGCTGAAATAGCAAATAGGAACTACGGGATGATAAAAACAACCCCCTAAACTGTATATGGAACATTCCCCTAAGGGAATAGTCACAAGGATATATCTAGGCCACGCGTAGACGCACCAAACTGGAATTTGGAAGTAGATGAGCCGGTGTCCGTCCTCCACCCCTTGCCAACGGCCATTCTATTCGCATTTTCACGATGGCATGTTTTGTAGAGATAAACCGTGTTCGATGTGTTTCGCTAATCAGCCTAAGTCAGGCGTCGGGCAACACTCACATGGATCAAACTTATTATATTTATCGTACGATAAATGCTCGTGTGTCGGCATGCTATATCGAGTTTACGTTTCCCTGGAACGTCTTGAAGATAACACATGAAGAGCGCGTGTGAAACAAGGTCCCAGGTTAAAACCGTCCACCCGGAAGGCCGTCCGGTTAGTTGTGAAACTGACACGAGGCTAGCAATAGTCTCCCCGTCCGCGGAAAACCTGCAGTGAACTGGTCGTGGCTAGACGTTCCTGAACTGCTGTGAAAATGACTTTGTGAATTTTAGTGCCAAAAAGTGTCGTTTTGTTCGCTGATCGTGTGTGAAGTGTGATCGCTGGAAACAAGGGTCCCGGTCGGTAGTAGTTTTTTTTTTCGAAAAACCTTCAAAGCTTTAGAGTTTCCGCTGATTTATTTCCCAACTGAATCATGTTGCGCCTTTTCCGACACTGGCCCATGTGCCACCAATCGCAGAACGCTTGTGCGCGAGTGTCGCAGCGCGGTCTGCCTTTGGAACACTGGTTCTCCACTGAAGCGGACCCGATCGTGGAGCTTCCGGGGTTGGGAAAGCTGAAGGGGTCGTACACCAAAACGGCCTGGACCGGGGTACCGATACAGCAGTATCTGAATGTGCGTTACGCCGAACCACCGGTCGGCAAGAACCGCTTCAAAGCGCCCATTCCTGCCCAACCCTGGGACGGTGTGCGGGATGTGTCGGTGCGTGGCCGGGAGGCGCCCTGCTATGCGGATCTGAAGAAGCTACCCAAGGACCAGAGGGGCACGGACCTGGAGGACTGCATCAACTTGTGCGTGTACACGAAGGACACCACCGCCAAGCGACCGGTGGCCGTGTTCATTCATGGCGGAGGTTTCCACAGTGGCAGCGCGGTCCAGCACCCGCCGGAGTACCTGCTGGAGAAGGATATCGTCCTGGTGGTGCCGCAGTATCGGCTGGGCCCTCTGGGGTTCATTTCCGCCAACACGGACACCATCCCGGGCAACGCGGGCGTCATGGACGTGCTGCTCGCGTTCGATTGGGTGCAGAAACACATCGAGCGATTCGGCGGCGACCCGACGCAGGTGACGGCCGTTGGGCAGTCGGCCGGCGCGGCGATCCTGTCCGCGCTGTTATTCAGCCCCGCGCTGCAGGAGTCACACTTCCAGCGGATCATCCTGCAATCGGGCGGACCCATCGGCAACTGGCAGTTCGATCTCAACGCGGAGCGTACGACGCGGGACATTGCACGCCGGGCCGGAATCGATGCGAAGGCCCCGCTCGAGCAGGTGGAGCAGTTCCTCGTCGAGCTGGACACGTATTCGCTGCTGAAGGCGTTCATGCACCACTATGTAGGAATACAGTTGATCTGCGTGATGAACGGCGCGGGCTTCGGGTCGGTAATCCTTTGACATCTCGAACCATTCTAGTGGCAAGGTCTTGCTAACGGGCTCAACAACACTGGCGGTCGGATGACCATCGGGGGGCCATCGAAGCTGTTCCCCGCCACTCCCTACCAGGTGATGAAGGCCGGCGGTGGGCGGAAAAATCTTGCCATGCTGACGGGCGTGATGAGGGACGAGGGAACGTTCGCCCTGGTCGATGTGTTCACCGTCCTGAAGGCGCTAAAGCTGCACGACAAGAAGGACTTCCTGCGGTACGACTTGGTCGAGGAGATCCAGCGGATCCTCGGCACGGTGGAGGTGTCCTGCACGCTTACGGCGCTCACGGTGAAGAGCCTGCTCGACACCGAGGCGACATCGAATGGGGACATCCTGAAGATGATTCCGGGACTGATCGATGTAAGCACGGGCACCGTGGTCGCGGGAATACGAATCGAATGTTTACGATCTGCGGTCTCTTCCATTTCAGCTCTGTGGGATGCACTTGATTAAATCGGGTGTGCTCCGGATGGCGCAGTACAACAGAAGGCACATGCCTGATCAAACCTTCCTGTACTCGTTCGACTACCGTGGCGAGCACACGCGGTTCGGATACGATCAGGACGTCCGCCAAGTCCCGTTCGATGGTGGGGTCCATCACTCGAACGACTTGCTGTACCTGTTCCCCTATCCGCCCACTGCAGCCCAGCTCAACGAGCCGGACACGCTCATGGCGAAGAAGATGGTCGACCTGATGGGGTCGTTCATCACCGACGGTGTTCCATCGTCGCAGGACGTCCCTCACTGGCCAGTGTTCAATAGTAAGTAGCCTGAACCGGAACGTGTAACCTAATGATTCAAACCACCTGTTATCGCCTCGACAGATATGTTCGGCCCGTACATGCACCTCGACAGCCAGTCCTCGGTAGGAACCAATTTCTTGGACGAATTCACGGTCAACTCTGACGACGCCCGTCAACGCCGGCAGCGTCAAACGGATTCGTCACCAGAACAGCCCTCCGTCAAGGGCGCAACCGCTTCGGAACGGGGTGACATGAAGCAACAGAATCTTACCCATCAGCAGCGGGCCTAGTGATCGTTAATCCACTGTGACGAAGTTTTGAGATAAAAAATGATGATACAATGGCAGAAAGAAAAGTCGGTCGAACTAAGATAAGTCGGCAAGCAACATACAGACAAAAACGTGCTATTGCTATGTCGTGCGATGTGAATGTCGTTAACGAATCGTCTGTTGCCGGTGTGTCTCCAAATAGACTATAATGACGTCCGGTAAACGAAAACTGATAATGAAGATTAAATGATAATCTTTCACGAAAAATCGTTTGCGATATCGGTACGCACTTTTCTTGCCAAAGTGGATGGGAACATTAGAGAAACGTAGCGAAGACGGTGTATGAAACCTGCGAGTCATCAAACGATAATGAAAATAGTATATGTGAAGGCGATTCAAATGATGATTTGATAAAAGATGCCAAAAATTACAATTAAAGTGGTCTTGAACATCCATCCTAATGCGATTCTAAACACCAATGCCAAATTTAAACCGAATGCATATGAGACTGGTGATAGTTAAGTTAAGTATCGTGTCCGTGTGTCATATTTGCAAACCGTTTTGAACTACGCGAATTTTTACTACTATAATTTTGGTTGAATTTTACTCCGGGACCGCCGAGTCTGCTTAACCTCAGACCGCATTCGCATAAATAAATAAATAAATAAATAAATAAATAAATAAATGATTTCAACCGGTAGGCGATGGATTTTGGCTTTCTTTCTGCCATTCTGCCAAAAGCAAAAATTACGGTTGCCTTTCGTAGTCGTATTCAGTTTGCTTTCCACGACAATTCTTTCAACGCATTACCATACAATCACGACACGGAAACATCGTAACCAACAAACGAGTGCGTGACATACATGTAAAACGGAATGTGAGGTATGGTTTACAGAGAAACCCTCTATCACAGCGCTAATCATCTTGAACGTGCAGTTGATGTTGTTTTACGCTGGTTTGCTGAACAATGTTTCAAATTGATGTTTGCTTAAAGAAACAACCCTACCCAGCGCCAGCCGTAAGCCTAAAGGAGCGGGAATCCAGCAACGGAAGAAAACTCTTTGATCTCTGGACTTCTTTTGCGATAAGCGAGAAACCCGAGGTAGGAGACGTTCTCCTCCGTGGCCGATCTGAAATACTTCTACAATCGGATCGGCCAAACTTATCGGAGGAAATCGGTAATCCAGTTTTAAATGTCCTGAGACCGTATTGCTGGATAGTACAATCATTTTAGAAGTGGACTAAATTTTACAGAGTAGTTTACTATTACGATTAATTTTATTCTTTTGGTCTCTATTACTTCAAAGTGGGTCGTCAGATGCATGTTTTGGATCGTATGTTTATTTATCAAATATTGCCACTGTAACTATATACAGTAAAGTATTGGTGTATTTGGTTAACTGGAAACTACCGCGGTGTATCGCCGGCATTGGTTCCTTGAGCCGATAATGGCCTTACTATTAGACAAAACCCTCCATTTCTTTCCCCATTCGTATTTGGTACCCGTTGCGCGTCATTCCAACCAGTTCAGCGCGTTAACGCCGTCGGTGTACCGGATTTGGATTATCCTCGACCACCACAGTCTTCGTCATGACGTCGTAAATGGAGCGATTGTGCCGGAAGCACAGCAAAACCAAACACATTGGGAAGAAGAACGCTATTACGACGTTCTTAACGACGGCACGGGCGAACGCTCGGCCAAAGCTGGGTGTGGTGGCCGGATATAACAGTGCTCTTAGCGGAATTTGATTGCTCAACAGACCGGCCTGGGGCTGGGGCTCGAGAACGACCACCTGCTCTACGTAGACGATCCGCAGGCCCATCAGCATCTTTCCCGGCGTAGCACTGCCCGGTATGACCTGTACATGAGCGGTCCAGATGGCCTCGTATATGCACACGGCAATTTTTATCATTATCTCCAGGAAAATCAGCTCGGAGGTGAACGAAAGCAGCTCGGTGTAGTCTTCCTCAAACGAGTTGCGGATAGCGTCCAAGTCCATGTACAACCTACAAAAAAAAGCAATGTGAATAACTTTTTCTATGGACCGGGGATTACATAATGCCATTATAGCAATTTAGGAAGAGTTGAAATCCATGCATTGCTGCACATCTACTGCGTGAATTAATGTTCAATATATCAATTTGATGGCTCCACTCCGCAGTAAACGTGGACCTCATTGTAGGTAAATCTGTTTTCGTAGGTCTACTTACAGGTCTACTTGAAATGCATCAATAAAGGCTAATGTGGTCATTATCTTCAGCAAAAAGATGATAGCGATGTCGATGGCTTCGGCAGCGAATCGTTTCCACAGTGGAGCAACCACGTACTCATATCCTCCGTGGCGATTTATAACTGCAAGGCAGAAATGAATGAATATAACATGCGGAAGTTAAATTTACTGGCACGTACCATCTTCGGGGCGGGTCTGGTCCCCCGCACCTCGATTTTGGCCAGCATTTGGATTGCCAGCGGATGTGCCGGAGGAATTCGATGATGTCGCAGCAGCAGCAGCCGCGACAGCAGCATTAATCGTTGCCGTAGTGGTGGCCGTCCCGGACATAAAAGCATTCAGCCCGGGGACCGCCGCTGTCAGCGAGCCTCCTGAATGCTGGAACAGTTGCGGATAGTTGCTCATCAGGTAGTACGGGAAGCTCGCGTGAATGTGATTCTGCATATCTGCATGGTAAACCCATGTTCGCAGAAGTTCAAAATAAATCTGTTTCGGTGACTTGCTTAGATCAAGCAGCGGCACACTATCGACGGGTTTCTCCTTTTCATTTATCTGTTCTTGATTCTCTTCCATGATGCCGAATCAAAATTGTGCAATGTTTCTGTATCGAACCAAAACTGATTTAGCTTCCAATGTTTTTCCAGCGCACAAATCCAAATACTGACTCAGAACTGCATTCAACTGTCAAATGGTGTTGTCAACTGCTGTTCTGTAGAGTTCCGATTATCACAGCCAACCTCAGTTAGTTCAGTTCCACATTCACTACCATGCACCCTGTTTTAATCACTTAGAACCGCACCAAATATCCATCTATGTACTTGAAAACAAACAACAGTCAAATCCTGATAAAAGAGAACCATAATTGACCTACAACAATAGTGTTTTACAGCTTGATTCCACTCTCGTAGGGAATTTACAAATAGGTGGGTTGTAAAGTAGATGTAGAAGGCCTGTCCATTAGATTTCATGGAACTGGGCACTGAATGGAACACCCAACACTACTCGTTTGCGAAGGAGTGTCTGGCTGGAACTGTCAAAAAAGTGTAATGTCACTAGTTTTTGCACCGAGCAGCGAACGAGAAAGGAGTTTTTCTGCGTCCGCTGGAACAAACCGCAAACCGTGGATTTTATTGATTCGCAGTTGACGCCGTCTGTCGTGGGTTTTGCTAACAGGCCGATCCTTCAAGGAGTGCCGCTAAGGTAACGTGCACTAGTGAACCGAGAATCGGATTCCGAAATCCGGCCCGTTCAACACATCCACTCCTTGGTTTCTGGGTAGAGTCTCGCCACCGTCGCCGTACGTGCTTGAGTGTGTGCGTGTTTGTGTGTGCTTGTGTGTGTGTATGTCGCGTGGCCACAAACGGTAAAACATTCCAACTTTCTTCGCGTTGGACCGTGTGTTTTCTAGCGCAGGCCAAGTTCTCATCTTTCTACCATCCGCGCTTATAGCGCCGATCTAATCACCTACCACCTCCGTTCCGGGCGCACTTCCGAAGTTTTCGCCGTGTCAGCTGAAGGCAAAAAACAACACCGAAAGAGAACCGACCATTCGCTAGCCAACGAAGCAGTGCTGAGTGCAAAGACCCGTAGGCTTTTCCTGAGATTTTTTTTAATCGTTTGCGTATTCCCTCCCCGTTAGGCGCTGGAAGTGAGCTTTGCAAGCGGTTACCTGTACCGGAAGCTCCAATACCCTCCAATGGTCAACGAATCTTCCGCGGCAGTTTGCTAGGCGAATCGTTCGGTGTGTCGATCGTGCCCTAGTTTGGTGGAACGGTGCCAGCGTAAGGATAAGTGTACGTGATCGAGCTCCAGGAGTAGATTGTCCCGTAGAAACGGTGCGTAGTGCCGGATCGGTTTTGCAGATAAATCGCTCCTGACATAGAAATAATCCACGGTGTGCGGTGGTGAATACGGTGTTTTCGTGAAATCGTGTGCGATTGTTTTTTTGTGAATAGTTCGTTGGTGCTCCTGTTTTGTGTCGTGTTCTTTTAGGTGGAGAAGTAGTAAGCAAACAAGCGGAGAAAGGCAAACGTCAAAAACGTCATCCGGCACGATGTCGTCATCCGGCGATTTTGGAAACCCGCTGCGGAAATTTAAGCTCGTATTCCTCGGTGAACAAAGCGGTAAATATCGAGTTACACATCGTGGTTGTATCCCCAACATCCCACCATTAACATTCCCTCGAAGCACCCGTTGGGCAGGGTATATCGGGTCGTTTTGTCACTCTAATTCATTCCAGACCCGTTTCCCCACGAAACCTATGCCTGCTTTGATTCAGCGCAA
>JAOEFI010000007.1:12813433-12828856 GCA_034621735.1 Anopheles plumbeus | reverse complement strand
TGTGTGTGTGTGTGTGTGTGAAGCTCTAAAAGTTTAGTTTAACTTGTTTTAATTTTTATCGACTGAGGAAAATGTTTAAAAGAAACCCACAAGAATTAAATTTCAAAGAACATTGAACATCAACGATTACACACGGAAGAAAAGTGTATTTCAACAACACAAAGCTTTAACTTTTCCGCCTAGCTTATTCATGCTTTTTCCAAGTAAACTGTTAGTTTGGAAAGTGTTGAAATTCACGTCGACATTTTTTGCATTGAAATGTGAAACATATTGTAGATTGAGAAGGTAATTCTAAGCTTTCTGCGCTCCTCGTAGAATTTGAGCCATACTTGAGATGCTGCTTTAATTTCTCTTTCCAATTCGGCTCGCGCACAGAGGGCCTGACTCACTGGAAATCATGTAAAGAAAAATAAATTGTGGCAATGGTTATTCCATTTTCAAACAGTTGACTCCTTGGCTGGCGCCTTCGCGGCTTTACTGTAGACTATTAGTGTGATTGTAAAAGTTTTACGGATATCATTTACAATCAGTAAAACTAGGTTCAACATGTGTCGTTGAAAATGGAAAAATTATGTCCATGTGTAGTATGAAATTATTGCAGTTGAAACCATAAGTGGAAAAGGAACGAACAACTAAAGCGTCGCTCCCGACCGGAGCAATTGGTTATCGGTTTCTAGTCAATTGTCAGTAAAGTAGAACACCGATTAAGTGAACCGCGCGTAGCGGAACCGTTTCAGATAACAATTTCTCGTCAGTTATGTTATGACCTACTTGACTATGTCAAGTCAAGTCAAGTCATATATTACTTACAGTATCCTGCTATTATATGAAAAAAGTAGGTTATCTTCCAGAGTCTTCATATACGGGAAAACTATTGAGTCTCTAACGCCTATACTAGCTGTAGCGACATTAAACAAGGAAGAACAAATTCACCCGGTGTTCCCGGCGTATGACGAGAGTCCAGTGCCGGCTCTCCCTTTCGATCAATGGCGGTGGCCTTCAGCAATAAACCATCGACCATGGGCAAAAGATCCATAACTCTCTTGTCCACCGCCAACGGGGACCCTCGTTACCACATCGCGCGCGCCACATTGCTCGCCAGAGCCGGCACTGGAAGAATGAGCCAACCGATGGGGACGCACACAGTTGATGTAAAATTAGATCATTAAAATGTATGCGGAGACATCATGTCGCCCCACGCAAAGTGCTGAAAGCCGTTGGCCCCGGCGTCGCCGAGTGTATTTGGTGTGGTATTGCAGAATGTGGCTGGAAGTGGTCGGGTTCGTATTTGGAGAACTTGTTTCCGTCAGCGTCTCGTTACGCGTTCACCGTCACGATACTAATCCGACGTTATGGTTGTTTTCGGCCGTTTACTTCGTACGGTAATGTTTTGGTTGACGGGCGCCGTGGTGCACAATGTGCCAGAGAACCGAACTCTGATATAAAAATGAAGTGTTTTATTTGTTACACATTTTTTAGCGAAATATTAAAAATATTATACATCTTTTTTTAATACCAACGTAACAAAAGCCAATGGAAGGGGCTTGCCCATTTATTAACTTGACGTTTTTCCTCCTATTTATGTGTTTCGGTCTCACGCCGTGTGTATGTCCCCATACATTACTCATACACCGCAAAAGATCTGCGATGCAGAGCAGTCCCTCCAACTCATCTTCCTTATCTACGGAAGGATAAACGGGAAGCTTTGTGCTTCCGCGGAGCAATCAATGGAGACAATTGATGGGAAAGGCAACACTGATGATGATCAATGAGAAGCTTGTGGCTATCACAATTGGAGCGATTTGTCTCGGCAAGCAAATTGATGATTGATCAGGCAATGCGAAACAATTTGCGATTGTGTGCGATTTAGTAAGGAAATGGAAAGGAAGGTTGTGGTGCAACTTTCGTCATCATTTGTCACCGAGGATTAACATGAACCTAAAGGACGCTCTATCATCCCTGTCCGTGTTCTTCCCGGATTTGCCCAGGCCTTCGATTGCACTGATGACCGGGTACGATTAGTATCGGAATCGCGTTTAATTGTAGCCATAAGTACATCACATCTGGAATCTTAACAGTTTTGTATTGAAGAAAGTGGCTCCGTACTTTTTTGAAGGAGTTAATGGGTTAACGAAACATCTACCAGCAAGTTTAACATACTTTTTTTTTCTTTAAAAACCTTTGGTCTCTTTTCTTTTGCGCTATATGAACAAGATGATTAAACTACAAAAAATCCATGAACCCTTTACTCAGGGACCGCTAACCCCTGTCATCTGCAGATGGTAAAACAAGATGACAGCTGAGTTGAGAGGCGGTCGACACCGGTCTCCAGGACATTCTCGCTGAATAATTTTGTGTGTGCTTGTCCGGCCAATGGATTGTACATTTTCTTTCTAGAGGACGATTTAGATTGTGGAGATTCTCTTCTGTTTCCCGTGTAAAACCCCTGTGGCTATTAGGAACAGTTTGTTACTAGTTTAAGCTGGCTTTCTATTCCTGTAAACTTGACCCATTTTTCTCTGGTTGCAAAACCTAGTACCAATACAGCTACATATGCTATTAGGTTTGGGGGTACGCGAAGGTCTTTCTTTTGATGGATGCCTTTTTTGCGCGATAGGGACTATTCCTGTTTCACAATTTGTCATTGGTCGAGCAATAAAATGGCCGTTAGAGTCAGTTCAGCGAAAGGAAATTTGTTGCACTTCCCTAGTCTGAAGTGTGAGTGCCGCGTCGTTTCGTTTTTGTTTTTCCATCATACCGCTATGGATTTGTTCCACTGTTTGTTTTACATCTCCTGTGACCGCCCGGGGAGGAAATGATGAACATTGGTCATGTTGTACATTGGTATAGGGCACAGTTTTTCCATAAAGCGTTTCGTAGCGCAACCGGGGGTGCTTTCGGTGCAATAAATCAGCCATAAATGTTGTACTTTTGGCATAACTGACCCACACTGTCGGAATCGAAGGGAAACAATTCATGCGATGGTCGGAAGGACGAACCACGAGGAAAATTGTGTCATTGTTCACTCTCTCTCTCTCTCTCTCGCTCTCTCTCTCTCGCTGTCCTTTTTCGGTGACGGTTTCTAATGAAAGCGTTCAGTCATTGAATTAGTTAGCAGTCCAACCTACTCCCGGTGATCCCGGTGCCTCGATGACTTCGTTCATTCCATTTGACCTACATGCAATCAGCCAAGGATCCTCCTAGCGACGGTTGGCTATTACTATGGCGGGCCATGGCGGGGGACGTCAGGTCTTCCCGTGGACGGAATGTCGGTAGTGTTATCATTTTATTTATTCAGTGTAGAACCTCTAAACCCGGGGTCGAGGGCAGACGGGCCACCAGCGGCCCGACGAGATGCATCTGAAGTGCAACGCTGCAGCATGCTGTCGCCCGATCCGCTGGGTGGTGTTTTATGTACTACGTTTACCCGCCTGGTGCTCCCTTGGGCCAGAAAACGCGGTTTCAAGTGGCTTCGGCGTGATGTTGAGCCACGAAGTGCACGAACTGTATGGTTCTGTAGTGGCACCAGAAAGGGCCTCGAGCAGGGCATCACCATCGGTATTTTCTTACGGCACGTTGCCGTAGTAGTAGGGTTGAAGGTTTAGCGTCGCTTAACCTGCGAGCGATCAGCCGAAAGCGGCAACAGCATCGCCAGTATAGCACCGTCGCCCATTACCACATCAAAACACGTTTCAAGCACCCGGTTGGTTGGCCCGCGATCAACCACGGGTTCCCGCTTTGGTCCCTTTTTGACGACCGCGCCGAGACTGCCCAGAGGAACAATTTGCCTCCGTTTTATTGCAGCCCATGGAGCAATCGTGGGCCCATAATTTATGTCGCTGGCCGGTGGCCGACGCTGAAGAGGTCGGTAGACACTAAAGCGAGATAAAAACACCCATCAAGCCGAACTTTTCGAATGGTAGCGGAAAAAAATTATTCTTTAGAAGACCTCTCCGAGTTTGAATGTGAAAATCCTTATTTATTGTGGCAGACAGGACTTCGAAAGTTCTCCTTCAGAATTATGTTTTCGGTTCCCTTCGATGACTCTGGGAACCATTCAAACGGATGGGTTTCAAGGTGCATTTTCAACTGGATACATGTTTCAACATTTTTGAATGTTCCTTCGTTGGATAAGGTCCTAGGTTGCCCCGATTTATATTGTAGAATACAGAAGAACATATTTTAATGCAGATGTTTACTAATTACAGCTCTCGAAATGATTCGAAGAAAAGTAATAGTTTTACGAATGCGTGAACCTTAAGTTATCAGGGGTAATGAAAATTATCTATGTGCAACGATTCAACTATATCCAGCGATCTCAAACAGCACATCTGACAGTTACATCTTTTGTTGACATATGTACCCTTGACAGATGAATTAAGAATGACCTGTTCAAATCTTCAGGACTGTGTCCGGAAGTAGGTCTTTATTGCAACATTGCCCGTCCATGTCTGTTGGTCCATGCCGGTCGATATGAGGTTGAAGGAAGGTAGGAATAATTTATTCCGGAAAATGGGAAGCAGCTTCCAGCTATAAGCATCCACAGGAGACAAGTGTGGACTCTTTCTTCGGAACAGGACTTTGGGTTTGCAAGTAAATTTTGAATTGCCGCCAACTGGTTACTTTGCATGTGGCAATCATATTTCCACGGCTTTCAAGAACGTCTGAGTTTATCTATATGACCCTTCAGGCGTAACTATGAAGTAAGAAAACGGTTGAAAACGGCAAGAACTTGTTTTTGAATAATTCGCTAGATGAATATCGTCATTATTCTTTACTTATCCGTTAACTTTCTGTTGCTCCGGAACGATGTTGCGCTTCCATTCATCTCGGTCATATATAGACGATCGACATCTATTTATTTACCTCCAGCCAGCTGGTATCAGTCTTCCCGTCGTGTGTGTGTGTGTGCCGTACAGCCGGCAGAAGAAAAAAAAAGTTTTCCAATTCTTGGGACGGAGTGAAACATTAACTTCACTCCTGTTTCGTTTCAATGTAAGTTATACCGGATACGCTCGCTTGGAAGGAGGTCACCGGTCGGTAGGGGTCGGTCAGTTGGTTTTCTGAGCAGTGGAAATCCACCAGCGACGTCCGATGGCGCCACCGAGTTGGAAGATTTATGAGATTCTGCCGTCCGCCCATCGATCGGTTCCGCCGGTGCTTCGTCGAGCCAACCGAGGCATATGGCGAGGCTTACTGGACCGTGCTATCGGCGACGCCATGCAACGTTTAGGGCCATGTGTGCGCCCTTTCGGAATGTGCGATAAAGAGAGCAGGAACTTCCCGTGATGGTACTTTGATAGTCCCCACCGGAATCCCGTGCGGAAGGTTAAGCAAAATTACGCTCTCTCCGAAAGCAAACTTCTGCAGACGAAGACGTGCCATGCCTGCGGGAAGTTCATCCCGGCCATGGAAACGTGGCCCCCTCCCCTCCCCTCAACATCCGACGTCTCGCTTGCCACCGGGTTGGGATCTTTCCGATTAGACGATGTTTCACTGTGTTGTGTGAAGTGTTGGCATAATTGGCTCCCGGTGCTTGGTGGGTGATTGAATTGCTTACCTTAGGCACGCATCTTCGCTGCGAGCGCCATATCTTCCCGCTGTTCGGCGTTTCGCAGGCATCCGTGGGAGATGAATGTTGATGCGTGTTCCATCAACAATTAAACAACTAAGCTCCTGCCCCCGGAGGGAACTCCACCGTCTAGCGATGTTGCCCTTGTTGCATGTCTTCTTTCGTCTACTGCTGTCGGCTTATATCTTATCTTGTTTTTTTTCTCTTCTATTTTCCAGGCCACGATCGGTATAGACTTCCTCTCGAAAACGATGTATCTAGAGGACCGAACAGTGAGATTACAGCTGTGGGATACTGCCGGCCAGGAACGGTTCCGCTCGCTGATACCATCCTACATCCGTGATTCAACCGTAGCGGTAGTTGTGTACGACATTACAAGTGAGTAGCCGTGTTTTGCTGTGGACATCCCTGCCGGCGAGACTGCCCTAGCCGGGCAGAGGGCCACGGACGCGGTTTGAATTTGTGGAAGCGAAACAGAGGCGTGGCTAATCGATGGGGAGATGAGCGGGTCCCGAGGCTGCTTGGTTTCGACGAGAACAACAAAGACTATTCTTCGCTACAATCAATTTCAATGTACGTCGTGCGCCCCAGCCCCAGAGGAGGACACGATGGTTTGAGGTTTTTTTTTTTTTGGGAACGTTATTCCATCATAAATCACCGAGTACCACAATGGAAAGGACACTGCGCAAGGATGAGGAAGAGAAGAAGCAATGTAAAGGGAATACAGCGACGACGACGCTGGGCTGGATGCGAAAATGGATATTGTCCTAGGAATAGGAACGGTCACAACTGAACGCGCTGTTCTAATTCATATCCTGTTGTGTGACCTTTGGACAGAGCTGTTCTTTTTTTTTTTTGGTGTAGAACGGAGCCGAGAAATTCGTCCGGAATGGATTCAGTTTTTTTTTATTCTGGTGGAACCCTTCGGGATGCAAAATGGCACATCTACCCACTTGTTGTTCGCCGCACAGTCACATGTCAAGTACATCGTTGTAGCCTCTGGCACGCGTTGATGAAGGGTAGCTGGCTGGCGGTGGCTCCGTGCGCCTCCTAATCCTATCCCTATTTGCCGATTTCCCTTTAAGCTCAGGGCCACAAAAAAAGGACGTTAGGTATTGGTATATATATACCACCCGATGGTCCCGGTACATCGTCGTACCGGTACATCGTACCCCCATCCCTGGTTGGTTGTTGCGTTTGTAGCGGGTGACATGTGGACACCGCTGGGTAGCGGGTTTCGAGTGGGTTGTTATCGCTGCTGACACAATTAGCTTTGGGTTCAAGTTCTTTTTCAACGAGAGAGACTGTCCGTACCCATCGTGGCCTGCTCCACGGCACTGTGTTAATCGTTTTCGTTGGCGCCACAGCTACTATCAGCACTGTCTAGTGATGTATCCACTTTCCAGACATTATAGTTTTTACATAGACGAAGCGTTAACACCCGACACCCGACTTTCCAATTAAAAAAGCAAGTCCAGTTTAGGATTCAAACTCGTGAGCGTCACAAATCAGTTCAGGTGTCTAGATAATATCTTTATTCGTTGTTTTATGTGCACCACGTTTAGTAATAGCCAGTTATATATTATTATATTAACTTATTCTTCATGTTATCAATCAATCATTCATCATGTTCACCAAAACAACGTTTTCTGTATCAAATATTCAACTCACGAGTTAAATTAAACATTATTAAATTTACACGAGTTTTTCCACACCACATCTATAATATAGGAAAAAAACTTCCATCATGCAGCTTGTATAGTATATCAATGCACTTCAATTCAACTTACTAACCAGTTATCTCAATGGGCCGTATCGACGGATCGATCCGGGTTTTATCAACTTCACTCCTACACTGATTGAATGCGGGACATATTTACCAACGGAAGCACGCGCGAGAAACGGGAGGCAATATTGTCATAACTGATCAGGCTCCTTCCCATCGACGGAACGATTCAATTAGTGTGTGACTCAATCCGTCACGCGTCAGCAACGATCAATTTATATGTTTTACCCCCCATCCTTCATATTGCACAACAAATCTTAGCTCTCGGTTCGTTCAGGCTGACCGTGCAGAAGAGATGCTTCAGTTTTTTTTTTGTTTTCTTGTTTGATTTATTTTCGACGCGTCTACGACGCTCGCTTTGACTTTGATTTTATCACCAATTATTAATCCTCATCGGTGCAAGCCACTACGGGGGGAGTTGCAGCAAAATGGTGAAGATTAGATAAACCGCGCATCATGCAATATGCAATTTTCTCATCAAAATGGCCACGGATCCCCCAAAATCGCAGCCGTACAGTTAGAAAACGCTTGCAAAGGTTGCTGCAATTTCTCGTGAACGTGCATTCGCCATTTTCACAGTCTGTCGCCGGCCGATTGGATCACTGTCCGAGATTGGTGCAGGATTTGATGCGAACTGTGGAAGCACTAGACATCATCCTGATGCAACGGATGCGAAGTGGTCCTGCACTGCACCAAAATGTAGGTGCTGGAGTGGAGCACACGGTTGCGGCTCCATCTCGTCTCGCCTTTCGGCTGGTTGGTACAATTTTACGATCAATTTAATTTCGTGTACGTTCCAGTCGAATGGCATCGAGGATTCAATTTCCGTGGACGCACAACCGGCTGGGGGAAAGAGGAAAAAGTAGATGGGACCTAACAATCCTCGAGCTGGATCCAACCGAACCATGTGGCCAGCTTGCTGCTAGTGGGTTCAAAAATGCGTTTATTCCATCGAACAAACCTACACGTTTCAGCAAAACGTGATTGTTGATAATGATTGCAGTAGCTAATCGCGATTTTTGGCCGCTACTATTGCATGTGTCAACTCTACTATAAACTCTGTTCCACATTTTTGTATCCGTTTTATAAAAGCAATAGTGTGTTCACTCATAAAAGGTTAGACTCTACGCCGTGCAATTTCTTTTTTTTACTTACGGTTTGGAAAGTAACGACAATTAGTTACGAATTCTCGTGACGACGTCCCTCCTGCACGTAAAAATAAACAATTATTAATCTGTAACTAAATTATTTGATACTTAATCTGACTGAATTTTAATATGTGAAAATATTTTATTTATACTTGAGTAACCTTGCTCATCTTTTCTGGTTGTCTCTATGTTCCCAGATGCGAATTCATTTCACCAAACATCGAAGTGGATCGATGACGTACGAACGGAGCGTGGCAGCGACGTAATCATAATGCTAGTGGGAAACAAAACCGATCTCTCCGACAAGCGCCAGGTGTCGATGGAGGAAGGCGAACGGAAAGCGAAAGAACTGAACGTGATGTTTATCGAAACTAGCGCAAAAGCCGGCTATAATGTTAAGCAGGTAAGATTTCCCAGCACCTCCGAATGCCCTCGTTCCCAGGCTTATCATGGTTTCTGTTTGTTTTCTTTTAGCTTTTCCGAAGAGTAGCCGCCGCCCTGCCCGGCATGGACTCGACCGAGAACAAACCGCCAGAAGACAGTATCCTTTTAGCAAAACCAAAAAAAAAGAAGTTATCTTTTGCTGTACAGCATTTCGTTTCAGCTAAAAAGTTTCCTAGAAATCTAGTTAAAAGGAAGAGGAAACAAGATTATGAGTTTTATTTCAAGTGGGGACCTTTCGGTTCCACTCGAGCTGTGCACTTTTCTAGTCGCTTATTGTAGATAATCTTTCAAATTATGGCTTCTTTTAAACAAATTGAAGACATCGTAAACAACATCGTAAAAAAATGCAAGATATTCCCTTGCTTTCGTCGTGTACATGTTCGATTTCCTTCTTTTCGTTTCATTTTTATGTTTTGCTTTCGTTTTTTTCCTTAACCTTTTACTTTCTCACCTTCCCTACCAGTGCAAGAGGTTGTGCTGAAAGATTCACCGAACGAAACGAAAGACCCGGAAGGTGGCTGTGCCTGCTGAAACATGGATTTGCATCCTGTCGGTTCACCCGTCCGCAGCGGCAGCAGCACCAGCAACAACGGCGATTAAGCGAATTACGACAACCGTTACTGACTTCTGTTACTATTAATGCTACTTACTTCTACTACTATCAACACGACTGCTAGGACGATGTGATCGTTAATACGATGACTTTTTCTACATATTCCGTTATGATGAGACAACCGACAACCAACACGCGTTTCGTAGAAAAGGACAGTGGCGCATGGCAGCTGCATGTAGCCGAGGTGCGACAAAGCGCGAGACGATCGCAACGCCGTTTGGTGAACACATGCGTGTGATGTGCATTCTATGTCACAAATTGTTGTTTTTCTATTACACTATTTTCCAACATATTTATTTGTAGCAATCAGCAATATGAAGTTATTATTGATCGAGCGATGTTCTAAGGGAGTGATAAAGCTGGATAATGGTGCTGAAGTTTTTTTTGTTTAATGAACATAAACAGTCTCAAGTAGAACTCAATGAGGCATTGTCGTGCATTCTTTTTTTTATACCTTCCTCAGTTTGAACCATCTTAGATATTCTGGACGCAATAAACCATTCAACAAGCCAGTTTCTATCACTCTGTTCGCTCAGCTTCGTTTACCAACTCCTACTACTGGATAATAGTTGCGTACGAAAGCAAAACACACTTTTGGTACACTGATTTTAAAAGGATGAAATACCACCAATATTGTACATTAACATTACGCATTTCTTCCGATTTACATTCGATCATTTCTACTTTTATTTGCTTTAAACGATGTTAACCGAAAGCGTAAACCATAATAATACCATTAACATGATTCCCCTACATCCCGCATATGGCGTCACGCCCGACGATAGAAGAAATAGTAACCCGAAATTTAACGAAAGACTTGCCGCCGACGACGTAGAGAAAAAATATATTGAAACACGGACAGACGCGCATTACTTGGGGACACTTACTTTATTCTTACTTATACATATATATTAACGTTTTAAAGCGTAAGTTGTTAGAAAAGTAATAAATGCAAAACCTCAAAGTCTAATCTAATGGAAGATGTACTTTTGATGTACGTTGTTTTGTTTTTCATTTTCTGTTTAATAGATTATGAACTTTTTTATGAATATGATTTATGTACCATATCTTATAATGTTAGCCTGAAGCAGCATTATGTTTTTGTCGCTTTTCTGCTTTTTTCTTCTATCATTTGCGCCACATCTCAGTTGAAGTTTGTTTTGTTTTGGGAAAAGCTAGTTCTTTCGTATTATTATAACTTAGACAGGAAAACTTTTACAGTTACTGATTAACCCCCCTAAAATGCTCCTTAACCCAAAACAAACACTACTAACGCTCCTGTTACAGCTGTCGATCTGCAAACTCAACCATCGAACTCTGGCGATCAGCAGGATTCGGAAGGCGGCTGCATGTGTTAAGGTACGGAGGGACGGTGCCATACATCGTCATCCTAGGGAGAAAGAGAGGAAATAAACTGATACTCCTAATTTAGAGTATAACATGCGCAGCAAAGCCGCTCGACGGGCAACATTAGCAGAAACAAAGGCATCCGCAGCAGCACAGCGGTAGTGAACCTTGCAAAGTTGCTATCAACGTGTTCGTGCCACGCATCGTCTAGGTTTGTTTCTTCGATTCCCAGCCCGCAATCCGGTCCCATCAATGTTGGGATCCACAAAAACAAATTCCTGCAGGAGAAAAATTAATGGTTTTATGTTGTGTTCGAATTGGCTGCGCTTGAATGTTGCATTCGCGAGCGAATAGGATGAGTAATTTGTTAAACGCTTAACGCTTAACGAATCCAGAAGTGTTTGGTAGCATGAGAACAGTTATGCTAGTTTACAGGCTGCGGAGAAAACAACATGTATGATTCGCTATTCAAAATGAAATCAGGCTCGATTGGCAAAAATGAACTGGACATACCAAAGGGCGCGTTAGTTTTAACCGTGAACGTACTCTGGAGACGGTGACTTTTGGAACAAATGAAGAGTGAGAAAATCATCCGGCTAAGCAACAAAACAGGAAGCGGCGCTAGAAGAAAACTGTCTCATGTTCAGTGGTCAAAAGCATACGCATGTGCATAAATGTCGCCAACTAAAATTATTTTCAAACGAAAGGAAGGAAGAGACTTGTGGAAATGTACTAACGCAAAGCGAACAACTCAATTAGCTTGTGGAGTTTGAAAACACAACACAAACAATAAAATCACGCCAACCCCAGAGGAAGGGGACGATTAAGCATAACTCTACTCAAACAAATTCTAACAATGAATTTAGAAATGAAAACATTTTGACACTTTTAAACAATCGCACACAAGCAACAAACAAAAGAACTGATTTCGCGTGGGGACAACAGGGATATTAGGAGTGACAGGGATCTCTGGAGAGGGAGAGAGTCAGTGCATGCGTGCTTCGAAATAATCAAGCTTGTAAGTAAAGTTCGTAGCACGATGGCAGCCTGCTTACACTATTAGGAACGAATAGGCCGGTTTTATGTGAAATCGGTTTGCCTGTGGCAGTTTGTTCCGTTTTGATAAATTTGATAATTGTTGACGCCAGGACTTGATATTGGAGCTGTCATATGAAACATACGGGAGTCAGTAAATGTCAATATTAAGATGTAATTGGTATCATATCTGTCGTGAAGTGGGTAAAATAGAATATATCACGAGAGATAAACGTGCAGACAGTAACATTGCGCTTACGTGCTCTTGAAACAGATTTCAAATGAAGCTTCGGCTTTTGCTTGCATGATTTTTTGCTGTCCAAGGTAAGCCAACAATGTGTCTAACATTCTTTTTTTTTATCAAACATTCAATGCATTGGTATGCATTGGTAAAAGTGAACTGCAACTGGGATAACTTATGGCAACTTTAATCCGGAATTTTTATTCGCATCTGTGAGGCTTTCAGATGAACAATATTGGAATTTGATAGCCGTAGGCAAAATTCTAACGATCAGGACTGATGAACTTCCTGCACCGACATTTCGGCGTCGAAACAATCAATTGAATTTAACCGAAAAGAAAGAAGGATAGTCTAGAAAACCCCTTAATAGCAATAAGCACATGAAAAGACTAGCGAGCACTTTCTTTAAACATATTTTTGTTTGTCAAGCTCGCGTGGTTCGAAAATATGTGTTTGTATTGGAAACAACATTAATTTCTGACACGCAATCTTTACGTAAAGATTTACAACAAACTAGGAATGCCAGTGTGTTAAAGGATGCGCCTGCCAATCATCTGGCCCTCTCTCACTGCCTATGCCACTCTTATACTCCTTTGTCATTATCACCCGCTGAGTAGAAGTAAAACGCTTAATCAGTATCTTTGTTGGTAGAATTAGTTAACGAACAGAGGGAAAACTATCCTAAACAAACTGTAACAAACACTATTTAAAGGTGGTGTAAAACGCAGAATTCTATTTTATGCAGCATTATGCTGCTTAAAATGAGCTTCTCAATGGCATCATCGATAATAGGAAATAAAATTGCGGCTAGAAGCAATGGGAGTAATAGATAAAATATAAAATAACACAAAACCACAGACAGACACACACCGTAAAGGACATAAAAATCATCCCATCCTCGCACTCTTAACTAGAACATAATTCGTCGACTTCTTCAACAGAGGCAAAATCGAACTGAAACGGTATAGCAAATGATGGAATATTGTAAACTTCTTCAACCCATTCTAAAACCCTAGCATGAAATTACTATGAAAAAGCTAACCGTTACCGTTACCGTTGTCGTGAATGGGAGGGAAAAAAGTTGGAAAATAAAAATTCAGTCGAAATTTCCTTGCGGTTTTATGGATTTATGGATGTTTTGATTGACTATTCATTTTGGGCCTGGTTTATTACAGAACACTGATTGCGTAGGAAAAGAAGGATAGTAAGTTTCGAGTAAAATGAAGCAAGTGATTTTCAAAAAGGAAGAATAATTGTTGAATGAGTGAACTCCTAAGCGTAAAAAACGAAGAACGCGAAAGTGTGCTAATGCATGAAGTACTAGGTCTCGGTTCCATTTTGTTCAAGCAAGTATTTTAAACAATGTTTGTAAATTAAGTTTGTATTGTTCTGAAGAATAAATGGCATTGATGTAAAGATTCACTGCCAACACTTCTATGCAAGATTAGCCACTATTTTAAATGATAAAAGATACAATGATAATCGAAGAAAGTTATGCATCAAGAATTATGCAAAGTAATGAATTCGTCGGACAGATTGTGCAACCACAAAACACACGGTTAAAAACTTGTCTTGCCGAAAACAACTATAATAAAGCTTTCGATTCCGATCATTACATGCTTACAGGGCAAAAAGAAGAACCACACTAAAAACTTGCATTCGAATGTAATTGACGATGGAAACGTGCACGTAACATATTTTTCATGCATTCATAAATAGTCGAAACAGAGGAATTCTCTAGGAATATTGCTCCTCGTGGAAAAGACATGACAGATATAAACAATCAAATAATGCAGCGCCCATTAAAACAAGATCACACCCAAAACAACACACACCCGGACACACATTGATACATCCACATTAGTCGCTTTTCATAGTTAAAATAAAGAAATGGGAAAATTGATATGGAAATCGCTTGATGATTTTGGGTATACAATGTGGGCTTGGTATGGGAACTTATATGAAAAGATTTATTACTTGTTTCTGCAGGATTTCTCATACATACATATCATGATATCTTGTCGTTCATGATGTTCATATCATGATGTTCAATGGGATCCTCTATACGGTTGAGCTCTTTTTTTGGCTCGATTTCCCTTTATATGTTTCGTTTAGTTTCAAATTGGTTTTTAATAACCTTAGTTCTATTTTGCATTGAATTGAGATAATTCGAAATAAAATGTTGCAGTAGTTTATTCGAAATTGGTGGCCGGCAAAATATAGTTGACGAACGCCTTTTGCTGTATATCAAACCGAATATTTAACGCCTCCTCGTGGCGAATGCTCGCAGTCATTACCACATCGTTGAAATTAATTGTCTCGAAGAGTGTGGCCAGTTTTTTCGTATCTACCCGGCAGGACGCTACCGAAAGGAGTGTCAGTTGTTCATCCTTGCTTGCATCGGACCGCACCGACGGTACACATTTCAGATTGCAGTAGCGGCTCGCTACCTTTACGGTTTCGGTTTCCACAACCAGCGACAGCTCTTCGTTCATCGAAGCGGACATAACCAACGTTGGGGCCAGATTCTTCTTTTTGTCCAGCAAAGTACGAAGCGATTTTACCGGAGGCATGGCAATCGACAAATCGTAGTCCAACGCCAGCGGTAGCTCGTATTGGTCCCATTCGCTGCGTGGTACTATTGTTACTGGTACCGCATGCTGTATTTTCGGACTTATGACATCCTCCTGATTGCTGACGGTGCCGCACATTTCAACCGACAGGCAAGCCATATTAGTCTTGATGAGCTTCAGTTTTACGTAGTCGACACAAATTGTGCGCACGTAGGATAATGCTCGCACAAAGCTGGTAGCCAACACCGTCATGTAAATCTGGTTGTTTGCTCCATCTATGCCATCCATGATGAACTCAGAAAAAATTCCATCCCGATTGGCGGCGTTAATTTCGCACCACAGGTACTGGCCGTAAGCATCGGAATCTCCTTGCAGGATCACTTTCGTCGGTTGGATATTGATGATTATATTTTTTTGGGTACGCGAAACTGTGCCAATTAGGTTGAGGAATTCTCTAATGTGTACGTAATCGGACATGACCGCTCTAAACTTCATGTTGAATTTGAATTATTGCGCACTCTACAATAGGTTTTGGTTTCGCATGTAAACAGTTTAGCCGGTATTTAGAATGAATGACATTTGTTGCAACTGACATTGTTACAAGATCCAGTTCGAAAAGCAAAGCGTTCCCTGTCTCTATGTAGAAGATTTCAATACTACAAAT
>JAOEFI010000007.1:12792959-12805304 GCA_034621735.1 Anopheles plumbeus | reverse complement strand
CGAAGGGATTAGGGTTACTCACGAAACAAGGGCTGATTGTTTTGTTTTGCCTGTACGGGGTCCTGTTTCCCGGACTCTACATTGACAGCTCAGTTTCCTGTTGTCGGAAAACTAAACGCTATCCCCGAGCTCGTCGTCGCTGGCAGGCAACGGATACAAAATGGATTCGACATTCGGCGATATCAAAACGTAAATGAACCAGTATTGACGTAAGCGGAAGTGTGTACCAAATTAAGGCGGATATTGTTTGTCTATCCCACCGACGAACACTTAGATGATTTATAGGGAGATGTAGAAGTTTGCGAAGGAACGAAACGTCTGCATCTTAATTAGGCGACTTGAATAATTTTAGTTGTCAAATTTATCAACGGATATCATTCACACAATTTGATACCATTTTATTCAACGTGCAAGTGTGTCGCGCAGACACGTGTGTTTTCCAGCGAAAACTGAAGGACAAATACGACCTAAGAGGTTTCTTGCAAGAGTTCCTCCCAGGGTCGAGGTCGATAGTGTAGCAACTGTCTACTTTTGCCCCACGGCGTCATCGTCGTTCACAAAACAATGACGTCAATGGTGGCAGTCGTGCGGCACACAATCCATACCCTCATTGAGATAAAAATTATCGTCAACGCGCTCCAACGTCATCAGCATATGCGTCTAAATTCATTCCCTCCAGAGAGCGCATAACAAATTGCCCTTTGCTCCGACGGTGGTCAGGGCTGGGTGATGGTTTGACATTTTCGAGGATAAGATACGCAAGACATACAAAAATGCATACCGATTGAATGATTGCGAATTGTACAACTATAGAACTTCTTCACTGCTGGACGGACGATGTTCTCGAAGCAGTCGGCTACGTCTTCGCTGTGGTTGCAGCACAAAGCTGCTCGTCAGCGTTTCTGTGCTACGACTCGTGCATTGATTCGACGTGATGTTGTTCTTTATCCTAAGGTAGATGAGTGTAGCATTCTTTCCCACCCAGCACCCTGGCACAGCGTAAACGACACTCGGGGAAATCTCATACTCACGTATGCAATGAGTCAATCTCATGTTGAAGCGGAAAAGTAAAGTAGAAGGAGTGGGGTTATAAAGATCTGACGTCTGTTGATGAACATAAAAAAGATTCGAATATGCTTTCCAAATTAGTATCAGCAAAGACAGTTACGGGCGGTATATGATTTCATGCAATTGAATCTGCATTGTCTCAACCATGATGACTAAGACACTGAGCCATTCCGGTATTCGTTTTATGTTCAATACTAGGAATACTGCGTTGACGTATTGTTTCGACGACCGACAAGTTGAATCGGGGGCCCATTATTAACTTGTGTCATCTTTTGCCGCTCAAAGGGTGCCGGAGTAGGTTCGGCGAGCTTTGACTAAAGTCGGTTACATGTTCACTGTTGTGAGTCGCACCTGTTACCGAGAACTGGAGCTACAAATGGCTTTGAGTAATCTCTCGAAACCGGTGTATAATATTACGAATTATTCACGTCATCCGCCAAAAAAACCGGTTGTGATGATGAGTTCGGACCCAACGTTCGAACTATTTTCGCCTTCGGATTTACGTAGACAGGGATGATTTTAAGGGTTACTCTTGGGTGTATCATATGCTATATGAGTTCTTGTGTTTCCTGTGGTATAAAGAATTTACATATTAAAGTTAGGTACCTTTGGAAAGTTTGTCAATACCGCATTTCGGTTCTCGAAGTTTATGTGATCTACAGCGAGTGACGAAATAAATTAACTGTACACAGTTCGGTAGAGATCCCACTACGTCTTGTAACCCTGCTGGAGTCAGGCGTGCGCCGTAACTGCTGCTCTTCACTCTCTCGACTGTGTTCCAAGTGATGATTTCCTAGAACAGGTATTTGAAGGTCCCAGCCATCGAACCGAGTTTTGCTCGCCGCTTCAAGATCGTTGCAGCACACATCGTGGCAATGCAATGTTGCGCTCCGTTGCCCATGTTGTCATGTGTTGATTGAATTCGCGGACAAACTCTAGCGTCCTCTTGAGTTTGATTTTCTGTGTTCTGGTAACTGGCGCATCCTTGCGACGCTACAGATCGTTGGCTGCGTCACACCGATCTCGTACGGTTGGAAGCATTCAATGGCTAGGTGAGCTACTGTGGGCCGTCCATGATAATGACACAACATAACAATCTGATGGATACACGGTCGAGTGCTACTGAACGAGCAGAATCGGTTGCAGTTTGTTGCGGTCACTTTGTTACGGTTGACGAAGAGTGATGTCAATGGCAGTAAATTTAATTAACTTTCATAGTTGAGTATTTGCCGTTTTTCCTTGTATTTCCTTTCTAAAGTGATTTCCAATCAATTCAGTTACTTCATAATTATATCACACACTTCCCGATCACAAATTTTGTAACACAATTTTCTGTCACTGGAATTTCATGTAACGGGGATTGGGGACCAGTTTGAACCTGGCAGCCATGGCGACCTTCTTTGGAAAGGGCCGAGCATCTCGTACGCACAACACCATATATGTGCCGTTTGTTGGTATTAGACCTTCGATAATCTGTTCTCCTGAAAGGGTCGAGGGCTTTAGATCCAATGCAATAAACTGGAAAGAGGAAAAATTGACACCGAAGCCTCAGTTTCGGGTCCAATTTTTTTTTATTAGTTTGTTTTCTACTACTGTGCGTATATCTCTCGTACGATTGTATCGATAAGGACAACTACATGTTACAACTTCTACTGGGATTCGAACCTATTTTCTTTTCGGGAAAGGTCTGATTTGGTATTTTTGATTGACTATCTAGACTTAGTAAATTGTATTTGTTGAAGTTGATAATTTTGAAATTAAGTTTGCCTAAAGATTGTATCGCTTTTCACTAGGATATAAGATAACGAACTCTAGCATCCGTTAACAATTCGTATTTTTATTTATCAATACTGTTATTGTCAAAATGTTTCACATCGCTCATACCAGTAAACAGTTGCACAAAAGTAAAACAAAAACCATAAGTAGTTTGGCACAGGCAAGGCATCTTCGAAACACATCAAAAGTTATTTTAGCTATGCCGCATTATAACTTTTTCAACGAAGTGGAATAAATGCACAGGTATGAGCGTAACACGTTTTTCGTACAAAATTATACCGTGGAAATGGAAAGTAAAAAAACGATTGCGAAATGTGTCTGCAAATTAATCTACTTCGGTCGGAATCAACTATGATGGACTGGCAATAAAATTTCATCTGTATAAAATCCTTAAGCTTTATTGCACAATAGACGACCCTGTTCATAAATATGACGGCGCACGTCGTACACGATTACAGAAACCAATGTGCTTTAGTGGCACCGAGGCGTGTAATGAAGTACTCTGTTTGTGCTTTTTGGGAAGTAATAAATAACAATTAATGTCGCAACTGATCGCATCAGTGCAAGATGACATATGTGCAGTAACACAAACGTACTGGTTACGAGAGGGGTGGGCAACATTCGGCCCTGATTTCGATGGAAATGCACATTTACAATACCCCATTTATATTTATAAGTGATCGTCTGAGATTGATTAATTTTCCCGGTCCATTTATTCCCTATCGTGGAGGGAACCACCCATCCTTCCGGTGTTGCCTAGCGCAATTGGTAGTACTGCGGTGTACTTTATCGCCTGATGTGTCTAATTGTGCCAGTATGGTGCATGGCAGCGTGGCCTAGCTGTGATATATTCATAACTTTTATATCGTTTTGGAAAGTTGATGCCAACCTGTCGCAAGGGATGTGAACCACCGTTCTGCACATAATTATTGTATGTTGAATAAGTACTGAAATTTTCTAATTTCAAGCTGGTCCAATCATTTCAAAAGTCTATAATAAATAGGACCTTTTATATCACTACTTTTGTCAGCATGCAAGTATTCGAATTCTAGAAAGTTAATCCGATTTAAAGTAGAAGTAAAATCGTGTATGTACTACGGGAGAACGGTTCCGCACATCACGTTCGTAACGACCCAAAATGTGTGTGAACGGAGTGAGGATAGTCCCCTCCGACAGTGGGTAATGTGCAGTGACCTAGTTAAGCTATCTTCTGGCGAGAGAAACAACGGAAGTTGCCGAGGTTAAAGGGCATTGCACTATGAATGCGCACCCGATGATTTATGCTCCGTACGCCCCGCCGTATTGCTGTGAGCGAAAAGTGGAGATGAGCTAGAAGAGAAATGCTGGCAGCTAAGGGATTTTGGGTATTTTTCCACATTCCTTACGCCCTTAACGGGGTAGTGCAGCGTGCAGGGTCGTGCCCAGTAGGGGGGATGGGAACAATGCCAAATGCTGTGGAATGTCATATCGTTTCTATGGCGCCCGGAGTTATCTAAATATTTCCAAATATTGTTGGTTCACTTTCATTCGGCATGCGACGACGATGGTTCGGTGTGATTTTGCGGGTGAGGAAAGTTAAAAAAAAATGTGTACCGCAAAGTTCCGCTGGATCTTCAGCATTGGGAGACATGATACCGTACTGTATTCTTCCATTCATGAAGTAAACTATCACTAAGCAGTCACCGCGTTGGAACTGTAGCGCATTCGCATTTGCTAAAAGTATTCTCATTTCTAAAAAACACAACCCACAAAAAAACTGAAACATTCAAATGTTTCTGTTGATATCTACCTACAGGCCCTGAAAAATTTAGTTCTATTTTTTTTTTAAAACTTAGTTTTTCTGTTTCAAATTCCACAGCACTAATCTAGTTCATGGAACACTTTCAAAAACGTATCAAACCCAAATTTCTCTCGTTCAAAATTAATACAATAAGTTATGAATTCATCGTCAAGTTTTTGCGTTAATCAAAACAACGGCGATAGCAAAAGAAAGTTGTTTTTGGTTTGAGTAATTGAAATCCGCATGGCAGAAACGTACGTAACATTAGACTTCCAATATGAGCAGCCAGATATGTCCATTTGTCCAAATGAATTATCATCATCCGTTTGCTGCCCGTCAGACGATTACGTATAGTGTCCGGCTCTGCTCTGCTGAAGAGAGAAAGCTAGTCTTTAGAACTCCTTCTAGTAGGACCCCCGACGGACAAGAGAATTTTTCCCCGGACTACCATATCACAAGACGATTGGATGATGTAGTGTGTAGTGCATTACGGCAATATGATATGATATATGGCACGGGCAAACCTATAACTTAGTGTGATGATGATGATGAATATTATTTTCCGAATCGGGATACATGATGCAATCTTCTAAGCTCAAACTACGATTGCTGGGTAGGTATTTCAGGATATTTTGTACTCACGCTGAATGGTAGCTCTGTATCTGAGCTGTTAACTACTTCCGGAGTTACTTGTCATACTCGAATGTGTTTAAATGTCGTTGACAAAGGATGACAAATAGTTGAAATGAAAGAAAAGCACTCGCTCGCAGTCTATTTATCGCGTCTTCATATATTTTACCTGGATTACATTGTGGTATGCTAAACTTTGGTTTGATTTGCAATATGTTGTATCGATTGCCTACCATCGATCGAAGTTTTACTTCTTCTTTATTATTGAGCAACAAATTGAGGATTATCATTCTTCATCACTGGAATATGGCATTTAGCCTCAAGTTTTCTTGTCATTAATCACCAGAATAATTGCATTTCTTCTTTCACAATAAGAAGCGTATTCCACCGCGAAATTATCATGCTTAATCGATAGAACACGGCACAAAAGCTCAAGTTTTTCCGTCATAAATCACCAGCAAAATTGCACAAATATCTCTCCATTCCCATTTTCCCATTGGTTTATTTTTCGATCGTTAAAATGATGGTCTATTTATTTCCTTTTTACTTTGCTCAGTGCCTAATTTTTGTTCTATTGAACTGAATTGTCTAAGTACTGGAATGAAACACCAACTACAGTACATCAAAGTAATGTTAGGCTATAAATCGTTTCCATGATGATAACGTTTTGGAGTTGGAAAAGTTGTACCAAAAGAATGTTTTCTTGCTGTTTGATGCGAACGATTCCTAATCGTTTTTGCAAAATGATGGGTTCTTTGGAAGCGCCACCCAGCCCAGCCGGCTAGTTGTTATTTCCCTCATTTAGTCTTGTCTTTGATCTTCCAAAAACCGGCTTCCAAACAAAATACTGTGACCGTAGCTGCGGCTGCAGTTCTTCCCACGGTTAAAGGTAACGCCTGTTATCTGGCTGTTCAAAAAGTACCCACGTCGGATGTAGTTCGCCGGTCACATTTCATTGTGACCCAATGTAACTCATCGTTGTATCCGTGAAGCCTAGCTCCGGCTTATCCTAGCTACCAAAGGAATGGCCCGAAAAACAGAATCATCCCATGGGGCGACGGCCAGAAATTGTGCGCCAGGGCCACGTAATATTTTAACGATGGACTTGTGGAGCTCCCCCGGTGTTGGTGCCACAAATTCGGCGAGTCCTTGGGACGCCTGTTTGTGCAGATATATCCCTTCAAAACGTGACACGAGCAAACAGAAACTCCTAAAGGTTCCCAGGGTCTCTTTTTGAACAGTTTTTCCTCCCTCTCGCTCGCTAGTCTAGCACGTTGACAACATTTTGCTCCGGGCGATACGGTCCATTGCCCGATAGATCACTTTCGACCGGTGTCCACTCCGGTTCGGCCTTCTCTCCATAACGCCCAGAACGTATTAGGCGCTTATTCTGGTGTAGTAGCTTTGGCTGGCCGCGTGTGTGCCTAGGGTATCTTGGTTCCAGTTCGTGCATGGTGTGTACCAGTGTGTATCGTGCACTGAGGGGAACCAGGGTGGTAAGTGATGCACATTACTTGGTACGGTTGGCTTGACGCTTGTGATGAATGTTTGCTCTTTTTCGTGCACTTTGTCATAGTCGTGTCAAGCAAACGAAATAGTAGAATAGTGTAAGGAAATAGCCGTCTCCAATGTATTATCGCCTACGGGGATATTTGGTATCGTGGTTCCGTGTGAGATATACCGAACTATTATCGCATCGCAATAGATTCCATAGTTGAATTATACTTGAGAATTTGTTTCTTTGCGAGATGTTGTGTAGTTAAAACAAATCCCTAACTACTCGATTGTGTAGTAAAGAATACACCTCTTCTTATGTAGAGTAAACTTTTGCAGTTATCAACATTTTAATATTTTACTCAACACGGAAGGATTTTATAGCCTTTTGGAGATCTTTCTTGCAGTCCGCTTATTACTGTTCATATTCATATTTCTCGTATTGCTTGTATAACTTATAAATGAGCTTAAACTCACGCTTCAAGTGTCACACTTGTTTGCATGAACATTGGTTAGATGTACCATACATCGCTTTTCCCATCCAGTGCACATCAAATTAGAGAATATTGCCCCTCTGGCCAGTTCCCAAGATGGAAACCGAAGCAACACAATTGAATGGTGGCATACTTCGAAAGCAGGACATGGCATAACGATTCCTTGCTCGGCAGGTTCCACTATCGTGCTCGTTTTCGCTGGCATTAAAATGTAACCGTTATTTGTATCAACTCAGGCAACTTGTTGTCTCAGGAACGGTTAAGACATAACCAGGAGGACGATAACGGTCCAGTGGCGAATAAGGTGCCGAGGAGGGATGCTGCTCAAATGGTTTTTATTTTTTATCATACTTCCTTCAATGCGGGTGTCCTACTTATACCTAACATGCTGGGATAAAGCCCAGTGGTCGGTTTTTGTACGTAACACTATCGCTTTAGATATAGATTTCGCCCTAGAAAAGTCGGCGTTGGAGCATTGCCCGCAAAAGATGTCCTCGCAGGATTGCTTTCAGTACGTCGCGCTCTGCTCTTGTCCTTCCGTGCGTGCGGTTTTCGTGGAGACGGTTTTTCTCCGAGTAAATCTGCTTTCGTCGTCCGTTTTATAATAGAAAACAAGTTTTTGCACCATTGTAGCGTAAGGAAGAGAGCATGTGCTCGCATAAAACAATATATGTGCCCACGGGGGTCATTGTACGATCGACGGGAGAAAGATGGATATGATGAGAGTTGGCGCGAGAAGCCATTCGGTGGAAATGGCGAGCGAAACTGGAGCAATCGCCGCCATCGCAGCAAATGAAAGCGAAATCACCCGCGCTGGAAAACTCGTTTGGGCGATAGTGTTTCCTGCAGGGGGTTCGTTCCCATCATGGGAAACTCGTACCACCGTGTCCGACTCGTGCCAACCGTTGAACGGTTGCAATCCACAATGCATTGCGGAACTTCGGAAGCCCATTTTGGTTCTCCATTACTCGACATTTGAATTGCAACAGTTTTTTTTTGTTGTTGCTGCAGATGGTCCCGCCTTTTAGCTTTGTTCCAGAATTCGGAGATGGTTGGGCTGTACATATAAAAGCATTTACACATTGCCTCTGGGTCTATCGTCTGTGGAAGGTGAAGAATTTAAAAACTAAGTAACGACGCAGAAGGGAATACACATAAATGGTTACGATGCTCTTCGAGAACCACTAGACACATCTTCATTTTTTATTTACGAATAGGCAACATTTGTGTGTGTTGATTCGCTTATTCGACGCCCTGTTGTGAAGCTGCTAGCTAACGATGTAACTTTCACTATGGAACGCATCCTCTCATCCGGCGTCAAAAGGGGCCAAAGTAAATGACAGTCTATTACTTTGATTAGAAAACGGCGCTACAATGGAATGGGTGACGGGGACGGTGATTTTCCTGCCAGCGGAGGAGGAGAGACCGTTGTTGGACGTGATTTGCTCGTCCACGGATAGCACGGATAATTTTTCTGGAAACTTCCTACGGTTTCTTCCAAAGGTTCAATTTGGTTCTTGCGAGATGTGCCTCACGCCTCAGCGAGCTTTCCTTTTCGCTTAAGAGAGGAGCCGTAATACTGGATGTAGGCTCTCTCCGATGGCAACGGAAAAGCACCATGAAAGGATGCGTGACACTCCTCGTCGACTGCCGCTTCGGGAGGTATTTTTTTGTGCGCCCGACTGGCGCCTCAGTGGAAAATTATCAAGCATGCAAGCAAACGCCAGGGTGTTTTTTTTTACAGCTCACTTCACTTGCAGTCTGAATACTTTGCCCTACTTTCCGTCGATGCCATATAGTTGGCCATTGATGTCAAAGATTATAAATGAGCCATAACCGAAGTTGTCATATTTAGTGAATGTTTTGCGATTAAAGAAAAGAAAAGCGAGACGGGCTTGGGTTGTTGAGTGCGCTCGCATGAATTAGCGTCCGTAGAAAACTGTTTAATTATTCATATACCACCCATGTTCGAAGAAATATTACTGCGCACCAACACACCTTGTCGCTATGCTGTACAGAACAAAACGCCAGATATTAGGATACAAAAGAAAATATTTCGATCTAGCGCGCAGTTGTTTTTTAGGGGAGAGTGATAAATTGCGCCTGTTGCGTTTTTCATCTTCACATTTGTTACTTTTGGGTAGGAATTCCAATCGAATTAAAATGTCTCTCTGTCTGTCGCACAGACTCTTGTCATTATGTTCATGAGAATTAATTTCCATTTCTTTCCTTCTCTTTTTCAGATTTCCGAACGTGAATTCAATTCGCTGTTTCGTTGCTACGTAGATGATGGCCAGTGGAGAACAGTCATTGCGGTACTACAGACACGTTTCCGTCTGAGCGTTAGCTGCTACCGAACGACAACCCGACAACAAACGACGCTTCAGGCTCATTAATCACTGGCGGAATTTTAGGCTTAGGGCGAACCCTTTCAATCAGTCCGATTCGGTTCAGGTTCCTGTTGCCGATGAGGCATGCCTGAATGGGCAATCCGGCAGCGAACAATGGCGCCGTAGACTGCGGAAAATTAATTATCGCTTAAACTCGGTAACGATCGTAAAATCCTGTAGACTAGCTGTTCGGGGAAAAATTAATTCAATAACCGCAGCGTGCAGTCGGCATCGGATGCTGGATGAATAGCTAGAAGATAGGCACGTACGATTCGCCCGGGTTGTCCACAGAGAAGGGCCTTTGGAACACGACGAACAGTTTAGTTTGGTGGGGTATAGGACCGATTGCTAGGATCATCTTCCACGAAGGACGTTAGACGCTGCCACTAATCATAAAATATGTTTAATTGATTCAGTTTGTCAAAAATACTTTCTGCGCAATTACGCGATAGCGTAGAGCGACATCGGCGATCAGTCTTTAATGTTGAATTGTTGACGGCCGTCAGACATTCCGGACTTTCTGTCTATCTATGTTGAGATGCTTTTTAAGATTTGTCTATTTTAACGGCGGCAAGTACTAGATAGCACACTTTTTCAGGTGAAGCAATTTGTGTCTTCTTGTTAGTTCGTCCTGGAAAACAATTTTTATTCAACGAATGAGAAAAATAGGAAGTAGGTGGGTATATCAGCTTGCTACGTATCATTGGCAGCATACCGACAAAGGCTCTGCCCCTATGTATATCTAGACAATTGAGATTCCCTCGGAATGTCGTCATGCCAATGCTGCTGTTGATTGGATAAATTCCATTCCCTTACTCCAAGTAAGAGACTAACGAATTCGGAGGAAGTTGTTAACACGCACACAAAAATTGCGTGCTTTTTTTTGTCCACGTTGCTACGGAAGTATAGGACTACTATGCTTTTTTGCTATCAATATAAAATTCTCTTGTTTTCTGTGTACTTACGACACTGGCGAAGAAACCCCATTTTGAAAGAATCCAAGAGTGATCTCTTACAGCAGGCGAAAATTACGCCAGACAAAGCCGTCCTTGAAGTGTGAAAAGAAAATTTCCTGAACAATTCAATGAGGGTATGACGGACGACAGTGGAGAAATTCTGTTGTTGAAATTATCTGTCCGTTTCGGGGCCACGGTGGGTGGGGCCCGCCGGATGGGGGTCTGGTTGAATGTAAAGATTCGCTGACAGGAGAAAAACAGCTCGGCCCAATAGCATTGCTCTACTTTTTCCTATTTATACTCGTTTTTCATTGTTATTCATTCAACCTTGAACACGAGAAACGAGAGTAAATGCAGCAGTATAGTAGGGCCGATGATCGGACGTGTGCCGCATTACCCTCAAAAATAATTTGGAGGACACAGTGTGTAGTGTTTCCAGTTTCTTTTGCACACCGGTTCTAAAATATTGTGCTGAAACATAGAAAGACACCGGATCATCATGGGTTCCTTCATCACGCTACGGTTGGACTTACGCGGATACATGTTGCTGTAACATTTGAACGAGTTTGGCTAACAATTTATACGCAACTTGTTCGGGTTTCCCTCAAGTTGATACAGTTTTCCAAGTTTCGTATTGAGTCTGAAGTGTTTTTTGCAAAAGAAGACTTTGTGATTTGTGACTGTTCACATTATCCGTTTCATGTGTTGGTTACCATTATTGCCTTGAGTTTTGTGTGTTTGCGTGTTTGTGTAAGTGTATATAAAACATTGATCTTGTAAACATTGAAAACCGAAATGTATAAAAAAAAAGAATGTTGTGCGTCTGTTTACGTTGGAACTAACATGGAGTGCACAGTTTTCCGATTTTCGAATATTAACAGCTTTCAGAATTAGAACATAGTGGAATCGCCGACGGCAATCTCTTTACACTTGGCTTTTGTGTGTTCTTCAAAAGACGCATGTGATTTGAATGTTTCCCAAAGTGTGAAGTAGAATTTTCGGAGAAAAAATTGGTGCAGAGAAAAAAGAAACGTTGTTTGCAAAACGTAAGGATTGATAAGTGCTGCATAGTGGCCTCGCATTAGCAACAAGTCGACATGAATACCCATCTGCAAGGATCGTCTCCCAGGTCGCCCGCACCGTCGCCCGATCCGGACGTTGACGAGGGTAGTTCGAAAAAACAGGCCACAAGGTAAGTTAATGAGTGAAGCATCCTGTCCTATACCATAATCCACTATATACGCAGGGATAATACAGTCCACAAACCGTTATGACATATGAGGATCCAATAATACATACAGAAATGTAATACTTCTATGTCATATCGAGCATGTCCGTTACTTCTTTGGAACCTCATATATCAACGCCACATTGCTCTACTGTAGACAAGAGTGTTATATAAATATGTGTTGAGATTTCAACTAAAGCAAGATAGGATACTAATTGTTTAAGCCAAGCAGGGTACAATGCAGCCATTTCAGTTATTGAATTTCACTTTCATGGACCACCAGAATGAGCGTTTACTGCCCTGCCCTGCCCGTCTCAACATTTCCATATGTCACGCATAATTTCATTTAAGCACCATGTGCTCGCCGGATTTTAAATGGCCCGACGTGCCATCCCGAAGCGGAATGTAAATCAGTTTCCCGTTCCCCAGGTTGTGATGCAAATTAATGTGCTCGAAGGTTATCTCAGACTAATTGCGAATGCTTGTGCCTACGTGCTCTGCTGTTACTGCAGCGTCTATTGATATATAT
>JAOEFI010000007.1:12762117-12784757 GCA_034621735.1 Anopheles plumbeus | reverse complement strand
GTAATGATTCAACCTGCAAGACCTAATAAAATCCTCTTTTAAACTCGTTTCAACCACCCCATTGGGCGACTCCCAATTTAAAATATGTAAAATTCCGTTTCACCCAACCAAATTAGATTTATTGATCCCTTAAATGGTTGTTCCAAGCTTTTTGGTGTAAGTTGTTTTGAAGCATCCTGTTTGCTATCTTTTATCATTTATCAGTTTCTCTCTATACGCAACTCCATCACTCTCACGTTCATGTTAAAAGGTTGCTTCGAGATTTCACCTTACTGTTGGCCCATTTTCATGTTACCTTATTACATTAAATTCCATTATATGTTCTAATGGCCCTGCCTATCGGTTTAAAAGATGATGCAGGGTTTGGTAACTAATCTTGACTACTACTTCACTTGGTACATTCGCTACTACTAGTATAATTTTTTCGCTTAGCTTTTTAGTTTATTTGTATCAGATAACTGGTTGTGGAAAAGTAACTGGTTGTTGAAATCATTCAAAGTGTGGTCTGGGAACATAGCATGGAAGCGTGTTTGCGTTTTATGATGGTAAACGAGTTGTTAAACGAGTTCCATTAGCAAGAGATGTACTCACACGCATTCCTATTGGGAGTGGCTGTTGATAAGGACGGCTAAGTGAGAATTATTACATACTATAAATGTGTTTTCAGTCGTTGTTTAACGGACTATGTTTACTGCAAAGTGCCAGCCCTACACTGACAAAGTCACACTTCCGAACCGACTGAGTGGGAACGGTTTCGTTTATGCGAAACGATATCGATCGCGTGGCCGTCGAGAATGGCATTCCAGGAACTATATGGAGTGGCTGCAAAAGTCGTAGTCGCTTTCGGTCGGACATTGGTTTGGCTTGACCGAGCTAGTGCGGTTGGTTTGTGATTAACGCTATTAAACACGAGTTGTAGGCACGGCAGCAGACAAAGTAAACCGAGAGGTGGTTCCGGTGGGGCAGTCAGTGTGAGAGTCGATGCACGATTCCACACTCAACGTGAACACGAACGTAAGAAAGCGTTCGGTTCTATTGCCTACCGACATGCAATCATGTGTAGAGGTCCGCCACGGGATTGATGTGTAACGCTGCTAACTTACGAACACTTATTTCTTTACTGTAGTCCCGACTAAGTTTCACTATGACACCTAGAAATAATTACAGAACAAAATGGAACCATTGACAGTACCAAGGAGAAAGAACGCCGAAAACGATCCAGGTGGACAAATTGATAACGGACATGGATTTGGCTACCACATTTCCAGTCGAAGAAAGTTGCGTGTCAGAAGGATGTTACCTTTGCTCCGAAGATACTGCTCTTATTTTCAAGGACCACTATCACTAATAGTGGAAAGCCAAACGATGTACACGGCTGCGAGAACATTCAGCAAAGCAATAATAGACCGCACTTCGAACAGCAAGTCGAGCGCACTTCCTTCGTCGCACGACTGGCCTATGGCACTACCGAACTGGAGAAGCATACCCGGGTGGAAAAGTAGGAGGTTTTAGATATTCGATACGTTGTGTATTCAGTCGGGCACGTGCGTGCCGCCAGTCATTATTAGCCTTTGTTTTCGGTTGACTCTGGTGGATAGCTTTCACCCGTCCATCCATCAGGTCGTCCTGTCTGTTCGTTCGATGGGCGCCGTAACCTCACACCCACCATCGGGGTGGACATTTTTCGGTTGCGCCAGAAAATCGATAACCATGATTTCGCCCCCTTCACTTACGGCGGCATATTAAGTAATGGATTAATTTGCTCTGCACGCAGAACGTAGAAAAGCAGCGATACAGTCGGCAGTGTGTCGAGAAAAATGACACTGATGGTTATGTGGCCATATGCGGCACGCTGGTTTCTTGTCTTTGCTCGACGTGTTTTGGATATTTAAGCAGCAAAATCCTATGGAATGCACGTTGTCGAGAACAACCAGGCGTCTCCATCTTCTACTGTTGAGAGCTAGACTGCAAACTGGCTGGACAAAAAAGCATATTTAAGGATGGCACACAGCAGTCTACGTTTCGATTATTCTTTTTGTACTGTATTTTGACATCGAAGTGTTCAATAATAATTCCTATTATCTCATTTTATGTCTCTTTCCACGTTGCAAACAAAACAACAAAAATCACTTTCACTTATATCGATCGGTTCCGAACTTCCACCCTTTCGCGTTTCGCGGAAAACGTATTCGTTTTGTCGCTAATTTTACGTCCCATATAACGATAAAAAAAAACCCAACGTGACTATCGCCCACTAATACCACATGCGTATGGTGTTTCCGGGTGTGTCTGAAATGGTGGTGTGATCCGCCTATTTTGCCTGTCTGCTGCCACCCAAACCCCAACCCTTTCATGACGGCCCATCGTCATGGCGACAAATATGCGCGGAAAACTATCCGGACTCATGCGTCCTTCCACCCACGTACCACCCATCGTACGCGTCACTCCACAACACCAGAGACGGATGTCAGGTCGCGCCCGGTTTCACGCTATCGAAAGTGTTTACGCTGACGCCACTGCTGGCCAATAACAAAGACAAGTGGGGCCTGGCACTTGACGGGCAGCTGAAGCACGAGGACACCAATCTGGCCTCGAGCACGCTGTAAGTTGTTGATACTTCGTTCTGTTTTGTCCCTTTTTTTTCGTTTTGTTTTTGTTTCGTTCTACGTCTTGTTTCTACCACTGTACCTCTCCCATATCTCTCTTTTCCCTTCGCGTTTTTTTTTCCTGTTACTTTTCGTGTTATGTTTTTTTTCTTCTCCTTCTCTTGGGCATCTTTGAACACCCGTTCATGCTCTCTGGAGCCCATCGGCACAACGCCTAACGTGCACAAATGGGAGGTCCTGTTGCTCCATTGTTCATTGTTTTGTTATTGTTTCAATTTTGTTTGGTTTGCTCTAAGACACCACTCAATCAATGCAGATAAGCTCGTACGCTTTGTTTGACTACCCTTGAATGTTCATAACTCATCTACTCATGGTTTTACGTTCCAACAGTGCCACCTCTTTCCATTACTATCAATCTATTTCTTGTGCATTCAAATCGTCTCATGTATGGTGTAATTGTAGAGCTCGATATTTGTATACATTGCACGGCTATAATCTATTTCATCAAACATGAATGAGAAATTAGTTGATTTGTTGATTTAGAAATGTTAAAAATGTTGATATACGTAATGTATATAATAGATGTAATGTATGTTAATAGAAATGCCATGTTTCTATAACAACCATAACTATAAATGATCGTCTGAAAATCCTCGTGGTTTATTGTTGCCCACGTTTAACATTGAAATTTTTTTGAAAATTTGTTATGCCAGTATGTTGTCTGTCATAATTTACTCTTGAGTGGTTTTTTTCATTAGCCAAAAGTATCGACTGTTTGTCATCTCATTTATTTCTAAGTTTAAAATACACGATGATACGTCAGACGTAGCTTTATAATATTTGATTTTCCTTCACTTCAAACCTGTCTGATGTTTTCCTTTTATTTATTTTTCCTGTATATACCTACTATCCGTATATCTTTTGAATGCTTTCTATGCCCACACCCTGCCCAATTTATGCCTGTGTATTCTATTGCCGCTTTTCTATTTCTAACAATCTTGAACCTTTTCGCAGGTCTCGCACGCTGGTCGACGGAAAATATAGGTAGAATTGGTGACGGAAAAACGTTAATGTCGGCGGTTTGGCCATAATATTTATATCTAATTCCCTTCCCTCCTGAAACAAGTCGTCTGGCCATTTATTATGTCATTTTTCCCTGTTAATTCTTGGTATTCTACTTAATTTGTTCTAGGAACAAACGAATACGAATAGATTTTTTGATTCTCTTGTTGCGTCACATTACATAAATAGATTTGAAATGTTTTTGTAGGGGTTTTCAAATAGATCTGGTTTGTTCTCATTCTCAAGAACATCTCATAGTTTGAAAATCATTGAAAAACCATTTTATCTATTTAATCGTAATTGAAACAATCATAAAAAAAATGTCTACAGATCCTTAGTACGATAAAAATATCCACATTTTTATATTTGGTTATTACTACCTTCATGGTCCGTACATTTTTCAAACGACCAATCAGTATTTAATTGAATGGCTTCCCAAAAATTTGGTAATGCTTGCCGCTTCGAGTTCTGCCTTTCCTCTTCTTTAATTTTAATAGCTTTAAGATAAAGTTTTATCGAATTTCTGGTCATCTATATGTTTCGTTTTTCTATTCACCAATCGCAATGTGATGAACAAAACTGTACCCGGCATGGAATCGATCGACGCAGAATTGCTGATCCATCGCAGCGGGAAAACCTGGGCATCATCGTGCAGTATAAAGTGAAGGTTAAACTGTGCATCACTCCGTTGGGCGGGTAATTATACACTTTAGGTTTTGCTTCAAGCAGTACAGCAAACTTGCGAAAGTTTCCTTTTCTTTATGTTTTTTTCTTCTTGTGTTTATGCTTCTATACTATGCGCAGGGATTTGGTAGCGGAATTGCCATTCATACTCATGCACCCGAAGCCAGACGACGATGAGCCCGTGATAGGGGAGCGCTCGCCCGGCCGGACGGTGAACAGTGCCGACCGGAAACATTCTTACCAGCCCGGTCACGAAATGGGATCGAACAGTAACAACGGAGACGCGAGCGCCATTAAAGAAGACGGCCCGAATTTAATCCAGTTGGATGGGTAAGGAAGAGAAAACTAAATCGGAAGTGAAAGGAAATGGCTGAAGTTTCCATCCGAGAGGACGCAGTGTTATTATTTAGCTTGTTTTGTTTTCGCCTTCTACTTCGGAAATAACATTACATCACTCAGCGGGGAATTGGAGGGATATAGTTCAATCGTGAGCTTTTGTGATGTTATCGATTACTACTCCCGATAGCGTTTAAGAAGTGCTCCGGTTTTACGACTCCCGCGAGTGGTTGACCTCGGTTAGCATGGGACAAGCAACGTCGGTTGCTCAGATCATGTGCAAGATTGATGACGGAAAACTTTTTTCCTTTTAGTTTCGTGTCCCAATTTTCGGGTGAAAACCCTTTTCATCGGGTCCCCAAGTTGCGTTTAGTTCGTATTCTTCAACAGTTGATTATTCAGGGAACGAAAGGGCGGCCAAGGATTGGGATAGGATTATCATTACCTGAACTGGAACGAGAATTGTTGTAGTAAAAGCCCTTTTTTCAGGGATGTGGGGTGAACTAACTTAGTTTGGTGCGCTCGATCTGATAAGCTTGCTTCAGTGTTTTTTCAGAGTTTCAGCAAACTTTTTGAAGAGGCGTTGCTACTACTTTTGCGCCACAATTGTCGTGAAGTGCGGAATGGGGTTTGAAGGGGATCAAACGTTTACATGAAACCCTTTCGCTTCTTTTTAATTCTGGTTTTGTGGATTTCAATTAGCCTGAATGTAAATTGAGTAAAGTATTGCAGTTCTGAAAGGTACGACTTCAATGGCATATGCCCTACAGCTGCCAACCGTAATAAACGTTTAACAGGGTCAGGCCTTGCCTTGAATGTGCCTTTGAGCCTTTGAATATCATTCAGCGCCTTTTAGCTTCGACCAAAATATATCTATTATGCGAGACATCATTACGTCAAAAACATACCTGTTAGTATCACGATTGCATCTGTTCTCCAATCACCGCCACCGTAGGTTTTAAATATCAGCACTTCCTCTTTCTTTTCTTCAATCCTCCCTCTTTTTTTAAACTTATTTTCATTTTATTTTCTCGCATTACTTTTAGGGACGAGAACTGTCCAGACGACGATATTATATTTGAAGATTTCGCCCGATTACGTTTAAAGGGCGCCGAGACGGAAGCTTAAGGCTATTAGTAGACCTCACGCTGCACCTGCTAGTTTTGCCACTACTACCAGCGATAAACAAGGACATCCGTCGGCGCGAATTACACTGTAGCCGTAGCAGACCATCATCAGTGTAACTTGCAAAGCAGAGTGGTTGACCGTAGCATTCAAGACGGCTCTTGGATAAGGCATGAAGTGTGAGTTGGGTTGCAGCAGTAACAAAGCGCGACTACACACTAGCTAAGCTACGCCAAAGTATCCAAACTTAACGTATTACGGACGTTTGCTGAGCTCATATTCCTCATCGTGGATCCGTAGTTTGGGGAACACTTGAAACATAAAGCATTATGACACACAATGTAAGGACCAACGTCTTTATAGGTTATCGGAGGGAAGAATAAAAGAAACCTAACCTAACCAAGCATAGATAAGCCGTTGTTAAACTCAATTCAGCGACAGCGTCAGGCAATTCTCAATCATCTTCCATTTCCCACACACGCGGTACATTTATTTACAGATGAGTAGTGTTAGACAACAGTATAAGCTCCACGAAAGGCGACAAAAAGCAGTTGTACGGCAAAATGTAGCGCCGCTGATTTCTGAAAAGACATGCTTTTCGGAATGGCATCCAGGCCGAATACCCGTTGAGAATGAAATTAGAACAGCTTGGTGTTTTGATTAAATATACATGGACCACGCACATGCGATGTACCGGTTGCTAAATCATTCACAATTCGATGCTATCCCATGCGAAGCGTGCGGTTTACACTGAGAAAGATTTTCAATTCGCGGTACATCCAAAAATATCCAAATGCTATTACAAACAGCGAGATAAGCGCAAAACAAAAAAACTTCTACCGACAATAGTGTATTCGTATTAACATGTAATTCAAGTGTTTCTTGGGCGTTTGGTGAAGGCGGCGTCCGATGTTTGCATTTACAATGAAATGTAATGGAAAGTTAGAGCATAAATCTATAAATGTACTGACAAAGAGAAAAAAAATGCTGCAACACATGGTAATCGTGCATATGCGCACATAGTCAGAAGCAGAATTTCTATTTTATTGTAGTTTTTTTTATCACTGCATGTGGCAACATTTGGGAGGAACGTCTAGCCTTTCGGTGTCAGATGAGTTCGGTGAGTAAGATGACTGTTCTATACAAAATCATAAGCGAATTGACGAAGGAGCTTTAGTTATCATGCTTATTAAATTGTAATCCCTTTTTCAACGGTTCTTTAAAGAATGCCAAACTCTGTTTCCGATTTTTTTACCCTAATTTTCGTTAGTTTAATTTTCTAAATTGTATGCAAATGATGTATCTAGTTCGTTGTTCTTAATCGCACAACACAAAGGAGCAAGTATTTATTGGAACATGTTAGGTAGAAGTTTAATAATATGGAACATTTAAACAACTTCCGCATACAAACACATAATGCACTCTTCAACATAATGTCGTTACATGAGTGTAGATTAATGCGGAGTAGCTTTAATATGAAGTATGGTAATAAGAAAATAAATGATTACAGATGACCCATTATTGCAGTCTCCATGCAAAAGATGTTTCCGTTTCCATCCGTTCGTTAACAGTGTTTGAATGTCCAGCATTAAAATAAGACAGTACACCCAGCAATGGATTCACTATTCTTCAGTCACCTGACTAGGACAATTTGTTGTTTTCTATTTTCTTTGTATGCTCGAAACAAAAATATCCTCCTGCTAACGCTAATCCCCGAACCTTGCAACGAAACGTCATAAGTTATTCATTCCACAGCTTATTCACTTCGATCGTGCATTGCAGTGTGCATTTATTTTATAAACATATACAATTTCTGCCATGCTTATTCGTGTTTGATTGTTTCCTTTTTACTCTAAAACGCACAATGAAGCGCATAAATGTGTTTGGATTAGAAGAAGAAGCTGTAGTAAAGCAGATAAATAAATGTTTTTTATTTCGATCAATTTTATAATTAACGTTTTGCTTGCCTTAAGTAAAGTGTTGCGGCTAGGGCATTTCGTCACTGTTTACCGGCCAACGCCGGAAGAACGAGTAAAGTAGGGCAGAGTGTCAGCGTTTTAAACTTGATGCACTCCAAAACATTCGTGTGATCACAACCATTACAAATTTGTACAACGTCTCAAACCGTCGGCAGTTGGAGGCTAAACAATTTTCAAGTGGCATTAAGATGGCGATGGTGATGATGAAGATGAAACAAATAAATGATAAATTCAGAAATCCGTTTACTAGATAAATTAAATAATCGATACGAGCGGGATAGGGTTATTAGTAGTCGTTCCAATTTTCGTTTTTCGTCTTGGTGGGTGCGCTTTTTGATGTGCTGTACAGTACGTAAAATGCCTGTTAAACCAGAGCAGGAGAGTAGATGGAAAGGGTAAAAACAGTAGTATTTTAAATGTAACTCGTCACCAAACTGCTGTCTATCATAGCATTCTCCAAAGCGAGAGAAAGAGTCGGCGGAACCTGATACCAGGCGTACTTGATTGTGTACCGATGCCGTTACCGGATTGCCGGATGTATGTCGAATGTTGACTGTACACGGAGATAGCCGTATGTGTCATAGGAACAAAAAACCATTTGGAAAATGCTCCGATCTATCGATCGGATAGCGCAGCGCAAGCTGTTCAACGCTATAGGCAAACATTATTGAGCAGAAAAGATTTCATAATCCCGACACGAAGAGTAGCACTCGTACGTACCGTAATGAATGGTTAGGAATGTATAGCCAAATTCGTACTACTATTTGTATACTAGGAATTTTAATGTAAAAGAAGGGCACAAGGCACATATTCACCTTCCTTCATGTATTGTATTGTCGAAGCTGAGAATGATCTAACGGTGTGCGGCACTGTCGAACAACGAGCAAGATTCAGATGATGGTGGCTTTGAGAAATGCACATAGGCGTATATAAGTATTATTTGAACCCATTATTCGCCACCATTTTTGACCCCAGAATGCCGGATTTTGCTAAAAATATGGCACTGTATTAAAATGGATCGCTTTTAAAAGGGCCCCTAATAAACTAGGGCACAATCGACTGAGGTCACATTGACAAGAAATTCATCCATCCCTCTGAATGGAAGTAATGAATCAAACCAAAACCAAACATTGTTGGGAAAAGATTGGGATTTCTTATGTATGAAACTGTGGAACCGTTGGCAAAGAAGTGTGTACCTTTTACATTTTCAACCGAATGACAATACCGAATTTTTAGGTTCTCAACCACGTGGTAGCAATGTGCGACCCGCGCGGGGATTCTAATACAAAAAGTTGCCCCCCTTTGGTGGATATGTGGACTTTTTTTCTGCATCTTCGATATTTGGAAGTTTAGTGTGTTGTTAAGGATTCTGAATGTTGAGAGGGAAGAGGAAACTGTGTACCCGATGTACACGAGTGAGGAAACTATTAACAACACCAAATGTGAAGCACTAACTACACAAACAAATGTAACTTTTAGGCTCTTCTATAACGAAGAAAAAACGATATAAATAAAATTATAAAGCTCACAACTTTTAATTATCTGTATCCAATCCTATACGAATACAGGTGCAGAGGAAAATAAATTTATCTGAATTTTATTGGTTAATATAGACAAATATTGATGCCCGGCATTCGTCCTGTGTTATATGTCATATTCGCTGGCCGCATAGTTATAAAAAGCCTCCCGAATGCTACAGGCTGGCCGAGTGGTACCATGTTTTCGTCGAGGACTACGAGAAAATGACTTTCATTAAAAACCTAAAATCAATGTTACAGGATAAAACCTTGAAATCAGTGTACACTACTAACCTTTGCAGAGAAATAACAGACATGGACACTCACTTAACAGCACTAATGATATCGTATATTTTGATGTACATTTTACATATTATTGTTAACGTTTAGCAAATGCTAGAGTTCTTCCAACAGAAAATCAGATCCTTAAACAAACTAATTTTTCTTCTTTTAAACTACGCCACCATGATGTAGTGCTCCCAACATTGGTTGACTATCAAGGGTAGAATGGTACGAACGCAACATTTCATTGCAGGATACAACCGAAAGTCATGCAGCACAGGCAGGCAAGATAAATTGATTTGGTCTATTTAGACAAAAATGTAAGAACTAAGAAAACCAAAACCACCATTTACGGGAATGTGTGCACACTAGTAAAGTGAACCACCATAGTTTACAACCACCATTAGAGAGCATTGTACTACAAAGTAAAACAATGGCCGTAAGAAAAACAATCCAATAACGATTAATTAGAAAGTCAAGAAAATTTTCAAAATACAGCTGCACGCCAGGGAGTGTGTTACGGGTGAACAAGGATCGGAAGAGAGATGAGTTAAACATGGATGTAACAATCGAAACTCTATAACATTAAACGAAGTAAAAATAATAACCAATAATCGAAGCGAAACACTGGTACTTCACAAAAAAAAAGGCTAGGCTCACATGCGTACGCATACAAATGTAGTGAACGCGAACAGCGCCGGCCGCAGGAAGAACGCAAATGAATTAGGTTACACTACAATGTACAAGTGGGCAGAAGCAGACAGTCTCCTTATGATCTTCTACGTTCGTTTCCATTCTCCTTTCGGTCTTTTTGTAAAACGTTAGATGCTATATTTTAAACGCATGATGATTTTCATAACAATGGATTTTAAAAGTAGCGTTAACAAGTACGGCAACAGCGAAGTGGGGCGAGCATAGAAAGTGAAATAAATTTACCATAATATTGGTCAGGCGGAATCATCGTCGGAGCCGGAGTTTCTCCTCTCGTGCGAAGGGAATGGAACGGCGTGCAAAAGAGAAAACATAAATCATAAACAGCACACAATGTGTATCGCGAGTTTTGCGAGCAAACAGCGGCGGATCTAAACCAGTTTACAAAAATATAATTTGATGTAAAAAAAATGCTTTCTGGGGAGCTCTCTGTACTGTGAATGATGACAATACACTTCATAACTTTTTCTGTTTGTTCATGGTGTTTATTTGAAAAAGCAGATTTTTACTGACGATTGTTGCAATGACGTCCCAACAACATCATACCTAAGGGAATCAATGCAACTCCACAGACGTGCGACTGTTAGGCTTAAGGTCAACACTTTGAGGAGCTCTGAATCTGATCTTCCTTCCTTTTCAGCCGTTTATAATCACGTTTTGTTTTGCTTCTATCGGCCGATATGCAGCACACGGTTTCTAGAGATGAGGTTCTCCGGCAAACTGATATCTTATCTACCCGGTAAGATAACAGCACATCGAATGGAAAAAGTCGCAGGTGTTTCGGGCAGTGCTTCAGTGCATTTCATCGCGTCAAGACATCAGTGGTTACAAAAGAATCCCAATTCAGCTGAAGGGCACTCTGCGTAGAGAAAATTTAAATTAATATGGTGGGAAGGTTTCGTTTCATTTGGTTTTTGGTCAGTGATGTGTATAAAATAATGTATGTAAAATAAGGTGGTATACCGTTCTAAATGGATACACTTTAATGAATGAACCTCAACGTATATCGTGTGTTGCACATCGGATGGCAAAACTTCATATAACGACCAGACGAGTTGAGAAAAGTGCGATTGAATTTTCTTATTAAGAACCCAGCGAAGTTCGTAATATTGCCAACGGGACTGAGGCGATATTGTTGATCACGGTTAGTCATCGACGCCACACCTTAACGGATCAAATTTATGCATTGCTAGCTGGACGAAGAATTCTTCGATAAAAAAGAACGTTTTGTGACTTAGTACATGAATTCGAACGTAGCGTGGTTTCGTGTATTTTCATAATGGAACATTCAAAGCACACACTCAGTCATTTGTTTCTGTTGTGCATGCTCGTAATAGGTGAGTGTGGGTTAGTTCCTTTAATCGGGTGAAACAACACTCCACAAACCCCATCTCTACGGTGTGTACCGAAATGTCGTTCTAGGGTTTGCCCTGAACGTTCAGGGAGCGTACAACATACCGGATGAACTGATACACTGTTATCGAGGTAATGGTACCAGTCCGGGCCCTCCGCACACGGTACAGTATCTGTTGGAGCTGATACGCAAGACGGAGCGGCACAATCCGACCACGCTCGATATACGATTGCTGAGCGCCGAACTGATTCACCGGTAAGCGGCCATGTAGTGTTCGTTAGTGATGTGAACAATAACTAATTTGAATAGGGATTTAAACTTCCTTGATCTAATGGAGTTGTACACCACAACTTTTCCATATCCGTTGACGGTGTTTTTTACCAATAGAATTTCTATACTGGTTTCCCGTTTCTATTGTGTAATATTCACTCCAACATTGTAGCTTGCGACTCGACGGAATCGGAAACGTGCCCGGGGTGGCCGAAACAGAATGGGTCACGCCGTACAGCCCGAACGGCATCATGGTGCCGAAATACACGCTGCTGCGCCAGCTTGTCTCGAACGTGCCGGGCCGAATAGATTTCGATACGTTCCTCACGCCGGGGGAAATCTGCCACCTGCACCGTATGCTGAGCAGCTCGGTGGAGCCGTTCCAGAGGGAGGACGAGCGCATTACCTGCCCCTTAACGCTGATGACCAGCGCCGGTAATCCGCAGGCCCCATGGATCACGCAAAATAAGTATGACTATAGGGACTATGCAGCCTTGCCGAGTGGATTGCAACTGAAATGCGTTTTTTATTGCTTATTCCCAGAGCTCAGAAAACCAACGTTAATAGGACTACATTTTCACGTCCCATCTCGCGGTGCCCGCTGGAGCGTGGAACGGTTAACACTCCCGACTACGGCACGATTGCACCGGGTGTCGTCATTATGTCCATAGCCGCTGGAATGCAGCCGCAGAACGTGCTCATCAGCGAATTCGTCACGGCCTACCGGAAGAAGAACCCTTACGAAAATCTGGAAACGATGGAAACGGCGGACACGCGCAAGCAGCTCGAGAAGCTGTTCGCATCGCTGGAATCGATCGATAACATGTACGCCGCCGGGTTGGCAGGTGATTTGGCCGAAGTGTGCCTGTACCAGGGTCCGGTGCTTTTGACGGACGTAAGGGTCGGGCTGGCCGGTAGCTGGAACGATAGTTACTTCCCGCGCGCCCGCTACTTGGACGAGAACCACGCCGGACGCTGGGAGATGACAGACAGCGAAATACTGTCCGGAATCGATGGGCTGTACCTTGCCCAGCAGACGCCGCAGTTGGTGAAACGCTTGCGCCGACTACGGCTCTCGCAGGTCCTGGATATGTACTACAGTGAGCGAGGCATTCCGGTGGCTTCGATTGAGACTGCTGCCAACCGGAGGCGACTGGTGGGTACTCATGGGAACGTTCATCGCGGACCGTCTCCGCAATCGTCCTTACGATCCGAGCTGCACGACGTTAGCGCTGGCAAAGCACATTTCAGTGCCAAGACAGCTGGAGGTACACGGTTCCGCAACGTCTTCGGTGAGGATGGTGAGAGTGGGCGAGAGGAGGGTCAAAAGCAGACGATCGACGTGACACGCGCGTGTCAGCGTAAGGACATCGTGCGTTCGATCGAGCAGGACAAGCTGAAGCAAGAAACGTTCAAACTAGTGGAAGTTTTGCGGTACGCCACGGGCAGCGTCATCGTCGAGGACTCGCTGATGCAACGGATCTGTAACGCTGCCGTTGACAGGTTTTTTGAACGGGCGGGCCAACTGCTCGACACGATCTCTGCATGTCCGGCTGGGCAAGATGCCATGAAGATTGCTGTAAACCCGAACGTAGATCTAACCGTTGTTCTCGACGGTTCTCGGGACGAGTATCACAATCTACAGCTTGTATCGTAAGTGTTTCCGATTCGAACTTCTCACTAAAACAGTATAGCTTGTAAAAGAAAATGTCCCCTGTAGGTATCTGATGGAGCTGATCGAAGTATCGAACTATGGCTCATCGATTTCTATCGTACACGGCGACACGGGCGAATACATGGTGAACAAAACCGACAGCATGTCCGAGGTGTTCGAACGACTTCAACATTTCCTAGGATCTTGTGAGTAAAGGCAACATAAGTAAAGAGTAGGACAAGACCCGACTTTGCTTTGCAGTAACATTTTGCTCCACGATGCGATGCCTATCTAGAGTATCAATATATCTTTATGAATGAATTGCTATATGAGTTCTATTTGAAAAAACGTCTCAAGAACTATCCTCATTTACTATTGATCCTTCTAATTCCTATATATTTTCTAGTCCCGCGGCAGATTTCACTTTCTAGAAGTTTTGCCTCGATTGTCGCCACGCTGACCCGTCAGATGGATGTGGAACGATCGTTGTTCATGGTCGGAGCGAACACACCTGTCGTGTTGGTGTTCTCCCAGTCTCAACGTGTAGCCCACGCAGATTTCGAGAGCGCGCGTCGCATGCTGGGAGGATCCTTTGAACAGTTTCCCGACCTTTATTTCGCCTTCGTTACGAACGATCCCGCCTCCTTCCGTCAGATGACTGATTTTGTAAGTTGTGCATCTGAAGATTTGTTGTCTCGACTGCAACACGTGTTAACCAAATGTTTCTTTTTGTGCAGAGTAACACATCGCACAGTCGAACCGCAGACGAACACTACCATATCATCGAATCATCACGAACGGCGATCGAAAGTTTTGCGACGGAAATTGGGGAGCTTATGCGCAACATTCCCCAGCGACTGGTGGCGCCGAATTGCCACACAGCCAGCAATCGGGATACCTGGCGCAGCGACCTAATACGGGAGGAGTACGAGCAGTACCTGTCGCCGGGTGTTGAGTTGCAGTATCGATTGGGGCAGCACTTCCTTCGCCACAGCGATGACGTGCGAGTGCAGTTCATGATCACGGATTACGGAGATTTTACCGTGTGCGAGGGACGTGACCATCGGAGTGCCCCAGCTACATGTCAGACAACGGGTCCTGGACAGGAAAGTCTTTGGTTCAACCATAGCTACCCGTGTGGTGGAATGGACGCTACTGCTTGCCGATCGCTCTACTATACAGTTCGCATGGACAGCTCCAACATGCTATGCAATGAAAATGATTGCCGGTTCCCGGACCAAGTACGCTTCGTTATAAGGCACGAAGGTTTACGATGTGTGGGTGATGGTAGCGGTGCATCTGGTATGGTGCATGTGCGCCTTGCTTTTGTGCCCCTGGCGATATTGATAGGGTTTATGTTTACTTACAATTGAACAGCGAATAGATTGGAGTTAATAGAGAGATGAGCCAAAGATTCAGCATTCCATGAACCACCACGTGTGGTCGATCTGACAATATTCAGTCTTAATTCAACAATCATGTGTTAGGTTTCTCTTGTACCATAATTCCATTGTTCTGTTCAAAATGTGCCAATCCCGTTTTACTAATAAGGCAACCATACAAAACAGGAACAACACCGAGGTATTACATTATTTTGTAGGTGTAAGCAATAAACTGTCTATCTATAGTGAAACTAACTTCGTGTTTTTCATATGTTTGTTTCTTTGAGTAATTGAGTTTCAATAAAAATTCAAAACCGATACCGATACTTGTCAGTATACGAAACTGTATCAACTGTGATGTTGCTAGTTGCGCTTGTGATGATCTTTGTTTCTTGAAATGTTTGCAATCGTTGCAAAATAGCAAAGTAAACTTACTTTAACATGGCCGAGTTCAGAAGAATCCTGTATATTTACGGTGCTTCAGTCCGCTAAGCATAATACGCAGTTCCGTTCCTTTGGACCCAACCTACAAATGCCAATCACTCGTTTACTCACTTTGTTATTGCTATTCCTAGCCGATGCAGCACAAACTTCAATTTGGCTGGTTTGTTTATAAAAATGTAGTACTAGATTGATTGAAAGTTGTCAGTTGCCTTGATGACAATACATTCCGAACGAACGAAAATCGTCAACGTCACTTGATAGTCCGATCGGAACAGAAGTTTATTAGCAATTACCGTTCGTTTGTAACATATTGGCGCTACATTGCATATTGTAGCTTTAAACCATGGCGACTTTAAAAGATCGACAAATAAGTATGTAGTATTTACGTGGCGGCACAGATCTGTGTTCTAATGCAACTGTGTTTCCTTCATCCGGTTTCAGATGCAATCAAGCAAATGTTGAACCTCAATCAACCGCTCCAAAAGGCAATTTCAGCGGAGCCGGTGTGGAAGCTGTTGATATATGATCGCACGGGACAGGACATCATTTCGCCCTTGATATCGATTCGCGAGCTACGGGAAATAGGGGTCACTTTGCATATGTAATTGGAATGATATAGTTCATACTCAATGCCCCTCCCACATCCACATATCATTCGTATGCCTTTTTCCATATTACAGACAGCTTCATTCCGATCGTGATTCCATTCCCGACGTGCCAGCAATTTACTTTTGTGCAGCGACCGAAGAGAATCTGGGCCGCATCGCACAGGACTTTCAGAGTGGCCTGTATGATGTGTATCATTTGAACTTCATCTCCCCAATATCTCGTCAAAAGCTGGAAGATTTGGCTGCTGCAGCATTGCAGGCGGGGTGTGTTGCTAACATTCAAAAGGTCTATGACCAGTACTTGAATTTCATTACACTGGAAGACGATATGTTTGTGCTGAAGCATCAAAACAGCGATGCACTGTCGTACTATGGTACGTTAGCTCTCTATCCGTTGGCGGACGAACGCAATATCTAATTTGTTTTTGTACGCCTCTTTCCAGCAATCAATCGTGCTAATACACAAGATTTCGAAATGGAAGGCATTATGGACAGTATTGTGGATAGTTTGTTCGCGGTGTTCGTGACTCTCGGCACAGTTCCTATCATACGGTGCCCGAAGAACAGTGCTGCAGAAATGGTGGCCCGAAAGTTGGAAAAGAAGTTGCGCGAAAATCTCTGGGACGCACGAAATAATCTGTTCCATATGGACGCCACCCAGACGGGTGCCTTTAGCTTCCAGAGGCCATTGTTGGTACTGTTGGATCGGAATGTCGATATGGCCACACCGTTGCACCACACCTGGACCTACCAAGCGCTGGCCCACGATGTTCTGGAGCTCGCTCTCAACCGGGTGGTTGTGGAAGAGGATCCCGCCACCGAGCAGCAGCACATAGCGACGGGCGCAAAACCAAAGACGAAAGCTTGTGATCTGGACTCTCGGGATCGGTTCTGGTGCACGCACAAGGGCAGTCCGTTTCCGACCGTGGCCGAAGCGATACAGGAAGAGCTCGAGCAGTACCGTTCGTCGGAGGAAGAGATAAAGAAGCTCAAGACAACCATGGGCATCGACGGGGAATCGGACGCAGCATTCTCGATGGTAAACGACAATACCGCCAAGTTGACGAGTGCGGTAAACTCGCTTCCACAGCTGTTGGAAAAGAAACGACTCATTGATATGCACACCAAGATTGCGACCTCGATACTGAACTACATCAAATCCCGCCGACTAGACTCGTTTTTCGAGCTCGAGGAAAAAATCATGTCCAAACAGGCACTGGACCGTGCGTTGGTCGAACTGCTGAAGGATCCCGAGTTTGGGTTGCCGGAGGATAAGATGCGACTGTTTATCATCTACTACATCTGCAGCAACGTGACCGAAGCAGAGTTCAAACGCCTCGAAGAAACGCTGATAGAATGTGGTTGCGATCTTACCCCTTTGCCGTACATACAGCGGTGGAAGTAAGTGTTGGGATTTGCAATCAACCCCTTGTTCATCAACATACATAATCTGGAATGTGTTTGTTTCCCAACTCAATTTACGCAGGAGCATCATGAAGAGCACACTGGCGAATTCAAACCAATATGAAGGAAGCGGAACTAAAACTGTGTCTATGTTTTCGAAGCTGGTCTCCCAGGGATCATCGTTTGTGATGGAGGGCGTCAAAAATTTGGTCGTAAAACGCCATGTATGTAATTGGAACTGATTTGATTTTCACCCTTAAGTGATTCACCCTATTTTATTTCCCTATTTTCTATAGAATCTACCAGTGACCAAAATTACCGAACAACTGATGGAATGTCGCACCGGTGGCTCGGAGGTGGATGATTATCTGTATCTAGATCCGAAGCTGCTTAAGGGTAGCGATGCGGTACCGAAAAATCGGGCCCCGTTTCAAGATGCGATCGTCTTCGTGGTGGGAGGTGGCAACTACATCGAGTACCAGAATCTGGTAGATTTCATAAAATCGAAACAGAGCGTGAACAATATCCGCCGCATCATCTACGGTGCTTCCACATTGACAAATGCTAAACAATTTTTAAAACAACTATCCTTGCTAGGCCAAGAGATAGGCGGCGCATAGAAAAGGCCGCGGCGTCGGGTGGCATTTGTGGGTGGGATTTACAGATGCTTACGAGGTTTGCAATTGCAGAGCATTGGGCGGAAGCTTAGCTAGGGAAAATAAAAACGCTGCACTACATATGGTTATTAGACTTATTAGGTAAAGTATGGCTTGTATGTTTCTGCATGTCCTACCGTTGTCCGAATGTACAGAATAAACGAATCGTTCCATTTATTCCTCATATGTATGTATACTAATCTATGGAAAATTATTCAATTTCTGTCAATGGAATTCCAACTGTAGTACCTATCCGGCTTTTAAAAAGGAATGCCGTGTATTAGGATTGACTATTCATTAAATTGTCGGATTGTTTTCGAAAAACCTGTAATAAATTTAGTTTAATTTAGTAGATTCTATAACTTATAGAAAAGACCAACCCGAATGACACGCGAGGTAGTAAAAGCTGTTATTTTCAAATATAATTTATTGTTCAACTCGCAGCTGAATGGTGTTGGAAAAACAATCAAACTTACGTTCATGTGGCAAGACTTGTCACATTATTTGAACCATCAACCTAAATTCCTATTCTGAGCCAAATTTAAATGTGAGCATTTTGGGAATTCACCGTAACTGATGTCGACCAACGCGACACACAACTCACTGAATAATCCTTATCATGTGTCGATTAAAATATCTTTTCTCGCACACTTCCTAGGGCTGATAATAGATATAGCGAAAAAGGTAGCAAAACCAACGAAGCGGATCAGTAGAGTTACAACGGGATCTAAAGCAGGTTGCGTTGTGTGATTCAGTAACTGTTTCAAATCTTTGTACTGGCAGGATGTGGTGAATGAATAATTCCTTGCTTTTCATTTGGCATGCGCCGCATGTTAGACTTGAATCGGTAGAACCTGCTAATTCAAGTGCAGAGGAAAACGTGTAGCATAATTCGCGTTAACACATGAAAATCCTCACCGGAAGCACATCGCGAATTTCGACTGCCTGATACGCTATATCAAGTCAGCTGTTCATTAGTAATGATTTATGATGGTAAGCGACAAACAATCCGGAAAGATTAAGCCACTGTTTTGGATACGTTTGCGCCAGTGTGTGTGGATGGTGTTGTTAAGTTTTCCGATACTACAGCTGATTGGAGTTGGAAACATAACTGTGTGCAGTGATAAAGACATTCGTAACGGCGCGAATGTTCAGAGCAACGCAGTTTCCCTAATGAGCAAGGATAACATGAACCAGCCTAAACGCAGTGATGTCGATGACGACGTGATAAGTTCCATGAGCTCCGATTCCCACGTGCCAGATGGGCGGGAATGTATTCTCGGACAAGCATCGTATTACTTGAGAAGTTGGTTAATGGAAAATGGTACTATCAACCATTCCAATCCAGGTAAACTTAATGTTTGGGTGAGACCTGTACAATTGATCTTCTACTTCTAGCTCGAGTTAAGATAAAGCAGTCATTATGTTCAGATACTATCGAATCGTTTGAAGAAACGTGGTTTCATTGTAGGCTTAGTAGGCGAAAAACATCCTGTAGTAGACAGAACGAAGTTATCATTGCTTATATTCTGCAGAACGCTTAAGTTCCTTGATAAGGACACTTGGTTCGAAAAGAGGGCGTCTTGTGTGATTTGTTTTCTGTTAGTGTGTCAAAAATACTTTATATGTTTGTCGGCAACGTGTAGAACAAGAATGGAAAGGACATTCATGTAATAATCATTGTATACGGTGTCATTTTACAGTATTGCTCGGGACATTCATCGATTTGTCTTATGGTAGCGACGACATAAGAAAACACATTATTAAACATCTGCTGAGCAACGAAACGTCTGTGAGTTTTCTGTAATAGCGAAGGACTGTTCTTATAATAATTAGTATGTCAAATTCCTTTACTTACTTCCTTTTTTTTTTAGGAGATTACTTATGTTTCGCTGACCCACAGGAATATGTCGGCTGTGCCCCATAACGAACTGTGCATGATTAATGCTACGATGCAGTATTTGTCGATGGCTGGAAACCAGTTACAAAGTATGTTTAAACTGAAAATGAACCAACATGTTTAAGTCAACACTTACACTGATTTCTCTTCTCTGCCTGTTCTCTGAACAGCCTTAAAGTTTCCTTTGTTGGACAACCTGAAGGTGCTAGATATGCGCCATTGTGGACTGCTGCTGTTTGAAAACGAAACATTTTCCACTGTCGTCAACCTAGAGCAGCTTTACCTGTCGCATAACTACCTGGTAAAGATTACTGCGGAGCACATGCTGCCACTAACATTGTTGCGCCATCTAGACATTGCCTACAACTCGAACGGGCAGGACGCGTACTACTCCAACTTTATGTCCGTGGAATTTGTTCCTGACCCGTACACCACGCTCACCGAGGGGCTGGAGCTGAGTGAGGATGTGTTTGATCCATTGGAGCAACTAGTGTTTTTAGATCTATCGCACACGAAACTACTAGCCACAAGTGCACGCGCATTTCGAAACCTGGCAGTGGAGCTGCTGAGCCTCTGCTACACAGGGATATCGATAATCGTGGGTACGATGATGTACGGCAGCCTGCGGGCTCTGGACATCTCTGGGAACGCTGGCCTTACAGCTGCCATCCACCACGACAAAGATGTGGAAAGTGTACGCGGCCTGAACGGAAATATTGAAGTACTCGCCTGCGAGAACGCCTCCGTCAAATATCTAGATTGGATAGAAGGAATGGTGAACCTGCGTGTGCTGCTACTGAGCTACAATAACATCAATCAGCTAACGAACAAAACCTTCGCCACACTGGAGCGCCTGGAAGTGTTGGATCTGAGCGCGAACCACATCAGCAACTGGCGCTGGCGCATTTTCACAATGAACCCAAGCCTCGCCGTGCTGGACCTATCCGCCAACAATCTAAATGTGCTAACGACTGAAATGATAAGTGACTTCGAGCAGATCCGTTTTCTCGCTATCGGACGAAACAATTTCATGTGCCACTGTCTCCTGCGCGAACTTATCGACATGGCTACGAACTCGACCGGGGTTGGATGTGTTATACGATACCTGGGGCAGTACTATTTGCGCAGACAGAACGAAACAGACGACACTCGTAGCTTTAAAAACGAACATAATAATAGCAACATTGTTGGTTATAAAACAATTGAACAAAACAGCAGAAATTCAACATCATCACGCGCAACGACCGTACAACCAGCGCAACAGATTATAATACACACTCTCCAGGTGTTAACGAATGTGATCAAGAAGCAGTCCCACTTTAGTTCGCTAGAAACCCTGCCTTGTAGTGCGGACGAGAGTCAACAACCAGGGAACCGATCTACAGACGAGGTACAATTAATTCAGCTGATCGATTATGACCCAGAAAACTACAAGTGTCGCAATTTGGAGAATGAAGAATTCTATTTCAAAGAACAGGTTGAGTGTACTTTCGATCGGGCCGCTTTGGAGGAACTGTTCTTCAATAATTTTAACAGTACGGCCGCATCAGTGGTAAAGTTTTTAATAATTTTTTTCGGCTTCGCGCTGGTTGCGCTCATCGTTTATGTCTCCAAGTGGGACTACGTGAAATACTTTTGCATTATCGTGCGGAACGCAACAATACTGAGCATAATGCGCCAGAAAAGCGAGGATTTAGAAGGAAACCGAGACCGGCGGCTTTCGTCTGGCACCGGCAGTTTTGCCTACGATGTATTTGTTAGCTATTCGGAACACGACCGTCAATGGATCCTGGACGAATTTTTACCAAACCTGGAACGGTCGGAGGACATCAGCGTGTGCTTGCATGAGCGAGACTTTAAGGTTAGTATGGGAACCTTCGAGGATATGCCAGTCATAAGGGCAGAATTCAATACATATCTTTCAAGGTAAACACTTTTTCAACAAGAACAGGTTGGAGTAAGCATATTGGAAAATATCATCTACTGTATGGATCAGTCGCGGACGCTGCTTTTGGTTATATCCGAATGCTTCCTCCTTAGTCAGTGGTGTCAGTTCGAGATGCACTTGGCGCAACATCGGTAATTTGCGACCGCTTAACATTGAGAGCACCAATGTTACAAACCATTTATTGCTTTCTTTCTATCTCAACAATCTATTTTTAATCTTTATTAGGCTTCTAGAAACACGGAGAGAACACCTAATATTGGTCATTCTGCAAGACATACCGAAAATGAAAAGGCCCAAAACTTTACAGTATCTAATGAAAACCAAAACGTACATAAAGTGGCCTACAGCATCGGGAATTAGATCGTTGAGCCCGGGAGCGAATTCGCCCCCAAAAAGCATATGGAATTTCCGCCGCAATAGTCGAAAGTCACCGTCTTCAGAGAGTGAAAAATCTGCGCCCACTACACTGCTGGCGGAAAGAAACCTTTTCTGGACACGGCTAAAAATGGCAATTCACGATGGAATCAACTGGGAACCGAACGACGACTCGATAAGCTCGAAAGCATGAACTCTTGTAACCTTAGTGAACCGGCACAGTATTGATAATCCGCGATACGTTGTATCCTGTAAGGTATGAGGATTTTCCATTTGCATAAATCCTATCGTAAAAACCGGGAATTTGCTGATTTGGATGTGAACGGTATCATCGGTATATCTT
>JAOEFI010000007.1:12727349-12748343 GCA_034621735.1 Anopheles plumbeus | reverse complement strand
TTTCGTAACCCTGACAATTGCGGGTGTATTATAAAATGCTGTAATTTTTAAACCTATTGTTGAGACACGCGTTCTGCCGTACCACTTCTGTCGGATCTGTGATAATACATATAGGTTTACGATCAGCCGACGATCGCACTCCACACAATTGGCGCACAAATAAATCGGAATGTGCAACATTTTTATTGTTTGAAAAGTCTGGCTAAAATTTGGAAATATTTGACCCTCACCAAAGGTAACACTGGCTCGAACCTTGCCGGTTCAAAGTGAGTTGGGTTTTTAATTTAAATTTAGAGCTAATCCATTCTTAAAAACTTTAGTATACTTATTGATAAAATGAGATAAAATTGATAAAAGTCAAACGGCCAATTTTTTCGATGTAGTTTGTTTGAAAGGTCGTCCAGGTTAAGAAAGTGGTTTTGGGATCGAATATTCGTCAACACGAAAACGGGTTTATCGAGAAATCATTTGGGGTCGCGGCCGATATTAGTAACTGTGGCGTCAATAAAAAAGAAGAATCGAAATGGAACCAAAGAACAGCAAAAAAAGCTCACTGGTACATAACTAATAGTAGGATTAATGATTGGGGCAAGTTTTAATGTATTACTTAATCAAATAAAAAACAAAAAAATCTGAATAATATGTTCCAACCAACGCTTTATCATATGCTCGTGGTAGCCCGCAGCTACTACCATGACCGATAGCTCCGCAGGTTTTTGGGGAATTATTTTTGGTTAGATAATACAGCCAATCCATCATACTACGCCTGAAAGGACGCAGTCGCTGTGTTGCGATGCTTTTTCTCATGCAGTTTCGTAATGTTGTGTCGCGTTGGGGGTTTTTCAATTTCCCTCCGTTGGCCTTTAGGGGGCATTCGATTTGGGGGCACGTTGGCGGCCCGAGAACCGAAAATGGTGTGCCCTTCCCGAGCGAAAGCCATCTCTGTCAGCGATAGCTTTCGGACCCTAATCCGTACGTTGACGAAATTCGCGGTCCGAACGGCGCGGGGGATGTCGTAACCAATAGATTTTCGATTTGATGACTGACTGACTGAGGTCCAGGGGGGGGTGGGGGGGTGGGGGGCGGTTCTTCGTGCCGTCTTCCATCGTCAGTCTTCGGTGTGAACGATAGACGCCAAACGGACTAAGGTCCCCCGGTTAGTTCTGCCATCGCAAGCGATTATCGTCAAAACAAATAGCCACCGCCCTCGGTAAACGGGGCGCGAAAAATAGCACCAACAAGTTGTAGCAAAGGTGCTGATGCACATTTTTTGAAAGCAGTGGTCCGTAGGCAACCGATCGCAAGTAAACATCCAAACATGCTGAAATAACAAGATGTGCCGAGGTCCGGAATATTAAACTTCCTGACCACGCCATATACGGTCGATCACGTTGTTATTCTATTTTGTATTTTCATCACTTTTTTAATGTTATACGTTGAGACTACGGTAATGTAATACCTGCACAAACGTCCAGTCTTTCCGGGATCTAGCGTGCATCACGTTTGTTCTAGGTATTGGTATGGGAGTGCCGTCGATGTGGAACTTCACGTTATTACGGCACTTTTTTTGACAATTCGTTCCAAAGTGTACAGAGAAGCGCGGAACTATTAGATACCAAACCGCCAAAAAGCGGTCCATGTTATACGAAATTAGCTTTTCCGAAGCGTTACACAGTACAGCGGGATCGTTATACTGCGGAACGGAACGGTTGATCACCATAGAGTCAAAACCCGGTCGACCTATTTTCGCTGCTTCCTACATTCCACCGTCGTCCGACGGAAAGGTTATCTCCCGCTTTCTCCTCGAGCTTTCTCGATGCTACCCAATTTCGTTTCATGCACACATACTCCTCGGAAGATTTGTTGGTTTTTTTATTCCGCACGTCTGGAATAAACCCTCCACCCTAAGCTACGTTGCACCACGTTGTGGTGGGTTGAATGAAAACGGTACACTCTGTTTCCGCCGACTACAGAGGAAATCCATCTCCCGCTGCATCTCGCGCCCACCGCCACTAACCTTTGACCTGCGAACTCTTCCACCGAATGCACTCGTCTACTGTCACTGAGCGGGCGTGCGTTTCAGTCTGATGCAGTCGTGCCCTGCGGCCCTCACACACACGCAAGCACGCGAAAGTTTTACTTGTGCGTTAACAATCAAACTGACTAACGGCGTTTCAACGGACCGTTGGAAAACTATCTGGCACGTGATGACACGCCGAAAGGAGCGAGCGCTGTGAAGACTACGCGACTACCTTATCCACCGGTGGCTGCGACCGAACTGACTAGACCGCGCTGCCGTAACGACCGAGCTGCGCTTCGTGGGCGCTTACGGTGAACTTACGCCAGGCGGGAGAACAATCGTCGTTTGTTGTTGTCCCCCCGACACGACGCCCGGGTCCGACGGTGGAGGCATGGAGGGACCACGCTGGAGCTTCCACACAACGCACCTGACCTGACGTGGAGGGCGCGAAGCTCATCCGAAAGTACTCGACGTTCATCGACGTTCATTTTGCGCGAAGTTCATTGGCGCTTCGATCGGCGGTACCCTTAACCTACACCCCTCGCCGAGTTTATCTGACTCGGAATAATTGTACGCCAAGTGCAAGGTCCTCCCACCAGTCGAGTCGCGTCGCCGGACGGTGCAACGGTAGATGTGAATTAATTGCGATCGTCGTAGCTCAGAACCATCTCTTCCCACCCCGCTAGCCCACGGGATGTGCGTCAGCGTTCCCCTGTTACATGGTCAATCTTTAATTTTAATGTTTGAATGTGCAAATGATAACCCCGCGTCGATCGGGAAGGGCTTGATAAGAAATCACAAATCGCTACCTCTTGCGTGCACACGGCTTCGGGATTACGTTCAATTAAAACCGTTCGCCAACCGGGTCAAGCCCTCGCGTTAGCTCGCCTAGCTCGTTGAACGTTTTTAAGTGCAAAAAAGGGAGGTGATTTAATTTAAAAAGGCAGGCGAATCTGAAAATGCAGCAGTGAAAATGTGCACAGTGGATGCAAATAACAATAGAATCCTTGTAATACTCGACTAAACTGGATAAACATTCTATTTCGAATCATGTTTCGTCAATGCTCGTCAATGATCATGATCTAGTTTCAAACGTGCACCATCCCATCGGTAAGGGTGCATTCGTAAGCGCATGGCCATTCACGGACCATAACGGAGGTCATTTGGAAACCATGAAGTGCGTTATGCGCATACACTCTTGTGCTCACGTTATAAGAAGGCTACAGTAATTGAAGAAGTTAGCAAACATCATTCGCTTATGACTTCCGTTAAATAAACGGAAGTGTGTGGCGTTTTGGCTTTCAAACTGTGGGATGTATTCAAATTTCAAGTATCCTTAGTTTCATGGTTCCATGCTTGCAGAATGGTATTTTTAACTAATCGAATTTTTAGCATACTTTTACCACATACGTTGCTTTGATGACGACGATGATACATAGGTTTGAGAAGGAGGATGTAGGAGGATCTGTCGCTACCCATACCGAAGACGTATCTGCCGAGGAAACATTGACGCAAGTGGTTTTTTTTTGTCCAGCCATAGCCATCATTAGCTTGAACAATGTTTCTCGCCATGTGACTTCATGTTGTATCATTGTATCTCCCTAAAAAAGCGCGCTGGTCAAAGGTTCGCTATTGATGTTATAGCGTAAGATTGTCTGTAAATTGTATGTCGCATGTGCATTTTTTTTTTGTACGCGTAGTAATCGGCTATTATGAGGGTTTGCGCATTACAATTTTAATTCAGAGGACAACCTTCCAGGATTTTAATTGCAATTGCAGTTTGTAGCAAGTTGGTTGGATTTGATTGGTGCTACTCTACATTACTACACTGCTACACTTTAACTCACCAGTTCTATACATTCTATAGTGCATTGCCTACCAGGTGCATTTGTTGAACAGACACTAAACTACTAAAACACTGATTAACATTATTGCGGTGGGTTTAACAAAAAAGTTACAGAGTTTTTGCGCTTTCACTCTGCGACAATAAATTAAATGACGCCTGCCAGATATATGTTGGTCGCCAACCGTGTTAGGGCATGCCGTCAAAACAATGCGCCACTTCGCTTTTCCTCCCAATGTTTCGCCCCATGAAGCGTGGAAAAAGTACTACACCACTAATCTCAACACTGCGTTCCGCCCGCTGCTTTGCGCTGATGCCTTTGTTCGGAGAAGCAATTTCACTGTTTACGTCACAACTGTTGGTGGGCGTACGTATAGTAACACCTGAAAAGATGTTTAAATAAACATTAATACTAGAGTTAGTTACATTTTTTTAGTCCTTAACCAATGTAGTGTTAATTTCCGCGTTTTCACAATCTGTTTCTGTGAGGCCGACGTTAAATTCATACACCGCAAACATCCAAAGATTTTGTATAGCTCAGCCTGCAGCCTTTTTTGTATAGCTTAACAATATTATCACAGGGACTGCCCCTTTTTTACGCTTCCGAGGCTTACGAAGATGAATAGTGAACCCGAGCAAAACCTGCTTTCTCTTTGTACTAGACGGAGGACTGGTATTCGACCAAATGTTATATTAACGAAACAAACATCCAACGAAAAAGTGAAATTGTTTAAAATGTCTATTTATGAACGAAGAATTCGAATTCACACTTCAAGGTAAACATGTTTCAGTTCGACGAGTGGGTCCGCGGAATTAGCATACACTCTTTCCTCTGCCATGAGGGAGGTTTTTTTCTTTACCGCTGAACAAAAGTACAAACATCTCTCATCTCCCACACATTACATACATGCTGTTCTAACAACACCGATAGAAAATAATGTCTTGCAGAACTTTGATCAATATAGACCCTAAAGTACACTTCAAGTATTAAGTATTGAAAGTACTGTGAGACATGGTAGTTTTTACTGGCAGGTTTTACTGTGTACCAAGTTGTAGTTCATGTTTCCAACCTTTATTTGCTACCCTTTATTCAAACCCGTGGACTAACGACGAAAATATCCATCCATAGTTCAAATTACTAGTCCTACTACTCAACTGGGTATCGATTTTTTGTTTTCGTTAGTGCTAACGAAGCTCTTCAAGATGAAGGGTGCTTTCAATAGTGAAAATACTTTCCAATAGTGCGCGATAACTATTATAGATACTTTTTATGACACATTTACTTAATCTTTTTATTTTTCAAACATTCGTGGTGATAAGTACCGAGCAAAGTGAATAAAGAGGCAAGACACGTGGGAATGCCTGCACCAGTTGTAACGGTACGATTGAATGCGAACGTTTCATTTCGCCACAGTTTGCCGCGAGAGTGCGCTGTCTTGATTCGAGTACGGGTTTTGGCCGCCAAGCTATTCGAATCGGCAGTTGTTTTGCGGTTGGGATTCCGTGCAAATTTAGGTTCCCAAATTTGAAAATTAACTAGTTTTATTTATGCTTTAGAAACCAATAATATGTCCAATATGTTATTACCATGCTCTATATGTGGTCGATAAATATTACTACTTTGTTATTAAGTTATGTTTTATTAAGATTGTTATATACCCCAATAAAACAAGGATGTATGGAATGTTTAAATGCTTATCGATGCCCAATGTATATCGATTTTGTAGTTTTACAAATGTTCACATGTTAACGAAATATTTACCCGCATTTAAACTATTCAATAATTCCCTTAACAAAATGCGTAAAGTTGTACTATAATTAGCAGAGGTCCGCCCAAGGTCCACCAACCCCAAAGTAGTAGGTCGATTTCTGCTGCTTCCGAGTGCGGACTGCTTCCAATATCCGACAATACGCTTTTCAGTGCTCCAGCGATTGATTTTGTTTTCAAGTGCAAGCGAAATGCACGCGCCCTCCAAGCAACCCGAAGGTCGTCCTGCTTGTCGGCATTCGATCCGGCGCATGGAATGGAAAATTAATTGCACGAAATGAGAAATGCACCAACGGCGGGCCGAAAAGGAGGATTGTTTGACAGCTTCGTGGAAAATGCGGCAAAAACGCGATCACCGGAAAACGGAAGTTGTGAATATGCCCCTCCGGGGCAAGGTTCGCATTTTCGTGGGTGTTGATCCTGGGAAAAGTTTCGACAGTAATAATATTGCATCCCCGGAAGTATGGCCGTGAGGGAAGTTTGCAATCAGAACGACGAGAAAGCTATGAGAAGAAAAATCAAATAGTTTGATGATTATTTCCTCATTGAAATATGCCTCTCGTTTACCCGTCCGCCGTTGCGTCCTGATGGTTAATGGAATGGAAGTAGTCTTACTTTCGACACTTTATGCTACTGAGTCGGCCGTGGAATGGAGAACACTTATAATACTATCGAGCGCGATGCGAATAAGTTTTGTTAATGGGACTATTCCCGTAGTTTGGCTATGCTCTTATAGGCTGCTTTTCTATAGGCTTTTTGAAACTTTAAATTGTCTACGATTACAAATAATCGATCCGTATTCAATCGATCTTTTTCGTTGGATCGAATCGATGAGGTCAAATCTCAAACTTTCAACTATTATTTAAACAGATTTTAAACAGATTAAAAGTGAAGTAAGTGTGTATAAAAAACATAAAATTATGCAACCAACCAAAAACGATCCGGTCAGATCCTTCTCCAAAGTGCAAAATCAACCAACAAGAAAGGTACGTAAAAGCAATGCAGACGGAAATAGAACCAACAGTGATGCATGTGTGGACGTGCTGGAGCATACATTTTAAATTATCCTGCTCTCCTGCGGGAAGGCATTCGAGGTCTATTGCACCCGGTGTAAGTAGGGTGTTGATGAGGTTGTTGAAAAGCGCTGGGGGAACAAATAAAAATGCAAAAATAAATACAACCGAAGCCACACAACGAAAAGAAAAAACAGATTGGATAGCTGTCCGAATGTCCCGTGTCCTGGTCAGCGAACTGGGATCGTCCCGGATCCAAGCTGACATGTAGGTGGTCGCAGTGTTTGTTTGCCTCATATGTTCCCGTGAGCGGGATGGTTTACATAGGACCAGAAGTGGTAAGCATGGACATGCTGTAGGGTTTGAATCGTTAAAACACAATTATTGCTAAGAAATGTGGAAGATTATGACACTGCAACTGTGCTATCTATACACAATTCGTTAGCTTTTGATAAGAAAGTCGGTAAGGATTTTCCTTCTGCGTGTTCGTTTGTTTGGGAACTGCGGAAAACCCTACCCTCCCTTATTGCCAATCACATTCGGCCTTCAGAGACTGGATTCTGGATTTGAATTATTCGTAATTTTAGAGAACCCTTACAACTTAAGATGACATATAATCACCTGTCGAAGGATGGGCAAGCAAATTTGTCATTTAATATTTTACTTTGAACTTTTTTAAATTTTCTCTCTCAAGGGTCGGTCCTGGCAATGAACAAATTCCGGTGTCCTTCAACGCTAACGGCAGCCAAACCGTGCTCGCCGATTATTGGAAGCCATATCCGCTTCCACTCATCGCGCCTACAGACACACTCACACATACATCCCACGCCGGATGTCCTTTCTGTGCCGGGCTGCAATTGTAATTTTCCAAATCAACCTTTTCCGGGAGGGGGGGTGCGAAGTAGGGTGCGACGGTATTCCCGGTTTTTTTTTACATTTCCCCCATCCACGAGCCGGAAAATGGGCCGGAATCGAATGGAATCGTTCAAATATTTGAACATTCCTGTCACGAACCCATCCGAATCGTTATCGAAACCAGGGAAAGCAATCCAATCCCCGGGTCGCTCGGGTCGTGCGACTCGCCGACGGCCACCACCGGCCAGGTGGGATTGTGACCCGTCCGTCCGCCTGCCCCCTCCCCCTCCTCCCATACACCCCCGACACGATGGGTTGGTGGGTGAAAAATGAAATGCAAACAACAAACAAGCAAATTCTGCCGACCGCCAACCGATTTCGGGCTGAGCCGGTGAATATGCAGCAACTCGGCTCGTATGTTGCTGCGGTTGATTCGAGTTTCCACCAAACGATAGGAAAATCTATTGAATGTCAAGCGCAGCAGTCCACGCCAGCTTGGAAGGCACGTAGCTCGTAGGGCACGGGCAGACTGTGGAGTGGAGGATTTTATTCAAAAGATGCCAAAATGGGCACGGGACGATCGAAGAATGGACCGATCCTGAAATTAATTTTCAACCAGGGGAAATGAAGGGGAATCTTCTTTCTGTTTTTTTCCCCCACACTCGGACTCGACGCCAAATCGTTACGTGCGACGAACCTTAGAATTGATGAATACGTGAGTGAAACTATCGTCGGATGATGGAAACTGGTAATCAACGTTCTTGCTGGACACTTTGTTTCGTTTGGTGGGATGGATGGGATTTTCTCTCCCCCATTCAAAAAAAAAAAACGGTTTAATTAAAGCGATGTAACTGTGAAGCCATCGCTTTGAGTTATTTAAACTAAAGCGTTGATGGAATTACTATCCTGGAGTCGACAAGTATGTTGACATGTGGCTCTCAAACTTGGAAGGAGTTTATGCAAATGGATCGCACCGGACTTCATGCTTCAGCTGAAATAAACGAGAAAACCCGTACCATTGACCGTAAACAAGTTCTATTTTTACATTTCTAAGCAGGAAAATTTGCTCCCTAAAGGCAAAAGCAAGTCCCCATCTAAGCTTAAGGGTGCATTATTCCTAATTTCTGACGCTGAACTTGATTCAGTAATTTATTGCACCAGATGTTTGGCCCGGCTGCTGCTGAAGCCTCCCGCTTCCCTAGCGGTAGGCCAAACCGAGACATTATCTCTAAAATATGCTTTCTTGCCATAATTTTCTTCCTGTGTATGTGGTCAGCGTCGATAAGCGTCGCTGCCTAGCCTGCCCAACCCCGTTGTGGAGGAGCTGGAAGGAAAATAAATGGACTTTTCATGCTCCGGGTCCGGGTGGTTCTGGGTGTTTCGTTCTTGCCGGTTTTCCCGCGCTCGCTCTGTCCGTTCCCGAAATTTCCTCCTAACGAACCAAACGAAGTGCGTCCATGTTTTTCTCCGCCTCAGCAGTACGAGGGGCCGCTCGTCTTAGGTTAATTCATTAATCTCTCCATTTTTCCTTCCTTCTACTTTGGCGGCTGCGGTCCAGGATAAACTGCCCACCAGGGTCAAAAGAGGAAAGCTTGGCCCAAAAATTGTGATGGGGAGATTATAAAAAAAGACATTGTCGTGGGGCAGGGCTGAAGCGGCGAGAGATGTGTCTGGTACACGGTGTTTTCTGCAGGAATCTGGCAAGGGATGAAGATAAGGTTGTAGTTGTTTATTTTCTGAAAAACGAAAATTCATACAAACGTTGTGAAAATACCCGATTGCCACTGGTGAATGTTGAAAATAATAATTCATAATTCATTTTTACTTATCTGCAGTTGGCATGATTTGGAAGGATGATAGGAATATTTACTACACAATCAACGGATATTTATGCTAACATTTATAATTGAAATTGAGGATATAAAGAGAAAATGTAAATTCCATCTATAGGATTGAGAAGCTTGCTACAATAAAATATGGGGTTTGCAATTAGATTAGAAACAAGCCAAGGCGGCCAAAACCACCAAATTCAACAGCTGCTGAAAGTTTGTTGTGGTGTGAGGTTGAAACACCAAATCCATAAGAACCGGAAGGGAATCTTTGCTGGAACAGGAAGAAAAGCAGGCTGCACTTTATGAAAGTTCCGGTGAGCATGAGAAAATTGAAGGAAGCCTTTCTCGAATGTCAAATGAATTCATTAGTTATACGAAATGTCGCAATGTTTTATTACATTTATTCTTTTCGAATGATCTATGAACAATTATAGCGCAATTGTGAAGACGTCACTTCTCCATTTCATCAACGTAGTGTTTGCATCATTTATTGATAATTATTCATGTATATAACTACCGTGTAGCACGGAGAAGACTGTATGAGTCCTTTTTTGTTCCCGTAATGGGCTAAGTAATAGAACACAAGATTCCGGCACGAGTGTTAGGCTCATAAATCCTGACGTTTATGGCATTTCCCTCAAAGAGAGCTTTTACTTTGCGAGGCAATAGAAAGTGGCTTCATAAACTGCCATTCTTCTTTCGCTTTCCGCCTGAACTTTCGTTGGTGGTGACTGTATTTGCGGTTAGTCCTCGGTCCTCTGCTGGAACCAATGGCGGGATGCATTTGCCGAGGGCAGGACATCGCTGAAAGGATGCGACAATAAAAACAGACAGTAGTGGTTGATCAAACGAAGCAACGATCGAAACTGTCCGAAGAGAATGGAGAGAAAGAGAGAGAAAGAGTTTATGTGGAAACTATTTTCGGAACATGCGGGTAATAGCCCATCATAACAAGCAGTCTTTAAGACAATCGTTTTAAGGCCTGTGAATAATTTATACATTCTGCTCACGGTAGAACTCTTCGGGCATTGGCAGGAAAGTGTTTCCTACAATGGAGTAATTGCTAAGTAAGTGACTCTTTACATTGACATAACTATTTTCATTTTCCCCTAACGATGATTTAATTGCATCTTCAGCTACCACTTTTATAGATAAAATTAACTTCCTTTGCACAAATAAAAGTTCGCGATTCCGTACAATGGAATACTTTCAAAATTGTTGACGGATTCTTGAAACGTTTTACGAGTCGAATTGTCACCGCAGTAAATAGGAAGAGAGATACTTGAGCAAAGAAGATAAACGCATTACTGATGCGCTGTATATAGAGTGGAAATGGTGTACATTTTTCCCAGAGTGTACGGAAATGGACTTTTAGGTTTTATTTGCTTACGTCCAGCTTCTGTTTACTTTCGTAACTGAAGTAAGAGAAGTCGGAGGAAGTTTGAACAGTTGGTGCTAAATGGGCATGTTTGGTTTAAGTGTAATTAGACGGCATTTTAACTGTTTCATTGCGCCGTATGATGACTTGGGGCAGTGCATGCTCAAGAGATCAACCAATAAATGTTTAAGCTGACAAAAGAGTCGTTTTTCTCTCCTTTTAGCTAAGTAGTTTATTAGCTAGTTTGTAGAAAGACATCTATCATCTATCATTTTTAAAGCTGCTTTCCAAATTCGATTTATATTTCTACTTCTACATTTCTACATTCTACATTATATTTGATTCACATTCAGTTGACTGCTTCCTGAAAAGGAAAATTTGACATTGATTTGTATGGCGCATTGATTTTCACCTTAACAGAATACTTCCTTTGAAGTTTGTGAAAGACCCCCATCCAATAATAATCAATGGTACGATCCGAGCCTAGAGTAGGAACTAGTCAAGAGAATCATTCCAATTTTCGTTCCCCCGTTCTCAGGCACTCCTTTGGCTGATGAAGATGTCCTTTTCATCAAACGCATCGTCGCTCTCGGTTCATTGTTCAATTCATTCTTACGGCAGTACTTTCGTTTTACTCTCGTCCAACTTTTGCTCAATTTATTACATCGCAAATTAGATCCTTCGGATGCTGGACACCATCCGTAGCAGGCTGAAGTGGATCATTTTTCGTTCTCTACATAATCCATTTATCCTACCGGGAACCGGGAGGGAAATCTTGCCGGTAGAAAAGGACATCGGTCGCCGGATGTCCTGTCGCCGGTTCCCGAAGTGTTTGGGCATCTCTCAACGTGGAAAGGTATATAAAACTAACTTATTGAATATCACCGTTGAGCGATAGGACCCTAGTTCCGCACGAAATAGAAATCTTCGTTCGAAAAAAGACATACTTTGTCCCTTCTTAGGCCGTTCCCGTTGAAGTGTGCGCTCGTAAAGTATGTGTTGAAAAATGTCTTCACTAAGATTCACCTCGAATGCAAGGGAGAAATGTTCTAATTAAAACCAGGCTGCCGCAAACATGGGCAGCAGTGGAGGGCCCCACCCGACCGTAGGGCGTGCCGGAGATTTAGGAATTCTAATGAACATCGTCTTCATCCATCTCCGCAGCGACCGGGACGCTCCCGACGGAAGGACGATTGCGCCTTTCGATCGTCGTCAAAGCGAAAGGAATACAAAGCGAATGATAATCGGAATTTCCCGTTGGCCGATACTGGGGTCGCCTGCGTCGGTCTTCCGAGGTTTGTGAGGCGTTCGCCTGGCCCGGCCTGGCTCACTTACGATACTCTTCGCCCGGGCCGTGGGCCGACGGACAAGATGGTTTGGATTCTTTGTGCGACCATAAATTATCTTAATAAATCGTTTTTGGGGCGAATAAGGCTCCCTGCGTCGGTGGTTTTGGGAACCGGAAGAGAAGATTCCCGCGCCTCGATCATCACGCGCCGGTAAGGGTGGGATTCCTCCCGGGACCGGGAACGGTGTTGGATGACGACGGCGAACGTCCCCGCCCCGCTCCAGTTCTCGGGAAACATGACGCTCACACTGGGAATCACGCTCCACGGTTTGCCCCGGGTTTGGCGAATTAAATTTGCACTTAAGGACTTTCTCCGCTGACGCGCACTGCCAGGATTGACGTAAAGGGGCCCATTTTTCTTACAACGGACCCGACGGTGCGCGCCAATGGAGGTGAAGAATCCGGAAATCGGATGCACTGCTTCAGCATCCACCGTCTGCCGCTTTGGTGCAAGTTGTAAGACATCGTCGCACAATATATATGGCCCAATTATGTAAATGAGTCCCTGCACGATGATGATATTTGAGACGCCGGGCCAGGCGCCAGGGCGGGGTCGCCAGTAGCAGCCGGAAAGGGAGTGATGTTGCAATTAAAAGTTTCTATGTCGAGTGTAAATTTTCTACATGTTCGGAAAAGCTCGAGAGAAGGGACACACTATCCGGAGCCGGCGTGTTCGCTCAATGGTGTCGTATAAAGCTGCGCTTCGGAATCATGTTCAACAAAGACGATTTCATTGGAAAGAATAAGTTCTGGAACACATTCGAGAAACATTGTGATCACTATAACTAAAACCAAAAGTTGAGAATTTTGAAATTCATGGTAGAAGTCTGTTGTATGGTTTTTCCTTGCATCCTTATTTTATATTTGACAGCTCTTTGCTTTGCTTTTCTTATTAAATTCCCCTAATTTTCAGTAACATTCATGTCATACTTGAATCGCAGGTTGGTTTCCCCTCCAATCTGACAACATGTAACTTAGTTTCCCATCTGTCTCAATCTTTGCGGATGGACAATAATCCTGTTCTATCCGGTGTATGAATGTCCGTTTACGTGGACCTTTTGGGAGAAAAGATGGCCCTATAAATAAACATCCAGCATACAAAGCGACGAAGAAAACACCACGGCTCAACGTGTCAGAACAGAAATCCGTACGTTTCACGGTGACCTAAATCATCGGTTCCCCAGCATACTCCTTCGGCTGGATGGAGTTTTCCTATCTACGCCATTAAATCACCGACTCCGACGGGGGCACGACTTTAATATGTGGCAGCCTTCCGGACTGTCACCAGCCACCGGTGCACCGATAATGCATCCCGAGTCGATGCACTCCGATAGGCGACAAATGGCGAGTCTTCATCCGCGCGACGCTGCACAAAGCCGTAGCCGACAGCAATCGCCCGCCCAGCAAGCCGACGACAGCGTCGGCCGCGAACTAAATGAATGTCTTCCCCGGTTGCAAAACGTCTTGCAGGATTTTCCACGCGTTGGCAAGAAACGGTGCGCCATCGCCACGCCTGCCGGCACACGTGCTTCGTCACTCCTCAGACGCCCTCGGCCTCGCGCACGGATGGATTTATGACAGCTAATGGTCTCTTTCATGGTCCTTGGCGACACTCGCGCCTCCGGCTGCGTGGGTGTGTCGGAGGCGGCCAGAAATGATGTTACTAGCGGGGGTGGGCGGTGGAAAACTCCTGCCCCACGGCTCGCCCCCCACCAGTATTCCGTTCGCACGCGTCATGTAAAGTTTTTCGCTTAGTTGGAATCATTTTTCATTCTTATCACGGTGGCTCACGGTGGGGCCGCTTTCCCGCTCGTCCAGCAGCATTATGCTTCATGTCGGCAGTCGTCTTCCCGGTCGCATATGTCGGATATGGTCACTGTCGGTCACATGCGATGTGGAAATCTGCCACGCTCGCATCGCACTGTGGGACGTGGTTTGTAAAGGTGGAAAAAATAATTCAAATAGTCAAATTAAATTTGACAGATGGCAGTTAAAGTAACTTAAGTAAATAATATAACATACATCGTTTATAATAATAAACGCCAAATAATATATATTTCATATTTGTATTAAAATGAAACACTCTCTAAAGTTACACTACAACACTATGCGGAAATGTTTGTTTCAAACACAATTTAACATTGTTCAATAAAATGATCGCTTGATCATGGTTTATTCAAAAATGTTACAGTATGCAAAGTTGGGGTAAAAATGCCCTCCAATCGTGCAATGGTGTGTGAAGCGCCCCGAAGCACCGGGCCCAGTATTAGTGCGGTGAGCGTAGTGATAGGAGGGACAGTTCATCAGCCGCAAGACGCAGAGGCGTAAGTAATGAAACGTAGCGCATTGAAGTGCCCCCCGTCCCCCACAGGCCGCCGTTCCAGTATTCGTGAGCCCTTCCCCTCGGTTCGAACGAACCCACAACTACACGCAGGAAGGACACGCTCCACAAAAGAATGTGAACGTGAGGTGAAGAATATGTTATCACTTGTTCACCTTGTAGTTTGTTCAGGATTTGTTCTCCACCCTGCGCTAGGGATGAAGATATCCCAAAATGTGTGGCACGGTATGTTGTGTGGGGGTCGGCGTAGGGATTATTAGAAAAGGGGCGTTGGGTAGAAATTTTTCCGGCTACCAAACAAATAGAAGAAGGAAAAAAAAGCCACACGAAAGCTCTTCCCTCCACCCCCGAATTCCAAGGGCGAAATGATGATGGAGCGCAAACTCGCCTGCGAGTCAAGTCAGCATATGTAATGCTGTGATAATGATGGTGGAAAGGTGTTGCGGCTTGCAGATAAGCAGGTAATGAGAAGGAAATGTATGAAACTACGGATGTGCCGCATGGAAGCGCAGGATCCTTCCGCCCGGAGCGGTTCGGTGGGGAGCGTTGGGATTTCTCAGTTATTCTATTACCACCGTAGTGATTGTGTCCGGGAGTGGGTGTGTGTGTGTGTGTGTGAACCGAAGCACGAAGTGCGGGCTTTTTGGCTATTTCTGGTGAGGTGAGACGGTTTTGCGAACTCCATCGAAGTAAGGTAGGGTTCGTGGAAAGGGGAACGATGAGGCACACTATCAACAGCATTCTTATCGCTCACGATATCGACCCCGCACACGGTTTTATGCAAACGAAATGAACGTGTCCAAAGGAGTGTGGTCATGTTTAATGCAATTGCAGTGAAGTTTCCTTCCGTTTCGATGAAACATACGAACAATGATATAAATCAATTTACTCTCCCAGATGAGTCATGAATTGTAGATACTTGGGCATGACTTGTAGACAGATATGTGTAGCTGAATGATTGAACTTGAGTGTTATCAATCCTTCCTTCAACCTTTCTCGACGTATCGTTTTGTCATAATTGTGATAAATTTTCCGTTAACGAACAAGTGTTGACTTTCACGAACGTCTTCAGCGTATAATTTTTAAAATGTGCCTCTGGATTGCATATCTCCAGGGGCAAGTACATTCGAAGTGTATCTTGTGAGGAATTTCAATTATGAAAGTTTGGTACGCTCGTAAGAAGGTACGGTATGTTTCATTGTACTAAAATTTATTTGGACATCGTGGTCTTTACATATTAAACGGAAAACAAAAACAAGTAACCGTCTGTTTCCTACCTATTTTGCAGTAACGAGGATGTTCTATTGAAATATTATTTTCACAGTTACAACGCGATGTAAAAAATTGTTCATGGATAGCTTTAAGAGCTGCTTGAATTTGCACATACAGACAGATTCGCCAGAAACTCAAGCAAAATACACTCATTTTCTTGCAGTTGAATTCAGATGAAGCATAAATAAGATGGTAGCCTTTTGCGAACAATAATCATCCGTTGTAGTTGCAGAGCAATATCCGGGCCATGCCGGACGAAAACTCTTTTATGACCGATCCGATAGCAATATTTCCGTTGATGATTTCTTAAAAGCTCTCAATCTAGGAGGTTCCGATCGAAACTGCACCGCGTTTGTTCACCGGCACAGCGGAAACGTTCGAAAACGATTGAAACAATTTATTGCTCGTTCGATTGGACTTTCCGATTGAAGTGTAACACTGATGGACTGATTAAGGGTGTCCGGGGCGGGGTGGTGGGTAGGCGAGAAAAAAGAGAGTTCACTCTTCGAACCGGCGGGAAACCCTTAGGAAACGGTTGCTCACAGGAAGCTCCTCCCTGTAAAATCCGGGACAATTTGTGGGCGAAAAGAAACTGCCGCTGAATCGTCCAGACGTGTTGAAGCGTACGGAACAGGACTTTCGCCATTTTATCGCACCATTGCGACTGTGAGCCCTTGCTGTACTTTCATCCCTTTTCTCCCAGTTCGCGCGATTATGTCAACTGCTTCGTTTGATACGATGGCAAACAAGTAGCGAGCGTAGTGCAGGTTCAACCGTTATACAGGAAACTGGAAGAAACTTGTTTTCCGATCGGCAATAAAATTGATTCTCTCTGTGCGATACCGCACTGCACATATCCTGGCGAACGGAGTAATGATCTACAATAACTGTAAAGTAGGAAAGACATTACCCGGGCAGGTCGATCGGTGATTGCAGGTTTTTCCACAACGAGCACAGATAGATGGGAAGGAAAACAAAGAAAACTCATCAATGTGATCCAATGTGATGCAAGGATTCTTCCAGCGAATATGTTTTCGAAGACGTTGAGATATTTAACAAAGAGGAGTTCACATGATCTAATCGCTGGGATGATACTCAAGACACACTGGAGGAAACGTGCCAAGGAAATGTTGTCGATCCACCATCTAATGGTTCCGGTATGGAAAACTTTGTGGCATTAATTCGGATTGTGTCGGTACTATACAATAATAAATATCACTATTGTTTCTGGAGTGCCATCAAAGTTAATGGTCTGCAGGCAGTAGACTTTGATAGTGAAGCAAAATCATTTGATGGGTTTTGTATGCTTAAGGAATGCCAAAAATATGAACCGATTGGCCTATAATCCAAGTATTCCAGCACATCTATTTATGTTCCAGAGGTGTTGAATCTCTTAACTGAAATTCTTAAAGAAATTCTAGCGGCAATGGTTAAGTAGAGCACCAAGCGCCTCCATCGTAGAACTGTACAATTAATGGGTTATCAAAACAACAATTGGTTTGGACAGCATTGCCTAAGTAGAACACCAAGCGCCTCCATTGAAAAATTCTGCTATCGTAGTTACACCACATATTCTTATTCTAAATAATATTTAATGCATCATTGTGATTATATGTTATATGAAGTGTAAACTATTTTATGAAGGAGTCTCACATATTTATTTTCTAACATTTCCATTGAAAACAATTCGTAATTAGTTCAATTGAATCTAGCAGAATTGTGTATTATTATATAAATTATTTGAAACATTTGTGTTCGATAAAACATGCATTAGTTAAAAAGAAACGTTCAAAAAATAATTTTGTTCAGAAACCCATTTTATGATTAAAGCTCTGCTTTTATAATTTCCATGTTTCTGGAAGCACTTCAACATTCGGCTGAGCGGCTTGCGGATTTGTTGATTTCTCGTATTGTTTACATCGCTCATTCGCTTCAACCGAACTGTTTATGCTCCCAGCATTGTTGAATCGATCTCACGCACACTCCCGAAACCCTGCAGTACTCTCTCAGAAAACACATTTCTCACCAACCGTTTCTCATCGCCATTGGTGAGTCGAGAGCAGGGCGGTCGTCTCACAACGGCTCCAAAGTGGGGTGTATTATTTTTAAAAAGTCGTGGGGCATCGTGCTGTCCGGCGTTCGCGAGCGTGTTCAGTTTGCGTCGAGACTTTCAGCGGTACGCGTGCAGTCGTTACGTCTCGTCGACGCGTGAAGCCTTTACGCATCCGAGACGGTGAGTTTGTGTTGCAGCGCGTCGTGCGAAAGACGAGCTCCTCCTCTACGTGTTGGTGTAGGAAGAGCACAACTCGGTGCGTTTCCTCTGTGAAAAATCGTGCAGTGCAGGTGTAGGTGACTAGCTTCAACCCTTTCCTTCAGGGCGAATAAAGTGATCCTATTTTCGTGGATGATCTGTGTTTGCTCAGGCTATCAAATAAGTGTCCCAATGTTTGCGAAATTGAAATTGAAATCTTGACTCACCACAACTACTCTCGAGCCTGTTCCGCTGAACGGCAATGGTTCGATAGTTTTCCCCTCCGACGTCCCCGGTCTCCTATTTCATCGCGGAAACAATCTAATGGAAAAACAGCAAAAGATGCGCTCGCATCGCAAAAACATGTACATCGAACCGTGGCCGCCCACGGTTGAACGAAACATTTGAAAAAAATCATTGCCCCGTGGAAGCAGAAAAAAAAAACATAATCACCCCCTGGAAGTGGAAAACTTTGACGCTCCCGAAAATCGTCACCATCCAGCAGCAGCACTTTTGGGTGGAACTCTCATCGTTATTAACGTAAACCGACGAAGTCGACGGGACGGAGGCTAAAAACTTTTCCCCGCCGTTTACTTATTCATAAATTGTGAGTTTTTCGAGATTTGCTAAAAGTTCGCCGCTGAGGCCGCCGAGCCGTAGCCCCAAAGGCGGGGAGAAAAAGGAATAAATATATTACTGCTATCGCCCGCGATTTGCTTCCGTCCGCCGTTTGTGTTTTGTTCCCTTCTTCTGCCTGGATTTCAACCCAACCGGATTGAACAACAACAACGACAACGGTGGGAGGGCTGGGTAGGGGGGTGGGGGCTTAAAAGCCGAATTGCTACCGAACGTAAACATCAGCGAGAGCGATAGCGAGAATGGGGCGATGTGTGGCCGGCCGTAGCATGTGCAAAATCAAAGCCAACTCTGATGTGGTGCTTGTTCTGGACCGGTGCTGTAAGCGCCACAGCTGAGTTCCTAGAGCGGTCTCCTGATGCTGCTGCTGGTGCTGGTGCTTATTTGGGAATGCTCGGCGTTCGCGTGCCCGCGGGAGCGTGGATGATCGCGGCGATCGAGCGCGCAACAGACAAGTGTGTGATTACCGAAAAACAGTCCGCCGGGCTGGTTTGGATTCGCCGTTCACGCCCCGCTGTATGTGTTTGCGGTCGTTAATGTTTATGACTAAGCAGCCGTACCCGTAATAGGTTCCCGGTAACGGGGCGTAAAGGGGGAAGAATGGGTAAGAACACTCGAACAAATTATCCTGCCTACCTACCTGTCCTACGGCGAGAGGGATCCCGCGGCGATGGTGTTGGCATCGCAATATCATCTTTGCCCCGGTGCTACAATTGGGAATCAAATATTAAACGTTTACGGTTCGCCGTTTACGCCGGCGATACTTTCCGGCCAACCTTCGGCGTGCTGCTATTTTGGTGGCGTTCAATATCTACAGCTGTTAGTGTTTGTTTCGGGTTTCATTCCATTTCGAATGTACAACAACAGCAGTAGCAAAGTGATATGTTTATTGTGAAGAATTTTCCGAAATTAAACAATAACACTATGGAGTACTAAATCGTGCCTTTTCCTTCGTGCGTTACCTTTTGAATCGCTAATGACTCTGTCTATAATAAATTTACATGGTTTGGTCAATCATAATAAAAAAAGGACCACTTTGGCCAAATTCCTTGGTATCAAATTGGTTTGAATTCGTTTAAGAGCAGGAAACAGGGAATGAAAAGTGTTCGTGTTCTAGATTTTATTTTTCACATTCAATCTGTTTTCAGTTCATACTAAGACAAAGAAAAAATTGTGAAATTGGTGTTTTTTGGTTTGCAAACATTTCGAAAAGAGCGTTTTCGTGGTGAAGTCTCCGAAAATTCGGCATCGTGATTGCGGGTAAGTAAATATTGAACCTTGTTTAAACATTGGAGTTTTATATTTTCCTTGGGGTCTGTAGCGAAATAACTATCATTAGGGTTTACATTCGTAATGGTAATTGGAAAAGTTTCGGTTCGGTTCTGATTGATCCAAGAGAACTGTAACTGTATGTGTATCTCATTGATGGGAGTTTTGTTATTGCTGTTCAGATTATTGATTTTAGCAGGAACGGAAAGTGGAATTTGGAAAACAGCGACTCCAAAATTACTGTTTAATATACAAATAGGGCAAGCACAATAATTTATATACGAGTAACCATAGTTTAGTTGAACTTCGCATATTAACGCTTTTCCTAACGCTAATGCACTTAAAGCTTAGCTTTTCAATTGAAAATAATATTGAAACCTACGACCACAGGTTTACAACCCACAGAATCGATGGACGAAACGGAAACCATCCCGGTGCTTTTTGGCAGCCGCTTTTGATGCCGCTGCAGGACATGATGCGTTTGCGCATAAATCTTTCGCGCCCAAAAATGAACTACGGCTTCAAAGTTCCACTCATTCCAGCTACGATTTAAATGTAACAGAACGTGCCTTAATGAATTATTAATGATGGGCCAAGGATGGTCGGATGAGTTTCCTCAACCCGCACCACTACAGCAAAGTTATGCCGACAAAAAAAATGGAGGATTCCAATATGGAAATGATTGCCAAAAAGTGGTTTCAATTAGCTGCGTCAGTCAGAATCCGACGAATGTCCAGAATGCGGCCAGCAATCGGGGTTCCTACGGGGTTCCTACGGGGTTCCTTACTGCACGAAGACTGCTCGAGGAGTCCTCTTTTTTCTGCTCCTTCCGCTCGTTTGGGTTTGGAGTTTGGAACCGCTGCGGTTAGCTGTTGACTGAGATGTTTTTCGCTAAATTAAGCGTAACTAATTATGCAGCCTTGTTATCACGAGAACGTAATTATGTTTCACGTTAAAGTTGCCTTGCTCCATGTGGCTCCGAGTGTTGGACAGTTCCGCGCATTAGCCGCCAGTTCCCAGGTTTCGTTCATTTTAAATGTAATGGAATACTTGAATAGGAGTTCTTCTTTTATGGAACAGTGAATAACGATAAATCCTTTTCACAGGTATTCATGTAAATTTGATGCTGCTTTTACACAACAACGCACTTATAGACCATTTAACGTGC
>JAOEFI010000007.1:12682130-12692837 GCA_034621735.1 Anopheles plumbeus | reverse complement strand
GGCAACATTTCTCAGGGTAACAAGTGGAGAATCATAAGCCTCTCGGTTACTAAATTGAAGGAATAAAATTTGTATTACTTCCTCAATATTTGATGATCCAGTAATGAATAGCAGCCTGCGTGTCAAGTAACAGCGATAGTAATCATTAATAAAATCATAAATTCAGTAAATAAAACATTTAATGTACCGCAACATACTTAAGCACTCAACTAAAACATTCATGTTTGACAAGAGATGTGAAAAATCACGAATAACAAAAGAAACTTGTCTCAAAACCATAAACAAACACAGCCATTAATTGCGTTGTAGTTTATTCAAGCCCGGACCATCCAACAAGACGAGACAAAATTCAACAAAATGTTCCATTGTACAACAACTGTGAGCACATCAAGTCTGGTGACCGATTTTATGTACTCAAATGCTTCAACATGTTTGCCACGACGTTTCGCTTTCGTTCGGCGAACCACTCCGCTTTTCGACGAAACAATCCAACGTACATTCCGCACGCTTCCTGCGAATCATTGCACAGGAAAAGTTGTCGATAAATTTTCCCTCGCAATATGTCTTTCCACGAAAGGAAATGTGCCGGCGAGTCCAGTTTTCCGCGCTGCAACAAAATGGGGGAGAAAAAAAACCCTGACAAGCTGTTGCCGGGCCGCTTTTCCGAGTCGAGAGTATGGTGGTCGGCCAGTGGATCATACTGTACCCGTTACTGTGCGGCAAGCAGCCAAGCATATGTGGTGCTTGTCGTTGCCCCGCAAAGCTTTTGAACAGATCTCTCTCTCTCTCTCTCTCTCTCTCTTTCTCTCTCTCTCTCTCTCTCTCTCTCTATCTCTCTCTATCTCTCTGTTTCTCGTGCTCGTTTCAGACATTTGGTTGTGACACTGCTCGTGTACTGGACGGGTTTCCTGCGAACCGCCATTACATCGTAATACATATTTATGTTAATGTCTTCCGGTGGCAACATAAAAATGACTAATGTGGCAAACTTTCCGAGCGGCGGGCTAGAGAGGCTGTTGCGTTCATCTGCAGTCCGCTCGCGTCCGATTCGAAGCCGCACCGTAAGCTGGCATAACATACGGTGCGGGTCCTCTCGAGAGACGCCACAAATATCGCACAAAGTCCGCGTTGATTTAGAACCTCCCGGGTGGTGGAAAACTAATTTCGGCGCTGTCATTCATCGCGTTCGATTAGCTGCGGCAGAGTATACCTAGTGTGTTGTGGCCTTCTGGTGGCGAACTTTGCCGCAAGACCCGAGTGCACGGTACCGGTGCATGTGCAAAGTGCATCGATTCGATCCGAATTCGGCGCCGCATTCGGCACGCGATGATCCATTCCCGTGCTGGAGCAGTCTTGCCGTGGCGGTCCTGTCGAAGTAATTCCGGTGAATTATTCATTCGGATTTCCATCAAAGTCAAGTGGGCGGACGAAAATTGGCCACCGGAGCCGCGACAAATCTCTTTCGAACTCCCGACTCCCGAGTTTTGCCGCTGGCTCGTGTTGGTGTAACATTCGTAACGGCTTCTGCCAACAGAACAAGGACGAAACTCCGCGCCTCTGCTTCTTCGCCATCGTCCGGCGAGTAGAACGAGCTAGCCAGAGCCCAAGTCCTATCGTGCACCTGAACAAAACTACAACTGTTTCGCTACGGAAGAACGGCCCGAAGACAAAGCACGCAAGAGCTCACCGAGATCTGTGAATTGCTTCATGAATTTGTCATACATTAGCATCGACCGCAGCGAAAACGTTGCCTGACGAACGCGGTGAACGGGTGGCGGCAGTGTTGCCAGACGACGGTGCTACACGTGTGCGCCGATGGCACGGCGCGAACGAGAAGGAAATCCATCTCGAGCGTCTCGAGAGGTTTTAAATCCAATTTCAGTCCTCCCCCCCCCTCCCCCAACCGTTTCTCTCCGGCTCGGCAAGACGGTCCCCCGGCCACAGTTCTTGCGGCTGTTGTCGCAAAATGCTGCTTGCCATTGTGAAGTGTTATTTATTGGAAGCTTCTGCGCCACGAGATGAATCCACGGTTTCTTTGTTGAAGCGTCCGGAATGTAAGAAAGTGCTCCGCCGACACTGATGTCCGCTGGGTCTCATCTCAAGATTTACATTTTTCGTCTAATTGGAAGTGCTAGACTTCAATATTGTTCTGCTACCTTTTCCTGCTTTTTCCACAAAACAATTAAATTCAACACACAGTCACAACAACGGTTATAAGGACGAAACGTGCTAGCAGGGACATTGGAATCCAAGAACGCCATGGATCGAGTGCCATTAAGGGACGCGTGTGCCTATAGCGATCCCTGGCCAAACCTTCCCTCCGGCGAGGGACCCCATTTAGTACAGCACAATTATTTAGCACAAGCGTGGAGCGACTCGAGTCTGTTCGTCGTCGTAGACTAGGTCAACATATGAGAGGTGACGTTTAGCGCCGGCGTCCATGGAGGAAAACGGAGGATGGAGAAGTTGATCGGAGCGGTGGGGTGGGGGAGGTGACCGCGGTGGCGTTTAGTTTCAAGGGCAACCAGTAACGACGACGTGCAAGTCGACAAGCTGATTTCAAGTACGTTCAGATTGCATCCAAACCGGGTGGCCGCGTAGTGCAAGAAATGTCCGCCGACGCAGCTGGTGGCGCTTTAGGTTTAGGCGCTAAGATTAGGTTACGCTGTGGAAGCTGCGCTCCGTAATCTTACTCGCTTCGTTGCGTTGAGGGAGATAATGGAATGGGATCTTTGTTTTGTTTGGATTGGTCATGATCAGGATCGGTCTGGTTACAACTGAGAGAACGATGCGCCATTGCATAGTCCACCATTTCCACACACCGTGTTGTTATCATTATTGTGTTTGATAACAAATGTTTAGGAATTATCAAACTTTTTCCCTATTCCCGAAAGGCTATTGAATTGGTTGCATTTTTACATTTGTTCAATTTGTTTCTTGATGGTTTCTTAATGTAAAGTTTTCTAGAACTTTATCCGCTATCGGAGCCTATTCGTTTCCATTCGTCAACATTCAGCTTGGTGCAAATGAATATTTCTGATTCGGAAAAGATTGGTGCTACCCTTATCCGTTCGAAATAAATTTTGCACATGTCACGAGCGCCACTACAAAGGGATGCCGCATGGAAACCTAATCAGAATCGGCATTCGTTGCTGCACGCTGGAAACGTGACAAAAAGGATCTCAGATAAGATCCGCACCGAGGACATTACACACATGATTGGATCGTACGGTGGCGGGCACCCTGCAGATCGGGTCAAGTGTGCCACGACTGTGACACGAAAGTGTAATTATGCTCATGGGATGGGGATGGGGATGGGATATCAAGATCACTATCGCACGGTGAAGACAGCGAGGCGTGTGTTTACGCAGCGACACAACCAGCACTCTGTTTATTGTTGCGTCGATGAGCTCTTCGGTGGTGGAAAGCCATCGGGCGGTAGGTAAACGGTATTAAAATACCATTAAAAAGGTCCTTTGCTCGGCAGTGTCAAATAGAGGATGGGCGTATTGGTACGGTTTAATTTGCCGACTCCTTTAGTGTGGCCACAGAGCACCATTTCGTTGCTTTGTTGATGGAATCAACTGTGAGAGGCAATTCAAACTACTTAGCGGGATCGTTCAGTTTAAAATCATAGCAAATCACACGTAATGCCTTGTGATGCCACTGTGCAAAAACCCATTCCGTTCAATATTAGATGGAAAATGTAAATAGTGGATAATTTTAGCACTAACTAATGTAATATATTTAACTTTTAAATTCCAACGAATTTTCAGTGATAGGAAGTTGCAACATCAAACGTAAAACCACAACAGAGTTAAGAGTAGATATGACAATGAAGTAGACTTGAAAGTTAAATAAAATGTATACCTTGTTTGACTTGTTTTTGCAACCGAGGTACTAAACATAAACTTCTCACAAATCACTGAGACGCCATAGCGAAAACATTGAACTGTCTTGGGCACTCGTCTTCACGCCCACGTCCCTCGAGCGTGTAAAATGTGCGTACTGGCTGTTGGCGAAGTTACCGCTTCTCTGAGACGCGGCGGTAAAGTGCTGTTGCTCGGCTCCTTCGCCTTCTCTGCCGACTTGCAGGGCTCACATCTCCTTCCCGAAGGCCAAGGCAAACCCCGGCGTACCGCCGTACCGCGTATACTGTCCTACACTGCCTAACCTTAACCTAGCTTCTTCCGAAGTAATCATCATTTTAGGAATGTTGTAATGCGCTCCGCGATGCCGCTTATGTCACTTCTGGCGCGGCGCATGATGGTAGGTACCACAATCGCGGTAGGTTTTTATTCTTGACATTAAATGGTCAAAAAAACAATATTAATAGGGTGAGACAGAAGGGGACGTGAGATAGAAAGGGAAACAGTCACCAGGTGAAGAACACGGAGCTAGTTAAAAACAACTCCAACCGAGCGGCCAAATACACAATCGCACTTCGATAAGGTTGCTTTGTACGTTGTTCTCGCGATTTCTTTGGCGAAGTCCGTGAGATAGCTTGCAGGACCTCGATCGGACCATCACCACCAACAGCACCACACTGTCGATCAAAAATGGTGCACAAACTGTAGATTCATCCCGTTTAATTAGCCATCAATTAGTGCACAATCCGTCCGTTGGCAGTCTGCCTTTGGTGTACTGCCCATGAATGGACGCGAAGCTCGGCTGGGCCCAAAGCGACTGGTAGAGGTCGGGTTAAAGTGTTCTTGATTTATATTTGCAGCTAGTAGTAGGACGGACATTGTTTGACTTAGCCGTGGATAGTCGAAGTTATTAGTTTACACTTTTTCGCCGTCCGTCGGGCGGAAGGTGATGGCCGTCGGCGGGAAACATTGTGACCGCGAAACACGATGGCAATGTCAATGCTGCGTGTGTGAAGGGAAGCAATTATGGCCGTACGAGTATTTACAGCTTGCCGATCAATTGCGGTTGCTGGAGGTGAGCTTTTGTGTCCGCTTTCGAAGGAGAAGTGCATCCGAGCGTGGTGTGCTGGAGGACAACTGTGATCTACAACTTATTTTCGTGTTGTTTTTTCGTCAAAAATCATGTTTCAGTTTTGTTTCAATGTATTTTGCTTGTAATCAATTGGAATTTCTGTAACTTGTCTATTTTATGTCAATCGTCGTGAATGACTTGTAGAATAATGATGAGAGAAACGTTAGTGTTAAGTTGAATGAACATTCGAATATAGAATTATGTTGCTTAATAGAACACGAATCAAGTTTTTATACATCTCAATTTTGTACATACATTTCAATTACATCGCTCTCTAGCAGATTGACATTATCTCAGTGCGTTATCGTTGTAGGTCTGTAGTTTTGTATCAATTATGTTGTTATAAATTGACTCGTGATAAAATAGAGAAGAAAGATTATTGCACTGAGATAGAATACAAAACAATTGTTAGCTCACAGTGCAATAAGGCCAAACAGGTTGAGATGTAAATGGAAATGACTAATCACTGTTGAAGATTTGGATTGTATAATGTAGGAAAAACACACTCTATCTCCACAAATACAACCGATTACCAGGAATCATGAGTCTGTGTCTAAGTCTCGACTGATTTAGCTCAACAACAGAACCACCACCATCACCACCAGAACACCATGTTTTTGCACCAGTACGTCAAAACGCCAAAATTAACAACTGGGACTTGCCATGTCAAACCGAATGGGCACCACCCTTCCGCCGGGCTGCCTATGTTTGTGACGATTGTTCAACAACACCACCCAGCGGGTGCGGTTTGACCGGGGCCGGGGGTAGACTACAACCGATCGGTGGGGGATTTTGCCGGAAAATTTATTACCACTTTTCCGTACATTACAGTTTTCCCTGTCGTCGCCGCTCGTTCCATCTGGTTTAGAACTCATTCGGGAAGGAAAACCCACAAACTGGTACGGTCTGCCCGCCAGGTAACGATTTGCACGGCAAGCCCAATAAAGCTGGCAATGGCAGTTTCACGGAAAGCGGGCCGCCAAACCGAAGCGAGCGAGGCCCGGGGTGGGGGAGAAATATCGGATTGTTGTTTGTGCCAGATACTCTCTATCCCTTCGACTCATGCGCATTTCCACGATTGTTGCTGCCCTTGGCGGGCAGGTTATTGGCTTTTTCCTTCCGGCAAGCGCGAACTTTCCGCGAGGATGGCTTTCTAATGTGGGGCGCCTGGGTTGAGGGACGATTTTTCCAACCGGCGAACGTCTGCGGCTAGGCCCATTCCGCACCAGCGTTGGACAGTTACAACCGAAGCTAACCGAACCGCAGCGCCGATAAATCTGTAGTCATAAAAATGCCATCCACGGAGTGCCTCCTTCGAGGGTTATTCTCCACAAATACCATCCCAGGAAAGGCTGTAAACCGAAATCCTGCTCGGAAGTTTAACCGTTAAATACATTCGTTTTCTTTTGGGGTGCGAAAAAAGAAAGTAGAACAGACCGTTTTAAAGACGGTTTTTTCCTCCTTCGATTCCTAAACACGTGTCAATCTGCATCGTTCTGTATTCGGTAGTACTTTTTGGGCGTAACATTCGGATTACCTGGGGCCGTAGTTGAATATCAATGGTACAATATTCTATCAAATATGGCCACTGTAATCAGGAATGATTGCCTATTTATTGATTGAAGACTCTTCATGGAAACTCCGGCCTTATTCGAATGAAAGAAGTTATTTAGAGATTCCCGTTTGAAACACAACCAGTCGACGGATGCCAGAATCAGGACCGATCAGGGCTAACCTACAACTATTTCCTCCAATGTAGGGCACAACCTCGAGAAAAGGGAAGTATTTTCTTTTGTTGTTATTGTCGATCCCAAACAGGACCACTAGTGGGTGGGTTGGTAAAGTATTTATCATTAATCGATTTCCCTTTTGCGCTTTGCGGAAGCGGGCGAAAACTACTCCCGGCCCGGAATCGGGTTTTGATAGTTGTTGGGCTAAAATACCGACCGAAAACTATATTGCCTGGAAAATACCGGAACGCAAGATTTATGCGCCGCCTCCCAACCCAACTTCAAAGCGGGTGCCGGCTGTCCCGGAATCTCTCACTGGTGGCGGAATACGACTTGGGACCGTTGGGGGTTGGGAAATTGTTTCTTCGACATTTTCGGGACCACCACCGCCCCTTACCCCGCCAGGGTGCTAGCTTGTAGATCAGAAACCAAAACAAAACCAATACCCCAAGAACAATGGCGTATCCCGGGCCCTGGCCGATCCTGGGTGACCGAGAAAATGAAATTTTGCGGCTTCCTGTGGCCCGATCCCGGGGCATAGTTTCGGGTTTGGAACTTGTTAAAACTTTCTGTTGTTCTAGTCCGAGATTCCTCCGGGATGGAAGCTTCTCGGAGAGTTATAAGCATGCCTCGGAATGCCTGGGAAGAAAGCAGCTGAAGCTGTGTAAGGCGGCGTCGATAATGATTAGGATAATGATATGTTTATTTTAGTACTACGAAACGGTCCGATTTCTATCCCGGATAGAGCTATCAGTTAACTGAACTAATGGGCCAACAACTCATCCAAAAATATTAGCATTTTTCTCGTATGAAGCTTTCCATTGGGTATTAACTGATTCATTTATGGCGGACACAGAACTTATCACTTCCTCTGAACCGTGCGTTATATCAATCAGAGATGCATATCAGTTGTTCTTCTTTGTGAAGTGGACTATCGAGAATATGAAATGAACGAGCGCCCCAAAAATGTGAAACTAATGTGTCCTAATGTTCGCTTTCGTTCTTCTTCATTTTTTTCATTTTTTATAGTTGATTGATGACCTAGCCAAGACCTTGGGTGAGCTAACGAACTTCGGCATTATTCGACGGTGAGTAATTAGGACCGCCCTGTAAGGACTACCCCCGGCGGTAGTTAGTATTACAACGCACTACTACTACGCCTCCCGCGCCCCAGTGCCAGCAACAAATGGGGGAACAACAATAGCACGCGGGAAGGTCCCGTTAAAATTAACATGATTCTTGCGTGCGGGAGTACCGCGGATGTCGATTGATGGGCCGATTACACAATCGTCCTTGGGTGGCGGGGCGCGTTCGTGAGGTGAAGCACCATTTGAATACTTTCCCAGTTCGACAATAGGAGCAGTGCTAGGCGCCTTAAAATAATTCACGACAACTAAGCGATGGTTTCGAAATGGTGGGATTTAATTTCAAACGAAAATGGGAGGAGGGGCCACTGAAACTCACGGAACGAAATGTTGGGTTGTTGGATAAGCTAGTGTGTTTCTTTTTATTTCGTTGATAAATCTAAAATTGCCAGAGTTATGATGTGACAAAAAAAAACATGTGGATTGTCTTGAAATAAGTTTTGAAACATAATTTTTTGTCGAAACCCCATTCCTGCTCCGTTTGTTCTCCGAATCAATAACCTTCGGTGGAGTTCTCCATTTTATAATCCGAATGATAAATTGTCGCCATGGCCGACTCACATCATACTGCATGTAGCCTTTTTCACCAACCCCACAATGTGTCGGGTTTTGTGTCTGAAGCTTAGCAACTCCATCCGTATGTGGCCGCGGTGGTCGGGTAAGCGCCCCTGCGCCGAACAAAACTTCCACCGAATTTCGTCCGCCGAAACGCCACGGCGACGCGACATGCCACGAATAGTAATGATGGCCGCCGCCGGTGTACGCGAAGCGATGATTTTACGGAAAGCAGCGTTGACATCGCACGCAAACATTCGATAATGAACCGAGCGTCGCACGGTGGCTTCCGTCCGTCGTCCGACCCCCCGCCCGCGGAGTTGGACACGTGAAAAACCCTGGGACCACTGTTCGGGCACCAGCTGACCGGCCCTTAGACCCTCAAGGACACACGGTGCGCCGAGGGGGCTCGTGTCGCAATGGCCGCGTGTGAGGTGGCCAAGTATGTCCAGGTTCAGCGCCACAAAAGGTGGTAGAATTCTCACAAGACGTCGCGTTACATGGGGGCAAGCAGCATATGACTCCGGTGGGGGTGGGGGTGGACGCAAGCGACCTCATAAACTGTGTCGCGTGGAGCATGGTTCGTTGTGTGAACGAAGCTTGTGCATCACATTGTAGCATACTTGTCGATGTTGGGAAACACTGTAGTCGATACTTACTTACTACGAACGATGTCACTTCGCTGCATACCAAGAAAGTATTACCACTTGAGTATTATATAATAGTTCATCTGAATGTGGTGATATATGAATGTTCAAATGATAATATTTCTCACATTTCTATGAAACGACGATCGATGATCTTGATTTCGTAATTTACCATGTGGTGTTCCCATATTTATGGTGAAAAACTCTCCTCAAACATCCCAAGAAAAAGAACCTGGTCTACAGCTTTCATGAAATAAATCGAGCGTAAAACGATTACGCTGTACGGTTAGAATGCTTTTTTTGCTATAAAACAAGCATGATATTTTATCGATTCAGTTTTTCAGCTGTTATGCAAAGAAAAAAGAAGGAGATGTGATTCACCAAATTGTTTTCGCCATGGATAGGATTGAATCAATCTACTTCTAGCCGCAAAGCGTTCAATTATACGTTTGTCCTGGCTTACGCATCGTTTTCTCAAGGTGAAGCCCGCTAGAGTTAAGTGTTATGTAAGATGGAACGAGGCAGATCTCGAGATGATGGGCCCAGCGAGTGGAAGGAAGTGAACGGATAATCCCCCCCCCACCAGTGCTGCCCACCAGGCCCTCTTTTCCTCGCACCGGCAGACGAGCCACGTCGATTCGATGGTCAAGGTGCTCGCATACTTCGATCGATCATTACGACCCTTCGCCGCATCTCGGTCGCATCGCACGTCCGGCGTCCGCGGACGAACATCCACACTTCCACATAGGCATCTTAATTAATCAAACGACGGCGTACCCGTAGAACCCGGCCGGCAGTCGCACTTCTAATTACTTCCTTTGTTCTCGGCGACTGGCCCGCCGACCGACGATAAACGACACCTTCGACTTACTGCGACTTCCACGGCACCGTGCTGGACATGCGATATTCCACCGTGCGTCTCCAGCCTCCATCCCCCGGGGGGACATGGGTTGTGCGAAAACAAAAAGAGAACCTGCGATTGTGGTCGCACGTCTAATTATTCTCCACCTGATGCACCCGATCGGGTTGGCGGAGGCGTTCCTTAAAGTTCCGCCTGCCGAGTCGCGCCGACTAAGACTAAGTTGTTGGCGTACAGCGCACAAAACCCTGCATTGTCCGGGTCGCACGCAAAACCGCTCACTATCTCACGCCGACCACAAAAACACGCCAACACCAGCAGAAACTTAGGCAACAACGGCGGCCATTATATAACGCGACAGCGCGATATGCATATGCACATTGTGCGGACACGCGAAGTGCCGCGTCGAAACAATGTCGATAAATTTCCCCGTCCGCCTGCATCAGCCGTCGGCGAGAAGAACGACCCTGGCCGACTGGCCCCGCGGCCCCAACGTCAACGTCAACGGTCCATATGGTACCGTGCGATATGACATGTGCCCCCGTCAGCCCCACTCGGTGAGACTTTGGGTTAGATTTTCCGCCCAGCACAGACCACGTCGCAAGATTGGCCCCAACTTGATTGGCAACCTTCGGGGGATTTATGATATAATGTGGTCAGAAGCTCGGACTATCCTCTACTAGCGTTGCGTTGGGCCACTTGCCCGGTTCCAGCTTTCCCGGGGCCCGACCAATGAACTAAGCTTATTTTAACCTGCCCGATTATGCCCC
>JAOEFI010000007.1:12644542-12674004 GCA_034621735.1 Anopheles plumbeus | reverse complement strand
GCTACGTCTAGATGATTTATTGTCGGATGCTGCTTGAGATAATAAACAAACATTGATTGGTTTATGTTTACAGATTGACAGAGCTAACTTCACTTTTATTTTTATTCTAATTTGTCGACGGTTATACTCTCTGACCTTTCCGATCGCGAGAGGTGCTAATGACTTTGCTGAATTCTTAAGAGATACTTCAGTAAAAAAAAAAACGAAAACCTTACGCAACTTAGTCTTGATGGCTTATTGATACTTAGTTCGACAGATGCACAGACGCGAACCAGCGGTAGGTGGATAGTGGACACCGCCATGGGCGCCCTTATCCACTGCAGGCTAGTCCATCGCGCTCGAAGGACAAGTCCAGCTCGAAGAACTTCTCTGTGATTTCGCGCAACGAGAACGCGCTGTAGTCGCGCTCGCGCGTCGGTTGACACTCTTTGGTGGCCCGGCGTCGGTCCGGACCGCGCAGGATAAGATCACGGGTGCGCTCGAGCTGCTGTCGAACCTGTCGACTGCCGGGCATGAGCTGACGGGCCAGCTCCAGGGCAGCCTCCGCGTGCCGCAGAGCCATATCGAAGCGCCCAGTAGTGTGCGATCGCAGGTAGAGGCAGTGTGCCAGGTAGCCCTCCAGCACGACCGCGTGGGGGCTCAGCATCCCGTACACGCGCCCGTTGATGTCGAGACACTCGGTGAACGCGGTGACGGCCGGCAGGATAGCGTTCATGCGCAGCAGCACGAACCCGTACTGCTGAAGGACATCGGCGTACTTGCGATGGAGACTTCCGTACTCGGTGCGCGCTCGGCGCACCGCCTGGCTGATCAACATATTGCCAAGGTCATGGCGCTCCTTCGCGATGCAGAAGAGCGCGATCAGCTGCAGCGCATCGATGACGTCACCGGTTGCGGCTGCTCCACGCGCCTCGCAGCCGCCAACCGCGGTGAGAGCTCGCAGCGCCCAAAAGTGGCACCGGTCGTAGTCCTGCACGTGGTAGTAGTAGCTGCCGAGCTGCAGGTAGGCCTTGACTAGCGGGGAGCCTGCATCCGGACTCGACCGTTGCGCGTCGACAAAGGTTAACAACTTTTCGACGGTGTCCGCCGCCCTCGAGGTCAGGCAGGCTCCGATTTGGGCGCGCAAAAGCTGCACGAGGCACTCCATCTCGAGATGGGGTCTTGGTAGCTGCTGTTGCAGCAACACTAGCAGAGAGATCAGTTCACGCGTCAGGCTCAGTACGTCCGCTCCACACCGGCACCAGCCGGCCTCGTACAGATAGTCGCCAAACTTGAGCGACTCCAGCACGCGCGACCGGATGGTCGAGGCCTGCTGAAAGGCGTTCTCCTTGCGCAACTCGGCGCGCAGCATATCACAGTAATTGTTCGCCAGGTCCTTCAAGACCTGCGGGCGTCCGCAGAGGGACGCCTCACGGAGACACTTCTCCAGGGTCCCATAGTCCGGGGCATACCCGTTGAACAGCTTCATGAACTGCACCGGATCGGTCAGCTCTGCGCGCAGCAGCGGACGCAGCTGCGGGTAGTTACACATGCGGTCGAGGGTTGCGGTAAGCAGCGTGGCCGGCAGAAACTGCAGCTGCACGATCCGCTCGTTGCTGCTCTTCGCCTCTAACACACTCTCGACGAACGCACGCACACAGGACTGCTGCAGCGAGGGCGAGTTCTCCGGCACAATTCGGATACCGCTGAAACGCGCCTTGTGCATGGTGTTGAAAAGTTCCGAAATCATCTTGCCAAATCGCTTGTTTACTTTTCACTTTCTTCAGTACTCTATTCAATCGTAACGTCATAAACACTTGAAGGGTTTATAGGGCAGACTAATGCCCAATTCGAAGAGACAGCAGTAGCGTCTAATTGCAAAGCTCCGGCAGAAAATGCTCACTTTTCGTTCCGTTATTCACGATCAACTGACCTCTGCTGCCTCCGCAACTACGCTTTATATTGATGCTTTGTCACGATCCCTCTCCCGCACACCATCGCACAGCTCCTCTGCCTCTATCACACCCATACTACGGCGACCGGAACCGTGCCGCGGGTGTGTGCGTACACTTTATCAAAACTTGTTTACAAGATCGCAGGTTGTGCCCGTCGCGACGGAGATCTCCAGTCGGTGACGCGCCTACCTTTTCTACTCTATCGCACTCTGTCACTCGCTCACGCACTTGGTCCGGCTCCGCGTCTCGCATCGCTCGTTTTGTTTTGTTCGCGGGCGGCAAAGTGCGATCTCGTGTCGAAAGCTACCTGCGGGAGATCTTGTTCCCAAGAGATCGTGTAAACAATGCGGAACGATCGCACCCACACTAACTCGAACGGCCCGGCATGCGCATGCGGCACACACATTGTCTCAGGTTTTTACATGCCCGGCACAACACGATCGAGTCCCTTCCATCTGCCCTCTGTATAGTGCAATCGATCAGACCGGTAAATGGAGTGGAATTTTTTCCTCCATTCTGCTTTCGGCCCGTTTTATCTGTCGGATTTTCGCATGTTGTTTTGGTTTTTTCGCTTGGTATTTTTGGAATACAAGACCTCAGCGTGCGAGGGTCAGTTACCGAGTCCGGTCTTGTTTGTTTCGTTTTTTTTCCTACTAAATTCGACAACAGCAAGACTGTCGACCGTGGTCAGTAGTTTCTACGATTTAAATGCTACTGCAGGTTTACACTACGAATTGGTCGATACGAAAGCTTACTTCAACCAGCAAGCTATCACCTCAGTAAACAATATTTTAGAAAGAGAAAGTGCTTGCTAAAACACGGCGTAGGTCGACTAATGTTATTTAACATTTACCAAAGAGAAAATAGTGTGGCAAACAATCATTGCAACACAGTACGGTTTAAGTCGCAATTCCTCAAGGAGGAATATCATCAGGAGTAATAAGAAATAATCAATTCGAGACATTCAGGGACAACAAACGTTAGGCCAACAGTATTAGTCAAGGTGCATCGATAAAGCAAAAAAACAGCAGTCATGGACGTCTAATGACTGCATTTGGGTCACTTTCACATCACGCAATAAAAACAACTGACATTGAAGGTCAGTCAGGGTGACTTTCAGGTAAACGGACGTAAATCAATAAAATGCACCGGTTCAAACATGAAAATATTTTTTCGCCTTGCTCGACGGAGTTTTGGGAAACAAAATTTTAAAATATTTCATAACAAGTTTGTTTACACCTCATTGGCTGATTGGGAATGTGATTGTGTTTTTTTTTTTACATTACAACATTGTACTTTTGCGTCTTGCTCCGGACAGTTTTAGTTCCGGTCGCAAGCAACTGGTAAACACCCGCGCGCATTCGCTCGTAGCCTACTCTCCCGCGAGAAATAATAATATTCCGAAAAAAACGTAAACAAACGAAACAATGCCAGTAAAAAAAGGCCAAAGCACCCGCGCGGATAATTGTCTCGTAAAGACATGCGGCAACGCAAAAAGCGAACCGGTTCGAGCCGGTCCGTGGTTTTACCGTACGGCGCCGCACTTTGTGTGCGCTCTATACAAATCCATCCATCTCGTTGTGCCGCCGCCACGTGGGATCGTGCTTAATTCGATCAGAAATCGTGTTACCCTTCTCTCGCATCCCTCTGCCTATTCAACCCCTCAAGAGACGTCTAACGTTCAAGTGGCGTCTAACGGCCGAGGGGTGTGGGTTTGAAAAACAAAGAGCAAACATTTACTAGCGACCTCCCCACCATCTACTGACGAACACGTCGTGCACGCGGCGAAGGGCTCGTATTTGCGACCTGTCGAGACTTGCTTTGATGCCGATCAGATCGGTCCGGCTTCTGGGTACACCGGACGAAATACTGTGGTGCGCCGCTGGAAGCCTCAATGACTTCAGCCGTTCGTTTAGAACTCGGCCGCACAAGGGTAGGCCGGTTCGAACTATCCGGTTCTTCACGCGCCACTTATCGGCACTCCTCAGCAGGGGCTGTCCCATTGATAGTGGAACCGACAGTGCTGGCAGCAAATAGATGACGACACTTCCGTCGCCTGTGGCATCAGTAGTGGGCATAACTTCGGGCCGGATTAGAATCGTTCCAATTGCACGAGGAAATCAGCGGTCAATGGGACTGGAGCGAGGAGGTTATTCTGTCCACAGAGTGCTGGACTTCAACCAGAGACGCTCTCCGGCTTCGGGCTACCCGGGTCTAAAGGCTGAAAGAGGAAACTGTCACCGTGGCGGCGACGGTGACTACTATGTAACTGACCGGTTTCACTGGACTTGGACACCGATATAGCGAGAACGGTGTCAGGTTTGGTATCACGATCGAGCACTCCCGGTGTGACGTGGGCAAGATAGAACGAGAGATAAAATTGCATTGGAGAAGCAGTAAATCGACAAATCGGGCATGGATCATGTCGTCATCGAACGGTTCATTCCTAACGGAGCACTTTATACGGAGAGTTTCTTGAAGATATGTTCTTCCGAGAACCGCTATGCCAGTAACGGTACATGAATCTATAAATCTTCAACAGGAGGTGTGCTCCATCCTATATAGTACTGCATCCTTCTATATAGTAACCTTCTACATATACAATGTGTAAAATATTAATTCTGATAATGTTAACAAGTACAAAATATTGTAACAACATTTACATGTTAAAGCCAATTTATTATTTTAAATGCCAATACTATAATTGCCAATTCTAAATCACGAAGACTCGTGCAAAGGAAAAGTTAGCGTAGTATGACGTAGACTAACTACATGTCGTAACACTGTCCTCTAAAAAACGAAACGTTTCTAGTGTTAAATGGCTGCTTGGCTACTGTTCGGCTGTGGGCCCTCGATGCCAATCCATTTACGGGAGAAACTTCGATAGAGTAGATCAAGTTCAATGGTCGGTCAGAAATCGCGGTTCATCGCCGTCGGTTGGCCCGCTAATGATGACGCACTAGAATGCGCGAAACAGCGCGCCAAACGGACGGACGGACGGTTCAGGTCTACCGACGACGCCAGGCTATCCGTCCGGTGAAGGCCAACGATGAATGCTTAATGCATCGGAGGAGGCAGGAGACAGCGATGACGTGATCCCACCGGTGCTGTCCACCATTGTTGGATTATCGCGGTGACCTTCGCCGGCGCTCTGATGCGGAAACCAGGAATATGAATGATGCTCTCCGTTGACGTTCGCGCGTGGAATATTTAAACCCACCGTTCTAGTCCCTAGGACGCCCCAGGGCAACACATTTAAAGGTGCGTAGGTACAGAAGGAGATTTTTTTTATCGACACTTACGGCTACCGGTTATGGCTTGGCGCTCGTACTTCTCGCACCGCGTCTCGAACCGGTGAGATATCACTCGTAAATGACTCCCGAATTGTAGAACAATCTACAAACGTGTTGGGTTTCACGTGGCCTAGTCGAGCCGCACGCTGATCAAACGCAAACAGGTTCCAAGCCCAGGAGGAGAGCTGCTAGCAATTGAGAAATGAAATTACATCAGCCAATCAAGCAGGATTGAACCGGTTCAACAATAGGGGGTTCAGATTCGGTTCGGTTAGGATAAACCCACGCTCCATAACAACGGCCGGCTATCCTGTTGTGGGCGAAGTGTGGCATGATTTAAATTTTAGATCAATAATAGGTTATGGTTATGGTAGATTAAAACGTTACACTTACTGCTGAGCGAGTGGTGCGACTTCGACAAATTGCTGCCTGCCCGTGGTTGGCAGTGTGATTGAGGGTTCCGAATGGGTTTTATGCGATAGTAAGCAGGGCAATGTAAACAGCATACGTATATATAATACATCAAGGTTTAAACGTGATTCATTAAAATGCACTATCGTTGCTACAAGCCGATAATATGTATCATTCAAACAGTGTCACCAGGTTGAAGCAGGTTTCATACAGGTTGATGAGAATAGAAAACATTTGTTTGACCTGTTTCAAAACCTTCCTTCGACAATCGCTTACATATATCGGATGTGGGAAATAGAAACAGGAAAGATGTACCTGTATGTTTCATAGGGGAAGACAGTTCGTCAAGTAGGAAGTTAAAAAAACAACTTGTAAACCGCAAGTAAAACAAAACCTTGCTCCGAACGACTAATGACGGAGGGATTTGATGTGTTTATTTGAATTTGTGTGTTGGGTGGAACGACGGGTACTTGGGTCCTAAAATAACCTGATTCGGAAGGCCAACCCGCAAGGGCCCAAGGAAGTACTCCATCTGGCCCCGGCAGCCCCGATGTTGTGTTGTTCGAAACAATCCCAAATCCCGACAAATCATTGACCTTTCGTCGGGATCGGGAGTAGATAAAAGCTCAATGCGAAACCAGGCCTACGTGACGTCGGGCACGAGCGGGGCGGTGCGTTCCGGTTTTCCGCGTGATCTCGACGGCACACTGGGTCACGTAATTAGTGCCCAGGTAGACACTGGGACTGGCAAACCATTTTCGGCCTTCTTCCCGGCTTCCCGGAAGCGGGTGGGAACGCTGGAAAGCAAACAACAAAACGCCGCTGCCATTGCAAATCAATTAGCTGGCCCTGGCGTACGTGACGGACCGTGCGTGCAACGAACCTTGCCGTCCGGTGGCCAATTCCGGTAATCGAATCTGGGAGACTCGGGTGGAAATTTTTGCGCCGAATTGGCCACCGTTGGCCCTGCCTGCGGCATGTGGTGCTAATTCGAAGTTGAATTTCATACGGTTTGGGCCAAGTCCGCAAGTGGGGCGAGCGGTCGTATATGGATTTCTCATTTTTTAACCCCTTCTATGTTTTTCTCCGGCACTAGGCACTCCGGCATTGAATGAATTACCACGGGATAGATCGTCCGTCGCAGCCCAACACCCCGCGGACCCTCTCCTTCTCGGCCAACCTTCTCCCGCAGCTCGCCGCCTGATTTGCGGACACCGACCCGAACTCCCGGCAGAACAATCCCGACACACGCGACGCAACGCAGGATCGCACCCGTACGCAACCCGCCGTTGGTCGCTGCCGTACGACTTACCGGAACCGGATGGCGATGGCGATGGCTTCGAACCAGGCACGTTCTGTCCTGTTGCTGGTGGTTGTTGGCCTCCTCCTGTCGTCCATGAGCGTCGAAGCGGTTGACCCCGTCGGTAAGTCAATTGCTTACTTCGTTAAATATTTATTATCCTCCAGCGCCGCACTCCGGTGGACGCGCGGTGGTCCGCGCCGGTGAAAACTTTGCCGCACAAAAGAGGAGTGAAGGTTTTTTTTCAATTTTTATTATTACTTCGCCCCACGGATTCTGCGTGCCGCTTTCGCATCCCTGGGGCAAATCAATTTAAAATTAGCAATTTCCGTCCATCGTCCATTGGTTGGGGAAGTTCAAGAGCCCACCGAAAAACGAATGGCCCCATCGCCCGGCCCGACGGGGTTGGGTCAATGGTTAGCATAGACCCGTGCTATCTTGACCGCCGCCGGGATAAAGCAGGCGCGTAAGTAGCTTGTCAACGGCTGATTGACGCCCCGGTGGCCAACCGCGACGCTTCTCGCGACCGTCACGGACTAGCGCCACGGACACGGACTGCTGCAGGGGGCTAATGCAATGAGGCTGTCAATTTTCGCGCCTGCCTGGGAGAGGGGGACGGTGGCGCGAGTTTTCTCACGCGAGTTTTGGCTGGGCGTAATTTAGCTGGAAAATATCGAATGCAAAGCCGGGAGACATCAATCCAGCGATCTACCCCCGCACAATTTGGCTTGCAAATTTATCAACCAAATCACATTATCGTCCTTAACTTTCCGCAATTGGAATTCCTCTTGGGATTATTATCTCGACGCTCTCTGCACCACAACGGAGCGCTATCGATGTCGAACCGATTGTAGGAATTGTTGAAATACTGAACTGAGGTCTAAGATTAAATTTTCGAAACATCACTATGCATTCTAACACGCTTTCAACATTAATGGAACTTTGACACTGTTTGTTGCTATGTATAATACACTTGATTATTTGTTCTTCACCCTTACACATGTTTTTTTTTATTTCCCGCTTTCTCGTATGTTTTTGCATTATTTGGTTAGCGCAACATGTATCTGAACTTGTTCCACTTCAGTTTAATCAAAATAAGTTTCTACCTGTTTCTCTCTCCTTCATTCCTTCAATATTGATTCTCGAAAGTTATAGTTTTGATTTTATTATATTTTGTACATATTTCTTCTTCTGCTGCCACTTTTTTTAATCTTGAAGACTCTCTTCAACAACGACTTGTTTTACATTAAAACAGTGCAGTTTTAGTGTGATGTTTTATTAGAAGGTGCACCATAAAGAGAAACTTCCAATCACATCACGTTGTATATTACTGATTTAAATAAAAAATAACAAACTGTTGCCCGCAACAGTCCGCCCAGTTAAACATAAACACAGTTCCGTGTACACAAACGGTTAACTTTCTCAATTATGAAACAAATGGTTCCGTGAGAGTCATGCCAAACTCGAGCATCCGCTTGTAAAGATGGATTAACTCCGCATCCAGCCCAGGCTTCCAGGAGCTCGACGTTTGACCTAATTTTGAAGGATTGCTACGAGAAAAAAAGCCCTTTCTTCCTCCCCCAACCCCCACCCCCCAAAATGCCACAGCGACCGCAGCTTGTTAGGGAACTCCTGGTTCTGCGCGCGGAAAAAGGGAAAACACACAATATGGGTGTCCCATCATCATCAACATCATCATCCGCCCGCCGAGCATGCCAATCAAAAAGTCGCTCACTCCTGCGGTCGGTTCGGTTTTAAAGTCCGCCCGTGAAGGGGGCCGTGCAAAGTGCACAATAAAACTCGGCTTCAAATCCACCGCCCGAAACCGTGATCCCTCGCCTAATTTTCGGCCAAGCGAAACGCGAAGGATATCGTACCCGGATCGTACGTCGTGCATCGTCCGTCGGCAGAAAAGTTTGTCGTTTTACAACACAATAATTAAGCGCCGGGGACGCCGCCGGAGTGGGTTAAGCGGTGGGCGGGGGGAGGCCTCACTCGGAGCTGCTCCTTTTCGGGTATGAAATTAAAAAAGTTTCATCGGTCTCGAACGGAACACTGACACGGCAGGTAACACAAAGGCTGGCCAACGCCGGGGGCTGGGAAAACAATTCGTGTCGTGTTTAAATGTACGGCTGCAGGGACACAATCCCACATGCTACCGGGCAACACCGGGCACCGGAACTACAAGACTTTGGCTCGGACAGGAAATATACACCGGAGCCTGTTGTGTTGTACAGTTTCATTAACACCTTCATGTCACTCTTGTTGGGCGACTCCTCCGACCGGCGAACAAGATTGTCCTGTCCGCCGGCCAACAAACTGACGCAGGATTATTACCATCGATTTAAAACGCTTCAGGTGACGGGTATTTTCAAACTGTTTGGCAGGCTCCAGTGGCACCGTGTGAACGGCAAGCCGTCCGCCTACACCGATCCATAAGCATTTAAGCCCCAGCCGTAGAATGGGCAGGGCTAGGGAAAACGGGAACGCCATCGCCGGACCAAAGTGTTGACTTTGCGGAAACCTTAATTTTCTTGAAATCGGTGAACAAATCGACCCTTGTCAGCGTTCGCTGGATGCTGCGGCCGATGGTTGTGCTTCCGTTTCTGTGTATCCTAATTGAATGTGGAGTAGAGACAATCTTTCAGTGGCCCGTTTCACAGGAGGTCCTTTTTTTTTTTTGCTGGCGCCCTCTTCTGCGTAGCGGAACTTTAAACTAAGGGGGAAAAAAATCCCTCCGATGAATCGTGGTGCAGTGATTTTCCTCTCCCCACTCGTCGCATCAGGTGGCTTGCTCCCGAACCTTTTCGTCCTGTCCGTCGGGAGTAATGTGGGAGGGCTTATCAGATAATTTTTAGCAAGCCCCTTTTTCGAACGGTGACCAAATAAATCCCACAAAAGTAGCCCTCCCTCTCGAAGCCGGATGTTCCTGTGGGGAGTCGGATGGAGAGTACACCTTTATGGAGTGTGTGTTGGGTGAAGGGAAGTTGCCACCGACAAAGGAATGAAGCGGAGCGCCACCTCCTTTTTTTTTTGGGGGAAATAATTCCTCCGATGCGATAAGAGGGGAAGATATTTATGTAAATTGGATTGTTCCCGATCTCGGGAGGGTAGTCCTGCGGGTTACACTCATCCCCTCTCTCGGATGCGAATATCCTCCCACCCCCTGCCTGTCCCTTGCCAACCGGTGTAGTTATTTTGGGCAAGGGGTTTATGAAATAGTAATTTGTACTCGAATCTCGGCGTCCCTGACTAGAAGTAGGGTTAAAATTGGGCTTTTCTGGCATATTGGATGGCTTAACCGGTGACCCCGATACGTTAATGGCATGTAAACTACTAAAGTGTAATAAAAAATGATCACACTTTAAGTGAGCAAAACCCTCAACGTCCTCAACGGAGAAACTTCTTGCGAAAACGTCCACGGAACGTCCCATTCAGCTTAAGAATGTGAACAGATTTCGATTTCAGTCTTGGGCGGAATCAGCTGCTTACATCGCCTTCATGATTAACGGACCGGGTAGCAACCCTCATGGTAATGGAATCGTTTAAGCTTTTCGACTATACGGGGCGTTGTAATGTTAATTATGGTATGGGAAGAAGGCCTTTACCCATTGTTATACCCATTGCCAACCGTACGGATGTGGCAAAAGGATAAAAAGAAACACCCTTATAAGAGACGTGAAAAGCCAACAACTGGAACAAAAGACTAGTGAGAAAAGGAAAGGTAAAAGAATAGCCGAAGAAGAGGAAACCATTTGGCAATCATGCTTCTACCATAACTGTTTAAAGGCTGGTGTGGAAAACTACTGGATAATTTCCATCCCGAAGGTAGTAAAATTTCATTCGACGAAAATGATTGACGAAGCCCGGAACAGAAGTGAACAAGTTAAAGGCGGCTACCATGCGCTACCACGTTGGACAAATATTTGCCAAAATCGTGAATGTTTTGTACCGCCTCGTAACGAGAAGGGTGTTCACTTTCCATCGTCATCTACTTCTTCTTTTTTGTGAACTCAGGAATGTAACACCAGAGGATAATTCCAAGTGTAGTTCCCTTACTCCTGTTCTTCCGATCGATTAAGATCGCATACCTGTCATAAGGGTACCTAACCGCCACACGTCTATATGGGCTCGTGGCCGAGTGTTTCCTCACAACTCAATGAAAATACTACCCGTACACGGTGGAGGACCAACTTTTGTCTAGGCCAAGGCGCCTCTAATCTTGATGGAGTATTTTGCAAAGTGAGCAAACCATCTCGTTCGATCCTTTTTTTTCCTATCAATGATAACTGTAGAGCTGTAAAGATACATTCCTTAATGTTGAATATGATTCAAATTACAACAAATACTACTAGATTTAAAAATGTATTAAAAAATGTAATTAAATTGGTTTTCTTCCCCGATTGACATTTGTGGCATTTTTTTCATCACAAATGATTATGTAACCCGTTGACAAATAGTACTGTATCACAGTTTCAATTGTGGAAGCCGGCCACGAAACGTGATGCTATTGTGCGCTAACAGATGACTGTGTAAAATTATCCTGATTTCATCGCAATTACCACCGTGCAAACGTTTCATTTACCACGGATCAGTAAACCGCACAACGCGCGCCCTAATGAGACCCGTTTCCGGCTAATCGCTGGCGAAAGAATCTTATCTCCGATCGCTCTCCCCACCGAGACCGCGGCAACAAAACTCGTTCCGAAGGCCGGGCCCGAGTTGAGAAAAATCGTTTTCCGGTCTGAGGAGCGGACAATTTCCTCATCTCCGGACACCGGTTATTGGGGTCCACCACCCCGCTCAGTAATAAGCCCGCTAAGAACGAATCATTGACGCCATTGATTGGATCGTTTGATTCGTTTCCACAATTAGAATGATTGAAAATAACAATTTTCCCTTCGGCCGCCTTTCGGAGGAGTGTGCGCCGTGCCGAAGGGCAAGAAGGAAATTAGCCGTATTTTCACTCCATTTCCTGGACTTCCGCTGGGCTCTCTCTCTTTCTCCTCACTCGGTGGGATGCTTTTTGCGGGTTTGGCGCGTCACGTCCGGAGCGCTCGCCACCGGAAAGTGAAACGTCGCCCGGGGACGGTGAATTCCGTTCCGATGGATATTATTAATGTTCACTCATTTCTCAGTCTGTTCGGAGCGATAAGATTTAATTTGTTATGCCACTCCAGCATCCAGTATCGCGGCTTGGTAATGCGGTGTTGTGTGTCCTGTTTTTTTTTTTTTTTTTTGCTGATGGATCCTTTTTACACTTGCACGCCCGTCCTGATTGACAATTTTCCTCCCGCCGGTACCCGAACGCCCGAAGGGGGGCAGGGCGGAAAAGCCAAGACAGGACGAAGAAGTCAAAAGCGAAGTGAAGATGGTTGTACATTTTTAACCAAAACCAGTGCCGCGCGTGGCCGGCTTCTGTTATCCTGTTCGGTTCACAAGGCAGGCAGGATGGAGATAAAACATTTGACACTCCTTCGGCGGTCGGAGAAGATGCAGGTAGCCACCGGGGCGGGAGGGCGCGGTTGGAAAATAAAATATATCAAATGGAAAAGTTGTTCGTCATCCGGCTTTCCATCCCGTACCCAGCACGTCCATCTACCCGGAGCGTCTTGTATTTGTTTTCCCTCTTCTTCAGGAATATTTTTTTCAAAGAACAAGAAACACAACAAAAAAAACCACAACAGGTACCCTGGTTTCACCCACCATTTGCCGGAAAAAGGGACGTTCGGATGGCGTGGTGCCGGAGACGATGCTGTAAAACAAACTCCCTAATCGTTTTAATTTGCCTCGAGCCACCGAGCCTTCGACTTTCACATATTTTACGATGTGTGATTATAAGGCTTTCCCGGTGCGGTGGCACGATTTCCGGTTCGACAAATTTGACGCCACAAGATGTTTAGCGGGGCGGGCTAGTATGCCGTTTTTCATCATTGTTGGTTTAATAACACGAACACATAATACGCTGTTGCATGGATGGAATGGAGGAGAATATAGAATGGGAAATTTAAACGTTTTATTAAATTATTATTTTCATAATTGAGAACACAAACAATAAGCATAAAATTCGATTATTAAGGTTTTCGAATTTTCTTTTACAAAAAAGTTATGAAACGAGGGCGATACTGTTTTTTTTTAAATGTACCAATAGTCCTTCAAATTTTGTAAGTTTGCAGGCAAAATTGAAGGAAAACCTCATCCTCGGATACAGTATGTAGTACTCTACTTGATACTACAGTAGAATAGTAGTAGAGCAGGACAGGAGAAAGAAAAATGTTACATTTTGCGGAAAGTGATAAACGATGGAACGTGAAAGCGTTCAGCACACATTTGTAGCGAATGATTTATGAACTCGCCGGGGGTACAGGTTGTTCCGTCACATTTTCTTGCACCGAAAGCACATCAAACTAAGTACTATTACGCATCAACTCGTTGAGTGCTTCGCTTGGAGTAAACTTTCACGGTTGAGAAATCAACTTACTTTTTTATTTCGTTTATTTTTTTTCCTGTTTTGCACTTTTCCACTTTTAAATTTCCCTTTCCGTTCGGTGATCCCTTTTCTTTCTTTCTTTATTGCTTGACATTCAGTCGGGCTCAGTCGGGCTCAGTCGGGCAACCTTATCGCTGGAAGTAACATATAGTGAACATGAAAAACAAGCTGCTTTTTCGGTTCGGTTCGACGGAGTGACACATACCACCCCGCATCGGCGTGCCACGGTGTGGCCGGGGCTGGGATTTTTAAAACATTGTTCCTCGTAACATACTCCCCGAGAGAGAAACAAAAAAAAAGCGGGGACGCGTTGAAAGATGCCACTTACCGGTGGCATTCCGATGGTTCGCCAAACGTCGAAACACTCGTTCAATAACGGCCGCAATCTTTCCGGCCGGGTTCTCTTCGCCAAAGAATTACTGCCACCTAAACGTCATCCGGGTTTTTTCCGTTTCCAATGCTTTTTTTCTTTCGCCACACCACGTATTTCCTCCCCCACCGCCGGTACCGGGAAAATAATAATCCTATCAACCGACGCCGAGCCTTTCCCGGCGTGCAGGGAGAAGTTTCCGGCCGTTCGCAGCACCGGGTGGAAAGCGGAACAGGATAACCGAATCGAATCGTAACGGAACCGAAACGGAATAAGGGGGCGGCGAATGCGGAACGGTTTTTCTATTCGCTTCACTCAAACGTCCTGGAATGTTGGTCCGTCCCCCGGTCTGGGCCCCAAATCGGAAGGCTGTCAACAAAAGCGGGGAAATAAAAGTTCTTAAAGCTGTCTGACACTAAAATAGCTGTACAGGTTTAGGTTTTTCTGTCCACTGGGCTGGTGCCGCTGTCTACCTTTCTCACTTTCTGTACATTTTTTTTTTAATTCTGCCATTTTTTCCCATGGTCGTTATTTTCATTCTATAACAGACGCTAGTTGCTCCCAATTTTTTCCCATTTCCTTGCTTGCTGCTTCGACCGTACCCGTCTCAGGTTGGTTGGTAGTTGTGAAATTCATTTTATCACTCTCCGCACCTTGACGGAAGAGGCTCCTGCTCCTGCTAGGGCTGGCCGGAAGAAAAGGCCACAAAAAATGTGGCCAAAGAGGCGACGAACAAACCCCCCCCCCCCCCCAAGGAAAATGTTTCCCTTCGCTGTGTCGAACCGGGCGCGCTAGGGTCCGCTGCATCGGTATTTTTCTAGCGCAAAAATATAACATCATTCCGAAGCAGTTCTTGCGGACGACACACAGCGGACAGGAATAGAGCAGACACTTAGCCACTAGTTCCGGTCCATTGTGCCGGAACTCGAAGCCGCCACAGCCCACAGCCCTGCCTAGCCCGGCTGTAACGATGAAACTTTGCCAATTTCATGCTAAGCATTAATTTTGGAATCAATTTGGAAAACTCGTGCAACTCGTTCCGGTGATGTTTGGCGCCGGCGGCATTGATTAATCTTTCCGCGAGTTCAGATTGAAGCCGGAGCCATTCCACATTACTTTCGGAACCGACCGAAGCCCGCACCAGCGAATTTTAATGACCCCGTTTTTATTTCTATTATCTTCAAAATATTAAATGCCGATGAAGCGGCTTTGAAAAATATGCGCGAAAGCGATCCTGCATTTAACGCCTGCTTCAACCGAAAAATCTAAAAAATGGGTTGCCATCAACAGGAAATGAATCATTGGCAACGTTTCAAAACAAATGGATTAAATGGATATTTAAAACTTGAATAAACGGGGTCCGCATTTGTGCGTTGTTGTTTAAAATACTTTCACAAAATGTTTCAGCATTCTAGGGAGACCTTAAGAAATGTTCCATAAGCCCTCGAACGTTGGTGTATAAATGGGACCCATAATACGAAAATGGTTTCAAATAATGAAGGGTAAAGATGGGACTTAATCGATTTCCCTTTCATCGATTTTTTGTTTTTCTTTCGAATTGTTTGACATCCAAACTTAGAAACATTGGACAATGAGCACGGTTAGGCTATTCCGATCCAGTTCAACAGCAGAATCACCCCATTGCAGAAATCCGCCCACCTTGCAGCCCTCCAACAAGGACGACATCCTGTCAAATAACCTGCGAACTCTCTGGCCTCACACAAATGCGTCCAACAATCACCGGACTTTTAATCGCCCCGTTCGCATAGGCCCAAGGGGGGAACTTCTGTCGGCAATGTACAGGAAATTATCGGCAATGTCCCGCGCCCCGCGAAAACGGGCCCTGAAAACCCTTCCAACACCGAGAGGACAAAGAATTATTCCCCAGTAGGGGCCGTTTGGCTACATTATTTTTTTGTTTTTTGACTGGCGCACCCCGGTGTGCGTGTAATAAACGTTCGGTTTTATTGTGATTGTCGACATTTTTGAAGCACCATCCTGGCAGCTGGATACACCCGTCCCCAGTCTCCCCCTTCCTCCTACACTCACATTTTCCGGTGTCCGGTTGTAAAATGTCTAATTATGATACCATTTCACAAAAGAACCAGAACGAGCCCTTACACACTAATACCTTTCGTCTTTTTCACTTGTTTTGGTTTCCCACAGGCACCGGCGGCCCGTCGATGGTACACGTCGGCCAGGACGCCCTCCTGACCTGCGTCGTGATGACGCCCTACAACAACGACACCGTCCTGTGGCGCAAAGGGCCGCACGAGATCCTGTCCGCCGGCATGAACCGGGTCACCGGTGACAAGCGGATCAGCGTCCTGCACGACGACTGTAAGTATACGGGGGTCGGTGTGAGGGGGCCTGTGGTCCATTCCACTCCCCGCGCCCCTCCCAACTGTCCCATTAGTTTTGTGAGGACGGAGGGCATTTGTCGAAAAACATTGAAAACATTTTTGCCGCTCATTTACCGAAAGTGATTATTTCGATAATAATCTCCACTCATTATCAGTGCCACCTTGGCGTGCCGGGTGGGGGTGGTCCCGGGACGGTAATGTCGATAAACCAGGTTAACGAGAGCGCTAACCCACCCATCCACCATCCACTCACCGGCCCGCCACCCTTCCAGTTTTACTCCTTTTCCCACCCTGTCGTGTGCGGATCGGTGATCATCATCTTTGTCTTGCGCGTCTTCCAGCGTTCGTCTTACCTGGTGGTAGGACACTTCCTTCGGTCGCCCTCAATAATTCAGCAATTTAATTAAGAAACAGTGAATACCAGGAAGACCAGGTAGGGAGGCAAACAAAAAAACAAGAGAAGCGTAACGACGCGCGTTTCCGAGGCGTCCGTTTTCGGGGCGTCTCTGGGACGTCTCGGGGACGTCTTCGGGGTGCGCGCACCGTCGGATTCAAAGACATTCCTGGCTTACGGGCTGGAATGTTTGCGCCACCCGGGTGTGCGCGTCTGCCAAAGCACGCCAAGAAGTCGAGCGGGCAATCAACGTCAACTGGTGGAGCAGCTTTTCGCAACGAACGGGAAAAGCCGTTTGGGGAGAAATATTTTCTGCTCCTTTATTTAATTTTTTTTTTTTTTCGTTTTGTTTCAACCCCGCCCCCAACCATCCGGGGGCATTGTTCGGAGCGAGAAAATGGCGAGTGTTGCTAGCGAACGCTAGGAATTTGGCCACATTCCACACTAGCGAGGATGTTGTCCCATGCTCCGCCGGTTGGAGTTGGCACGTAGAGCTACCCCCTTTCCCTGGGGGGGGGGGGGGGGGGGGGGGGGGGGGTTGGAGTGGTTGGAACAACCAGCTTTCTGCCACCGTTATCCTTCCGCCCACCTCGGGGGACCGTCGTCGTCGTCGTTGTCGTCGTGTTCGTGCGGACGCTGCCCGACTGCCCGCCCGTACACCTCAAAGGGTCATCTCCACCTGCACACAACTTACCCGAAAGAGTAAATAAAGTGAAAACAATTGAATTTAAAATTGTTTCCCAAACCTGCGTTTTGTCGCCAGCCGTAGCCGGCCGTTGCCGTGGAAAAACGGGAGTTTGCCGGGAATACTGTTGGTGCCGTTCCCGAGAGTGTCCCGGGCCCCGTGTTTCGGCTCGGCAGCATCGTTCCTAATTTTAATTAGAAAGTTTCGAGTAATTTATGCTACGCTCACTTATTAGGGGCGAAATTTGTAAGCACAAAAGTTAAAGATACTCGTACCGCACCACGGGCGGCCCCCCGGCGCCTCGTAGGGTAGGAGGACACCCCCGAAGCCAGACAAAACTCGAATCCCATCGGTATCAATTTATTGTGTGGATTTGGTTAATTTAGCAAACACATTCGAGAACGCACTGGGCCGAGCTATCCAACCGGGCACCGATATGTCGCGTGCCTTAAGGGTTCCGAGTTAGAGTTTATGTGCAACTTGCTCGGTTGGTCGGAAGGGAACGGTTTCTTAGCCCACTTTCTTCAAATACCGAGTTCCACCGAAACCATCGGTAAACTGGCACAAAACTGGTAGACGGTGCGCTATAAAATGGAAGCATACTTATTGCCGTTCATTACTGTCCCGAGTTCGCTCGCGTCTGCAGTTAACGACGACCATTAATAGTAAAGGATTGACAAATACTTCCACTTTTAGTTCCACACACAACACACAGTCAACCAATTAGTAGCTACGATTGTGTCGCAGCATGTCCCACCCATTCGGGGTCGTTATGGTATTTTGTTCAAAAATCGTTACTGCGGTTACTGGAAATTAATTGCTTTGTTTATACATTTTTATTGTCCTAACTTGCTTTTTATAACACTGTGTTGCGCAGAATTTCGGAGGGCCTCACATATCATAGGGTCATCCATTATCTGATATTTCAATTGCTCTGTCATTGCTTTGTCATTTATGTATATTTGTTTACAACTTGAATCAATTAGTGACGCTACTAAATATTAGTTACAATCTTACCTTCAACACGCATTTACGAATGTTGCACGGAATTTAGGAATGTTTTGTGCTGTTACCGTCTTTTTCTGTGTGTGCCCTAAGTAACACTCAACCGTTACGCGGAGCGTGACTGCGAGTGGAAATGTGTTTCGGGAGCGTTTGCGAGTGATACTCCGTAATTTAGTGGCAATCATAAAACATCATGGTGCAGAAACTCGCCGACAGTTGGAGATGAATACACCGTCTCCCGAGTGACGCGTCGCAAAATTGTGATCCTTGTTTCGTGTTTCCACATGAACGCTGGCGTTCACCCTGGTGTCAGTCACTTAAAGTTTCCCACCCATCCTCCCTCGGAATGGGCGGACGAGGCCGAAGGAAATGAGGGGCCCGGGTGGGGGGGGGCACATCAAAGGATCGCGAAGGGGAGGAAGAAAATGCTAGTTCCTTTTTAACATTCACCGAACCCTGTCGTTCGGGTGTTGGGACCCCGACCCGGTTGGTTCCGTTGCACATCAGTTTCCGCCTCCGTTACGGAATACAATTTCCCGTAACCGGTCCCGGAAACGGACGAGAACCGTACAAGCGAATGTCGGGCCACACTATACACGGTCCTCCCGGCCCGTTTACACCGTGCACTTGAAAAGTACATGACGGTGGATGTCGCTTCTCCAACAGTGCGACAGTCGTGTGTGTGTGTGTGTGTGTGTGTGTGTGCTGGTCGGTAAATCAACACGTAAGACAGACGACAGGCAGACAAACAGATCGGCGTTGGGAGTTTTCTGTTTTCCAGTCCCGGTCCGGCTGCCGACGTTAGTCACCGGAAAACTGTTTGAAGCGGCGTCGCGTACGAGCCACGCAAGGACACCGTGTCCTCGTTAGCGGCTTGGTGTGTTTATCTTTCCCTCAAAACGGCCCCGGATGCACCGTTCGACGGAAGGACCGAAGACGAAGCGAGCGAGAGACCGGCTGGACGCACAGGGTCCCTCTTTACAATGGAGTTCAATCGGAGCTTTTCGGTGCTGGTCATTGTTGCTGACAGGAAAGTGTCCCGCATAGGCAGAGTTGTCTCATCGGCATCTGCACTCGCAGCTGCCGTTCTATTGCAAGATACTCCATTTCCCAATAGAATGGACGCTGGAACGCAGATGCGCCAGGGTTCACGATCCGGTGGGTCCTTCTTTTTTTTTTTGGGGTGATTTGGGTGTTTTCTGTAATCCTCGCACATGCACAACCGTCCAAACTTACTGCGCTACAGTTTTCTATTGTGTTTGAAGCTTTAATTCGATTTGAATATCTGTTTTCCACACCAACAGTTAACCCGAGTTTGGAAACTCGCGAGGATTCTACGTCGCATTCAAACAGTTTTTCTGTGCTTGTCTGAGTTTTGAAACGATTCCAGTTTCTGTTGTATCTGTGGCACACAAAAGTTGCTTTTATGGCAGGCCAAGGATCAAGATGAAATAACAACTGTTTGACGTAGTTGGTACTTCGTTGGAATTGTTGATTTTTGGCAACAGGATTTTCCGGAAAAAATTTACTAACTCTCTCATATCAGAACGGCAGAAGGAGGATCGAAAAGTGGAAGCCCTTTAGAAAATGCTTAAGCATTTGCTAAAAGAGTTCTACTATTAATAAACCCTACAATATATTAATTCTATGAAAATAGTATTTTAAACTTATCTTTATTTTACCAATCACTGTCCGTTTCGAAATCGTGCTTCAATAGAGGTCACGCAATGAGAATGACGACCTGACGCCAGCAGTTGATAGAGTCTAGGTTAAGTGTGCACCAAAGAGCGTAGGCCAAGGAATCTATAATCAATATCCGAAGTAACATGGAAGCAGACAAGAAATCCTAATCGTGATGCAAAACGGAATCGAACTGTTGTCTTTTTTTCCATTTTTCTCGAGTAATGGAGAAACAACCCTGTCCCGATGGTGGTAGAACAATACACGAAATCATGGAGACGCACATTGAAGTGCAACAAACATCAAACACCAAAAGAAACGTGCATCCTTCCATTATTTCGTCGAAGAATACTTCCAGAATAAAAATGCTTCTGTTTTGGACAACATTGGAAGTAACGATTGCAAAACTGTAGAACTGTTACTTCCGATGCTTCCTCCAACAGGACCTTCTTTTAAACTTTCGTTCTCTCGGGGATCAGCCGGAGGAACACGGGACAACGTAAATCCCATTCACGGGGAATGCAAGTACGAAAGGTCACCGGCAACCGGCAAATGCACAAGACGGTGATTAAAAGAAAGACACGGGGGTTTCCTTGATTCTGGCCGAAGCACCAACAAGAAAAAAAAGAAGCCAAAAGGACTACTCGCAAAAGGCACCGCAGGGCAGGGGCTCCCGCAACAGCGGCCCGCAGAGTGCACGTTTTTGCAGCGACGTTCGCTAATTATTTTGCTCCTTTCGGCTCAGCCTGGTTGGCTTTGCTTGGCGTGTGCACGGAAACCATAGTCGAACGAAGCCATAGACCCCTCACCTGTGCCGTTCTTGGTGGAAATTGCTCGCCTAGAAACGACGGCACTTTCCCCGGTGTTGCCAGTGGTGTAACGAGCACAGCATCCCCGTAGTGCCTGCTCCTGCTGAAGTGATACTCCGGAGTCCACGAGCAGGAGCCAAACGTGACATGAGGGCATCGCGAGGAAATCACCGGACGAACGGGGGGTGGGGGAGGCGAACTAGCCAGAGGTAGCAAGCAGTTTTTCCAGCGTCTCTCACAACAGGCAACTTTCGCATACCCGACGGAGGCAGTCAGTGTTTACTACTTCAAACGGAATCACTTTTCCGTTTTCCCTCCCCAGTCGGGCCGTGGTCTGGAGCTGGAGGTCAACAAGCCCCGCTGGCAAACCCCGCGGTGGGGGGTTGGCGGTGGTGTTAGTGGGACTTGCCTTTTCTTTCCGCCCGTGCAGGACTATTTCGCACACAACCCATTACCGTGAAGATCTGCCGCGGATCCGGCTTCGGTTGGGGTGGATGGGGGGATGGGGTTGAATTTCATTTGAAATCCGTGAGAAAATCGTCGGTACTTTAATTTTTTTTACTTAATTTTTTTTTTCGCCCCGCCACTTTAGGGCCAGCGCCGTGGGTCGTTAGCGTTAGCGACCGTTTACGTGCACGGGGAAAAAAGGGTCCGCTTTGGGCAAAAGCGAAAGTTACATCTCAACCCCCGTTTGATGTTGACGGTCCCGGTGGCGAAAAAGTAAAATAAAATTCTACTACCGAGTGTAGCACGCCAACGTTTCCACCATGCACCCTAACAGCCACGTACCGTGCCGCGCTAGGGGATGGTTTTATTTATTTTCCACCGACTGTCATCGGCAGCGGTGTGGAACAGCGCCGCCTGTTTTCCACCGCATTTATTTGCCGGCAAGTCTTCTCGGAATAGGTATTTATGTGTTTGGGAGCAATGAAAATTAAATTTCCAACAAAGCCGACAATTCTGTTCCGTTGGTACTCGTCGAATCGGTGAAGAGAATCTACAATTGCTGTTTGAATATTGTATCAATCGATTTGGCACTAGTGTGTGTAGCGTGTCCTTGTGACTATGAAATTAATTTCTGGCATGACATTGACACATGTAACAGAGTGTTATACGTAGCAGGCGTAGGGTATACGTGATACAGTGGGATGCCAACACATACTAACACAAAAGACTGTAGATGCAGTAGCTGTATAGAGTTCATCTCCTAATTCTAAGCGTGTGCAGCTCCCAATGGACAGAGGTCCATAAAATATTGCTCAGGAACTGAAGTTTCACAAGTATAACAAAGAGCTTTTCTATCTAAAATCTGGTTTTAATATTATACTGGAGATGTCATTAAATAATTGTGGTTATAAGGATTACTTCAATTTCTTTGACGACGACTGAAGCATTTCTTGTTCCAGTATTCCAAAACTCTGTATGAGGAAGTGTTTTACAATGCGTTGTAATGCTTCCAGAAAAGTGTAGGCCTTTAAACAGTAACTAGTGGAGAATAATACACATCACACAAAAGCGTATTAAAACTTACATCTTTAAAGCCGCAATTGTGAGTTGTCATGTTATGTTCCTGCTCCAGTTTCTAATGCTGTTGACCTAGTTTTCCACCTGCACAAATTCATCATCGAAACAATGAGCCTCCCAACAATGGCTTCCGTATGCCAGGTACTGACTTTCACACGCTTCTCTCCATTTTCCCTCCTCTTCTTTACAGCACCGAAAGGCAGAACTCCCCTCGGTGGCGACGTGTGGGTTCTGCTAATCAAGGAAACGCGTCTCAACGATTCCGACGTTTACGTGTGCGAGGTGAACAGTGACCCGATTGTAAGGAGCTTCCACCCTCTGACAGGTAATTATGGCCTAACGGCAACTAACAATGGACTCCTTACGGGGAGGCAGATCCTACCGACGTTGTCATCTCGTCCCGGGCTTAAGGGGGGATCGCTCCTTGGAAGAACGGAAAAAAAAACTTGAAGGGGTTACAAGTTTATCGTACCGTGCTTTACTATTATTGCTTGGGATTATTTCGATTGCGTTTTCACGTGTTTTATTTTTGTTATTTGTCTGCAAAGATGTGCGTATTTGAAAGGCGCCCCCCCCCGAACTCTCTCACCATTCGAAAGATTAAGTTCAACGGAAACCAGTTTCGGTGTTTGAACAAAACATCAATCTACTACAAGTATCGTTCAACTTTGGCCGCCGTTTCACCCACGGACGGGCAAACAATCAAGCGAAGAACACCATTATCAATGTAAAGAACATCGTAACTCGACCGCCTTTCGAGGCGTGGATGTCTTCGGTGCGGCGCACAATGATAAAGTTTTTCGCCAAGCCATGGAAGATGTTGCTACGCTCGAACAGAGAGAGAGAGAGAGAAAGAGAGAAATAAACGCACCGACGCGGACGACGGGCCGTGGACGGAAATTTCACCCAACACAAGCGCCGACAACTTTTTCCATTAAAACCGATTTCTTGCTCGTAAACTATCGTGGGGGGAAATTGCGTCAACACTAATCCTTGCTTTTTGCTTTCCACCCGCTCCATCCGTTCCACCCGTTCCACCTCGACGACAGTTCGGCAGACGAAGAAGAAAACGGCCTCCAGCCGGAACGGGACGACGGATGCCGCCGGCACGACCACGCCGGCCCCGGACCACTCGGCGTCGCCGGACGCTTCCGGCGTCACCTCGGAGGAGGAGGATGGGGAGGACTCGTCCGACGCGTACGCCGACTCGGAGGAGGAGCTCAGCCCGGACGGGGTGCCGCTGGTGACGCACGACTTCACCGACTGCTGCCACGCGAACAACGTGTCCCAGGGCTGCCTGGGCTTCTGCGAGCTGCACAACATCCTGGACGGGTCGGCCGGCATCGAGCCGGAGGCGTGCGAGAAGGACTTCCCGAGCATCGTGCGCTGCATGGCGGACGGGCGCAACCACGTGCCGTGCTGCGTGGAGAAGGGCATCCCGGACCTGTGCCAGGACATGTGCCGCGGCGAGTACACCCCGTTCACCGATCTGCTCAAGTCGCGCGTGTCCTGCGTGCAGCACACCCTGCCCGGGCTGCAGTGCATCCTGGACAACATCCAGCGGCTCCCGTCCGAGCCGCAGTCGGTGTCGGTGGAGCCGCTGACCGAGCGGTCGCTGCAGGTCAGCTGGGCGGCACCGGAGAAGCTCAGCTCGACGGTGAAGTTCTACCAGATCAACGCCACCAGGCTGCACGCCTTCGATCAGGACTTCCTGGCTAACGCGACCGATCCCAAGGACGGGCTGGTGACGCTGCAGGTCTCCGCGGACCAGACGACGGCCGTCCTGTCCAACCTGACGCCGTTCACGATGTACACCGTCACCGTGAGTGCGCACAACGATCACGGTTCCAGCCTGCCCAGCATGCGCATCCGAGCCCTCACCCTGGAGAGTGGCGTCGTCAGCAAGCAGACCAGCGTCGCCGTTGTCCCCGTTCTACCAGGTGAGGAACCGCGCTTGGTAGTCACAGAAACAATGAATCAAATGGAAATGGTTCTATCAACTCGTGGTTTTTATTCTTTTCAACGAAGTGATAAGGGTTGCGGATTTTTTCGAAGTACTTGATAAATCCAATACGCCGGTAGCTTTGGTAGAGTTCTGTAGCTGACTGCGAAGAATACTTGTAGAAGACTGTAATTTACTGAGCATGACATTTAACGGTCTAACTTGGATGTACCTTGATGTCTTAACGCAATACTCAAACACTGCATCGAATATCGAATTACTGAACGCAACAAAATCTAAAAGGAGATCCATCAGATCCTTTATTGGTGTCAAAATGGTACTGAAATAAAAAAACATAGCTTTCATTTTCATGCATTTTCCTCCAATATTTACAAAAAGTATTTTAAAGATTGATGTTCATGTTTCGCATTTGTTAAATTTATTCTCTGTACTTTCACTTTAAAATGTATTTTACATTACTTCCCTTAAAACCAAATTAAGGATCAGCTAGAATAACAAAAAAAGCTAATCGGTGGTCAAAATAAACTGCGATGGATACTGGAACACCCACCGAAGACCTCCGAAGTAGCCTGCCATAAACTATTCGAATCAAATGCCATCTTCATCACCACAAAGTAAAAATACTAATGGTAGAGTCGTGTTCCCGAACGTACGTGAGCCAAACACGAAGTGAACGAAGGGACACGAAAAAAAAAGCCAACTCACTCTGTATCCGCGTAACGAACGGCAGTGATCCTGCGGCTCGGAATGTCGCCCCAGACTGACACACGATGACTGTCCGGTAATGTAACGGCGAACCCATCAAATCTGAGCTAAATGGTATCTTTTGCTTCTTCGCGCGTGTCCCAGTGGAGGAATGGTGGGGGAAAATTCCAACTCACGATGGTCCGATGGGTTGTTTTTCCTTCGCTTTGTGCAAGATGACATTTTCATTTTACTGCACAAAATGTGTGTTAAAACTAGGCACGGGAAGGGAAAATAAAACTATGGCAAGTAGCACTGCCAGAGTGGATCGATTATTTATCCATTCTGTCCGCCATTTTTCCGGCTCCCGAGTCCCCATTTGTTGACCAGACCAATCTGTTTACAACCGCGCCGATTTTACAAACCACCATTTTTCTTCCTCCCTGTTTCCCAGTTGTTCCTTCTTGTTGCGCGAGGCGCGTAACATTGCCAATTTATATTTCAATTACTTTTCCCGTTATTTGTCACAATGATTTCGAAAGTTTTCCCCTCCCTTACTTTGGCGCGTTTTTTTGAGAGATTTGGTTACTGTTGAGGAGGGAGAAAGAAACAAGTACAAAACTCTCTGCCCCTCTTCGAGCGATTGACAAACCCTCCACTCTCACTCTCTTTCACCATCCCGGAAAAGCGCGAGCCAGGGCGAATTATTTATAATGTTGTCCAACTTTCAATATCCGTTTATACTTTTCCCACTTCCTGGTCGGCCGGAAAACTGGCCATTTCCCTTTGGCAGACGTCGGGCGCGGGATGAATTGAAAATCGATAAATAAGTTATCGACTTTCCATGTTGCGCGTTCGATACGCTGGGCCCGGCCGGAAGCGATGTTTAACTTTTCTAACGTACGAAGAATTGACCGATCTTTCGTCGGTAGCTTGGTAAATGCCCGAGGGGTTGAATATTACATTTATTACCTTTTCAACTCAAATCATTAAGGTTCCGTAAATGGGTTGATTTTTTATGGAAAAAGCACTATATTCCAACACGTTTCAATTGAATTGAAAACACTGATAGCAAATTGGTTGTTGGTTGGCAAATTATGTTTATTCAAAAAAGATTTGAAGAGATTCAAAAATGAAGAAAATATTCACAGCTAGGTTTCAGCTTATACAACTAAGAAATGTGTACGACCCGCATACGAAGTACTATCAAACATCCTTTTATCTACAGATGTCCGTGGCTGCTGTATGAAGAAGGGCATAACCCACCGGACCTGCCTGGAGAAGATGTGCGACCCGGTGAAGGCCGACTTCACCGAGGTGCCGGACCTGATGGTGTGCGCCCCGTGGGCCAACATCACGTTCGCCTGCCTGGCGAACAACATCGACCACACGCCGTGCTGCAAGAGCCGCGGCATCCCCGAGGGCTGCCTCTCGTTCTGCTCCGGCACGGTCAAGGCCATCAACTTCAACTACTTCAAGTGTCTGCAGTACATGTCCGAGTACAGCAGCTGTCTGCTGCAGGGCTACGGCGTGCTGTCGGGCCCACCGTCGAAGCTGAAGGCACCGCTGATCGCCGGCCACTTCGTGGTGCTGGAGTGGAAGCCACCGAAGATCCTGCCCGACACGGTCACGGCGTACCACCTGCACTACCGGAAGCTGGGCAGCGGCGAAGAGTACAGCGTGCTGGAGAAGGACCAGGCGCCCGTCATCGTGGAGGACCTGGAGGCGGGCAGCTACTACGAGGCGTTTGTGGTGGCGGTGAACGCGCACGGCAAGGGCGGTCCCTCGCCCCGGCTCGTGTTCCAGACGAAGCGCAACGTGGTGGTCGAGCCGCCGCCGGTGCTCTACAACATATCCGCCTGCTGCCACGCGTCCGGCCTGCTGCCCCAGTGTGCGCCGCTCTGCAGCTACGACGCCAAGATGTCGGACATCCAGATGCTGGGCAACACCTGCCGGGGGCAGATCGGCACGATCGTGCGGTGCAGCGCCGGTGGACGGGACCACACGTCCTGCTGCAGCCGCCGGGCCGTGCCGCCGAAGTGTCAGTCGCTCTGCCGGGGAGTGATCACGAGCTCGCCGGCCGACTGCCTGCCGTTCGCCGGGAACATCATCCAGTGCTTCGAGGAGGGCATCGGGCACATCCCGCCCCCGGTCGAGGACCTGCACGTCACGACCGTCACGAACACGTCGGTCTCGCTCGCCTGGATCCCCTCGGAGGTGGATCCGAACAACACCGACGTCAGGGCGTCCGAGTACCTCGTGCAGTACGGCAAGGTGAACAACATGACCATGTACGAGACGGTGATCAAGCTGGAGCATGTAAGTACTACACCTGCCCATCGTGGTCGTGGTCCTCAACATGCCACATTTCGCTTGCAGGAGCTCAACACCACCGAAACGGACATCGAGCTGAAGGACCTCGAACCGAAGGCCCTCTACCGGATCACGGTCGTGGCCCGGGGTGAGCACGGTACGTCCCTGCCCTCGTCGATGCTGCTCATCAACACCTCGCGGACCGACTCGGCCAGCACGGTGTACGGGGCGCCCTCGCCGCCGCACTCCCTCACGGTGTCCGCGCACAGTGCCACCTGGATAACGGTGGCCTGGCAGCCGCCCGAGTTCTCCCATCCGCACGAGAGCATCACCTACCGCGTGATCCACAAGGTGGCCAACAACTACACCGTCATCGACACGCGGCTCCTGTGGGTGCGGGTCAACAACCTGCTGCCGAACACGCAGCACATCGTGTACGTGGTGGCGATCGGCGCCAAGGGCACCAGCCTGCCCTCCGAGACGCTCGTCGCGTGGACCGACCCCGCGTTGCCGGCGTACGTTGATGTAAGTTACCCATCCCATCTGTCCTTTGGTTGATCGTTCCATACGAGAGAAGACCCATTTCGATCCCTGACTCCCAAAAACAGCCTCCAACGGTGCACCCGTCGGACATCATCTCCGAGGGCGGCTCGATGACGATCCTCTGCCTGGCGATGGGCAACCCGGCGCCGACGATCTCGCTCTACGTCGGTGGGCACCTGGTGCGGCAGGACACCTCGCGGCACATGATCACCGTCATCCACAACGTCAGCACCGACATGGAGCACATCTCGTGCTACGCCGACAACGGTTACGGCATTCCGATGCAGGCGGCCAAGAAGGTCAACATCAGTTGTAAGTACTCGAACTTCGATGGACCTAGAGGGGGTAGCAAACTGACTGACTGACTGACTCATCCTCTTCCACCTCCTACTCCTACAGTTGCTCCTCGGATACAGGCGTCCGGGATTGTGGTGGCATCGGTCGGCGACTCTGTGGACCTGAAGTGCACGATTCGTGCGCGACCGATCCCCAAGACCATGTTCTGGCGAGATCACGACGGACGCGTGCCCGTCATCCAGGGTGGCAACTACGTGATGGCCATGAAGAATGATGTCGATGTAAGTTGAATTCGAACCTTCCCTCCTCTGTTTGGAAATTCATTTGGAATTCCCTTCGGGGGTGATTCTACCTCGTCCCCGGCAGGATAACGCCCTCTACGTGATGACCCTGACGATCAACAAACTGAGCGCGCCCGACGTCGGGGACTACTTCTGTCACGCGGAGAACGCGCTGGGTTCGTCGACGAGGGCTGTGTCGGTGCGCATCCGCAATACGGCCGCCTCGACCAACACGTCGGAGTGCTGCATGGCGCAGAACGTGTCGGCCGCTTGCATGAGCGCCTGCTCGTTCTACATCGACATCGAGGCCGTGATCGACCGGCCGGAGTGCATCGTGGACTTCGACAAACTGATGCGCTGTGCCGCCGACGGGTCGGACCACCGCGGGTGCTGCGCCTCGAAGGACGTGCCCCGCCGCTGCCTGAACTGGTGCCGAGGGGAACCGATCATGCCGCCCGGTATCTGCGCCCTGCAGCACACCCGCACCATCGTCGGCTGCTTCCAGGAGAACCGCGACCGCCTGCCCGGCCCACCGCACAACCTGAAGGTGCAGGTGCTGAGCGACGAGGAAGTGCTCATCCGGTAAGTGATCAATCAGTACCCCCGGTCGGAACCGGCCCTTGACTTGACCGTTTCCACTCGCCCACCAGCTGGGACCCGCCGCTCAAGAACCCGAACACGGTGGAAGGCTACCGGGTGTTCTGGCACGACCTGGAGCCCGTCAGCGACAACCTGTCGAACGTGATCAACGGCCTAGCGATGAGCCGGCTGGACGCGAAGGAGACGAGCATCAAGCTGGACGGGCTGCGCGCGAACGTCATGTACGAGCTGGTGATCAAGGCCGGCAACCACCTCGGCGCGAGCGTCCTGTCCGAGCCGCTCCACTTCACGCTCGGCGAGCACCACATCACGAGCGCGTCGCACGCCTCCAACGCCGGGGTCGTGTTCGGCGTCATCGCTGGCATGCTGGTGGTCGTGCTGCTCATCGCGGCCCTCTTCGTCTGGAAGCGACGGAAGGTCGGCCAGAAGCAGGCCAACGGGGGCGTGGCGTTCGAAAATCCCAGCTACCTTCGGGAGATGAATGTCGAACATGTGCAGGTTAGTGTATTCCTACAACGATCCG
>JAOEFI010000007.1:12598322-12621854 GCA_034621735.1 Anopheles plumbeus | reverse complement strand
AATCTTGCGGTGGGTGTGGTGGGGGGGGGGGAATGGAGGTGCCGCGTCAAACCGGGCTGCTGGCAGCGAACCCGGAAATTATCCAATTCGCTTCAGGAGCTACCGGGCGGGCTCGAACAGATCACTGACCTGGCAGGCTGCAACATCAGGCGGTGGTAGGAATGGATTTTCGGAGGCGTCTTCCAAAATGGCTACCAGTCATTTCGGGTCCTATCCTTTCCTAGCGTGTGGATTGACGTGACGGCGACGAATGGCGACCAGACAGGGGTGTCGAAGCCTTGCCCCACGTAAATCAATATGTTTTCACTTTCAAGATCATTCTTTATCCGAGCAGTGGAGAAGGATGTTCCAAGGATTTCATGCAAAAACAGCATCTTTAGGAACCACTTTCGTTGAACTTATTAGCTCATGAATACCGTTAAAAAATACATCCTCGAAGGGTTATGTACCGGTTCGCCACCACTGCTCAATCAGTTTCTTTCCGTAGCCCGCTCCACTAAAGCGAAAGTGTCGACGGAAAATGACCTTTTCTTCAACGTTATCAAGATGGAAGAATATGTCATCCAGGTCCCAGCGAAGCTAGGCGGCATTACAGATAAGGGCGACTCTTAGGCCCAAAGTCTGCCGCAACAACCCCTCAAAATGAGCTTGGTGGATTAATTCAACCGATTATCACCCTCCTTCCATTGCGCCCCCTTGCCCCCTGGCCGGGAAGGCGAAGGATGGATTTGTTCAGTTCCGTTTGAGTCATACCGGAGCCCAACTCGCCCACCAGATACAGAAGGCGGAAGCACAAAGTTGAACTGAACTTTGCGCACCAAACCGGGTTCGTGTGCCCCGGGATTAGGTAAATGTGAACCGTTCATGAAGGTATTGCCTTTGCCTTTCTTTGACTGATCTTTTCCCCCCACCCACTCGTGCAACGTTTAGGCTTTTGGTCGCTTGAAAGGTTGTTCAACTTGCAAGATCGGTCTTTCGGAGGATGGTTGCGTCACAAACGACATGAAAGGTAGTCCTAGAACCCACGGAACCCGATTGAATCGAACAAATCAATCATAAGATTCAGTGAATTGGAAATTCATACTACTTTAGGATATATGTTTGGCTATGATTCTGTTGGAATACAGAACCATATGACGAGGTATAAAGGTAACCTTTACATTTCCAATCAAATTGCTCAGTTACAAAATTGCCAGCGGATCCGTCGCAACGCCATCAGCTCTGGCATTCTTCCCCCATATTGGCGTGTCTCTCGAATGGCACGAGAGCCTTTCGAAAGCCGGTCGAAACCGATACACCTCAACAGACCACCGTCGTCACCGTCACCGTCATCCAAGTAACCCGCGCCGGGGTGACGCTGGTTCAAGTGGTTTTCTGCCGCGTCCATACGTTCTAAATTGGTTCCACTCGGTCGCGCCCTCACTCGCGGATGTTGGCCCATAGGAAGGCAGGCTGAAGGGTGGGTGGGTTGGTGGTCGGCGGGCAGTAGTGTGGCGGAAATCTTTTTCTCTTTCCACGACTTACCATTTTGGGTGGGAGTGGGTGGTGCCGTTGCAGCGCTTATCCCGTTCGAGTGCGACTCCGCTTTTACTGCTTCCCATCGCAAACGCGTCCGTCGTCTTTTTCCTTCTTGCGCAAAGGAAACGAAACATCACGAAACGTGCGGTCGCGCTCGCGTAATTAACCAACACGCGTGCAGTTTGATGCAGAAACAGCAGCAGCAGAAGAAGAAGAAGAAAACGGATGCGTCCAAACGAACGCAGCAGCGCAGTAACGAATTGGTGAATGCAACTTTTGGGAAACCGTTGACTATGTGCGGAGGGCGAATGCGGGTTTCCCTTCACCAAATCGATGGGCTATTGGGGAAACAATAAGAATAGAACCCTTTATTGCAACATTATCAGACGCTTCTTTAGAAGAACTAAATTTTAGTTTTGTCGAACTAAGCTATACTATTGATTTCCTAAAAGCTTAGGCTCTCGTTGTCCAGAGCTTGGTCTCTTCACAAAAAATGGGATTTAGATATGATAATCCAGCCTAGCTTAGTGGTAGAGAGTCCTATCTGTATGGCAAGCTTTGATTATCGCTATGTCTCGACAATAACTAAACACGTTGCATTGTTTCATAAATCTCATTTTAATCTGATGCAGTACTTTAATGTTATCGCGTAATAATATACGAATCGAATAAAAATGATCCAACAGCATTCCAAAAAATTTCCACTCCCGAAACGTCCATTGTTTCAAAACTGGGACAGGCCTTATCAGTGGGAAAGTGCCTTATCGAAAACAAGAGGAGACAATTCAGGATGTTCTTTATGGGAGGTACGGAAGCGGACAACGGAACCGTACTTGTAAAGCTTGTAGTATTTTTAAACAGTCTTGTAGGAATGCTACTTGAACTGACTTATTGACAATGGTCAAGAACATTAACAGCACTGAAGGAAATGAAACAACTTTTACTCCCAACAATGATCATCATCATTCACTGGCAAGTTTATCAGTAGACGACCGATTGGTGGTAATCCTACTTCAGGAAGCCGAAGCCGTGCGACCGTCACGTGAAAACCCCCGGCTTTGCCAACCTTGACGAATGGACGAATCGTCCAAATCGTATCCGCGGTGTATTGTTGTTGCCTTTGCTGGGGAGCCTACTAAAACATTTTACCCATGTTTGTGTGCGTTGTGGCGATCAGGAAGGGAAAGGAGGAAAAATGTCAAGGCCAGCGAGATAAAAGTGAAAAGTTGTGCCACGGCGGGCAGGCGAACGGATTGTCGTCCAGCCAGAATCGGATCGCCTGCACGAAGCCGGTCGGGCCGTCGTAGGAAAGGGAAATCCTAGCACGAACCTAGGAGCACAGCGCACGTGTCGAGATGGAAATTATACTATCACGATCGGTTGCCGAAATGGAAAAGATCCTCAGATCGCGGGAATCGAAACCGAAAACGGCTCACAGGCGATCCGTTCGGTACGAGTTTAGGAAGCGTCTAATGGAACGGGTTTGTGTGGTGTGTGTGGGCGCACTGTTTGTAATAATCTATCGCAACGCAACCCGTCCCCAGTAGGATCAGGTTTTTCATAACCTCGCCGGTCGTTCTGCTGTGATAAATGTCAGCAGAAGCATCCTGGAAGGAGAATTGCGCTCGCGAGTCGTCGATCTGTACCGTTTGTTGTTCGATCAGGTTGAGAGCATGGGCCAAATTATATGCAAATGGGTTCTAAAAACAAAACAAAAAGTTTTGAGAATGTGTTCGTGTTGTCCGGCACCAGTAGATTGGAATGAATTTGTTTTTTTAAACACAAATTAGCATACGTCTGTTCGACTGGTTTCACTAGGTCAATATGTTCTCTTACTAGCCCTTCTGTCTGTTACTATTCATAGGCTCTCGAGACTAGACAGATAGTACGCAGAAGAATAGTAATAGTTAATCTGAATACAATTTCGCCTGCAAGCTTGGAAAAGCTATACTTGGTCCATTTGCGATTGTCGACCGGAACGTGGAGAGTGTCGGGATGCCTTTACCCGGTGTGCCATGCGACCAGCAAACAATTGTAAGTAGAGAAACGAAGATGAATTAATAAAACGTGGCAGTGAGCGATATCACAAACTGAACAACATGCGTGTAATGATCGTACTCTTGAAAGTGATTTCAGCGAACAGCATCAAATTGATGTCTAACAATTCATCTCGGGCGAACGATCAGCATATCGTCTAACTGCTGTGCACTACCACTACTAGCGCGCTGGGTGTATCAGTTGATTACTCGGCAGGCAGAAATTATCGAGCCACGATCGTCTAATTTCCAAACCACGCATACACACTCGGGATCCCCAACAACTGTGCATACGCTTCTACGTGACTGAAACTCGTCGAATAACTCTTTGGGCTCGAAGGGAGAGAATGCAAGTACCACACGCGAACGGCGCGCTGCATCACACGCACGCGGAAAGCTCCCGATCGCGCCGGTGCGAGCATTGTGAGAGCGAAGGTACGCTGGAGTTCGCTCGGTGAAGAAAAAAGGGACGGGAGGGCGGCAACGGTGCAGGTGGGGGGCACACCGGCGACCATTAAAGTTACCGTTAGTTTACACTTCGTGGAGCGCGCGCGGGCAGCGAACGGGGGAGCAGAGAAAGCTTCAGAGAGCTCGCGAGGCTGGTGGTGTGTAATACTATATCTGCACTCGGATGCAACTTCCACCAACGCTGCGTCGGGGGGCCGTTATTCGTGTGGGTTCGGGAGTACTGCCTCAGGTTTCACGATCGTGCCAGCATGACCGTATTCAACCAGTTGAGTCATGGCGGTGGCGATCAGCTTTACGTCAATTTGATTGATACAACGTTTGATGGAGAAGTGATCCTGAAAATATGCAAATTTGCATTTCACAGTAATTTAAATACACGCTAAAACACAGACTCCAGAATTGTTTTAGTGTAGCTGCCCTTTAGTATTCCACTATCAACACTTCTGCTTTTAAATATTATCCAACATGAAATGGGTTGATTTTGACCTTGAAATGGCGATCACAAATATTGCACCCGCTATGCAACCGAGTTAACAGTTGAGTAACAATTTTCGCTGTGGCCCGAAAACATCGAAAACAAACAAACCCCGCATTTCGGCAGGTGTAGAGGAGAGAAGACGAAAGAGAACCAAAAAGTAAGAGGGGGAGAAAGATAGAAGGAAGAAAAAACATACATCCAAAGTAAGGAGAAAGTTTGACTCGTCTACCACAACGCGAAGGCGGACTACTGGCAATCCGATCGCTCCCATCCGATCCCCATGCCGCTGGTTCCAGCTTCGACGGACTTTGGACGCATCGAAATGGCTTTTTGCGTTTCGGTGAGGTAATAACCAAACTCGCGATCACCCTCCAACCGGCAACATAATCCGACGACCTTTGCCAGTTGTTGCGTTACTTCGTTGGATTGGTTGGAAAGTGGAAATACGACGACTGTTTTCTCCGTTCGGATTGAATGTGGATGGGTAAGGGAAGATGAAGCTGTGCAATATGCAGAACCGTTGCAACGAGCTGCAACCGAACAGCGCGTGGTGAACAAAAAGTTCCCTGCGAAACAAATGCACGTGGTGCGGTGGCGTCTCCATTAGAAAAAAAAAAAACCTAGCGATGTAACAAATGAAAATAATGAGGCATCTTTTTTACCAATAAAAAGAAAGCACTAATACTTTATTCACATACACATTCTTTTCTGTTTTGCAGTTTTTTTTTTTTATGAATGGAAAACGCTCGACTCTTGCTTTACAACATCTGCTGGCTATAATGTGACGGAAGCGTCTCCGTACTGCGAATGTTAATGTCCGTCCTTTCCGTTTCCTTACATCCTTACGATACCTAAAGGACCCTATCGAAACAGCATTGCTGTGGAATAAGTATGTCTGCCAAACGAATAACACACATACACACACACTAACGAGTCTTTACAACTATCCTTTCGCTTGTCAATCTGCTATGCGTTTTGATTTTAATTTTTGGCTTAAATTTAGTAGTGGTAATAATTACATCGAATCGAATCGTCCAAAACGGGAGAGGTGTCCTAATGTATACTAACGCATGCCATTCATGCCGCGAGCCTTCCAAACCAGCTGTGTCAATCAACCTGCCTAACGCCAGCGTTTGATGTGTGTATAAATGAGCGATTGTAAAAGAGCGGCCAGGTTCAGACGAATACACGGTGGCTCTGTTCACGTTCGTGCCTGCTGACTGCATTGTCAATCGGGTTTGGTTCTAATCGTCTGTCACGCTACCACTTGTCGACGTACTACAGCGCTATTGCTCCTACTATCATCGGGCGGGAAAACGGAAACAATGGACTCAAGGACAGCCTGCCCACGCAGGTGGCTGCAAAATGTAGCGACGGCAGTGGGAGATATTGGATTTATTGCACATTGCGCGGTGGCTGCGGGGGACGTTGGCCGGGCGATGGGAGGGCCAGAAGGGGGCAGACGGGACAGTAAATTAGATGAAATAAAAATAAAGCACAATTAGGCCAAACCGCGATTCCACAGATTCGGCTTGAACGCCTCTGTGATAACTGGTTTTCGCTTCCGAAAGTATCGCAAAAAAGCACTCCGATGACGATAGGTGTCCGATACTATTGCTGATATAAAAAAAAAAAAAGTACAAAAAGGCGATTATGTCAAGGTGTTCCGCCTGTAGCAGATGATGGTGATTGTGATGGCGCTTATCATCAAAGGAAAGGGAGATACAAGCGCATACACCCGTCATCAGTGCTAAAGCGAGCTCGCGAGCGTCCCTGAACGTACACTTATATCAGCAGCGCCCAAACGGGTTGCTGCTTACACTGCAGCAGCGACTTTTGCAGACGTGGAAGCTGATGGCAACAGGAACTCTCGTTTCATTTTGCTTCGGCTCCATCTCCCCGGAGTAGAGGGAATATTTTACCGAGCAGAAAAATTGGCCTTTCAGAAGCGCTCAAATGTAATGCATGCTGTTGATCAAATGCACCATCCGTGGGCGAGTGTTCGCAGCTAACAACCGATACATATAACATTCACTGTCCCCCAGATACCGCGCGAATAATGGAAATTCGGTACTCCTAACCTAACCTGCAGCTGACTATATTCCAACCATTCTTCAGCTCCATCAACAGCGCTGAAGCGGAATTGTGATGTTTTCTTAGTGGTTTCCCGAGGCAGCTCTTTGCCGATCAACCCGATAAAGGCATTTCGTTTCTCCTAACTCAACCCAGCCAGTTGGTTAACTCCTCCCTACCCATGCCTCGCGATCATTCATCATCAATCAACACACAAACCATTTACCGGATCGGTCAAAACTAGTTGTCGCATAAACTGTGTGTTTTTTTCCCTTGGTTGGAACACATTAGAAGAACTTCATCTCAAGAACTTATTCTACTAAAGACCGCAGCACTTGCTTTAAAAGGGCGGGCGAGTGATAAAATTGCATTATTAGGTAGTAACGAAAACAAAAAAGGCATTCACGTCAGGGGATTAACGTTGTACGCGCAAAAGAGATAAAAAAGGGATATACATAAAACATATCGTGACTGTTAGCATAGTAGGCATAGCTTCTCAGACACAAACAAACACGCACGATCACATGACACTGGACAGGGCGATGATGGCGCTACGCTTGGCGCTTCCAACTTTCGCTGGAGTTTCTCCGCGGCCATCGCCGTACGCCGTACGGCAGCCCTACTCGACGGTTACCGATTTGGCGAGATTTCGCGGACAGTCGACATTGCAGCCGCGCAGCACGGCGATATGGTATGAGAGAAGTTGCATCGGGATGACCGTCAGGACGCCCTGCAGGCAGTCGACGGTGCGCGGGATTTCGAGCGCCTTCGAGGCGAACGTTTTCGTCTCCGAGTCGCCCTCCTCGCAGATGATGATCGGGCGTCCCTCGCGGGCCGTCACCTGCTGCAGCGCGTTCATGCACTTCATGTAGACCGGATCGCGCATGATGATCATCACAATCGGCATGGTGTCGTCGACCAGCGCCAGCGGGCCGTGCTTTAGTTCTCCCGCCATGATGCCCTCGCTGTGCATGTACGTCAGCTCCTTTACCTTCAGTGCGCCCTCCATGCAGGTGGCGAAGTTGAAGCCGCGCCCCATGATCAGCAGCGACTTCTGCTGGTAGAGGTCCTGCGCGATCTCCAGCACCTTCTGGTCAAGCTGCAGCACTTGCTTGATATGAGCATCAAGGTTGCGTAGGCCCTCGATGATTTCTAGCCGGCGGCCTTGCAGCGACAGGCGGTCCTCGCTCATGACTAGCGCGAACATGACGAGCGAGATGAACTGCGAGGTGTACGCCTTTGTCGAGGCGACGCCGATTTCAGGCCCGGCGTTCACGTGCACGCCGCAGTGCGACTCTCGGCAGATCGAGCTACCGACGGTGTTGGTGATGCCGACGATCAGCGCTCCGCGCTGCTTGCAGTACCGTAGCGCCATCAGTGTGTCGGCCGTTTCACCCGACTGCGAGATGAAGAAGCACACGTCGTCCCGGTAGATGGGCGTGTTGCGGTCGAGGAAGTCCGAGGCGAGCTCCACCATCACCGGCAGCTCGGTCAACTCCTCTAGCAGCTGGCGCGTCGCCACGGCACTGTGGTACGACGTGCCGCACGCGATGAGCATGAGTCGCCGGCAGCGCTTGATCTCCGGGATGTAGTCCTTAATGCCGCCAAGCGTCACCTTCTTGCTCTCGAAATTCATGCGCCCACGCATTGTGTTCACGACCGACTCCGGCTGCTCGAAGATCTCCTTCTGCATGAAGTAGCGGTAGTTGCCCTTCATAATCTGCTGGATCTCCATCTTCAGCGTGGTGATTTCACGTGCGTGCGGATCGTCCAGGCTCTTCTTCAGCCGGTGGATGCCCAGCGCACCATCCTTCACCGCCGCCACGTCGTCGTCCTCCAGGTAGATAACGCGATTCGTGTGTTCGATCACGGCCGACGCGTCCGAGGCGAAGAAGTACTCGACCTCCTCCCCCGGGTTGATGAAATCGGCCGTGTTGTCCGGCGTCGGTTCGACCTGAACGTTTCCCGAGGAGCCGTGACGGTGTCCCTTGCCGTACAGGATGGGCACGTGGTTGGTGGCCAGGCTCGTCTTTGCCTTGATGCCCACGAGCAGCGGGGAGCCCCGGCGCGTCACCACGCACTCGCCCGGGAAGTGCTTGGACTTGAAGGCGAGCGCGAACGCACCCTCAATCTGCTGGATCACCTGCTCGACCAGCTCGCGGAACGAGTAGGTCGGATGTTGCTTCCACAGGTGGTGGACGAGCTTCGCGATCGTCTCGGTGTCCGTATCCGACTCGAACGAGTAGCCGCGCAGCTCGAGGAACTTCTTAATGTCTTTGTAGTTCGTTACGATGCCATTATGCACGACGACGAACGCGTTCGCTTCGTCCGAGCGCTGCGGGTGCGAGTTGAGCTCGCTCGGGGCGCCATGGGTGGCCCAGCGGGTGTGGGCTATGCCGACGTGCGTGTCACAAGACTCGCTGAAGTCGATCGTTTCGGCCGCCTCGCGGATCGCCTCCTCCAACACCTTCACCTTGCCGGTGCGCTTGAACAGCAGGATCCCAGCGTCGCCCGTGATGCCATCGACGGCGACGCCCGCCGAGTCGTAGCCACGGTACTCCAGCCGCTTCAGTCCGTTCAGCAGCAGGTCGAGCACATCGCGGCGCGTCTTCGGCGTGAGGAAGTTAAGATACGCAAAAATGCCACACATATTTCACAATAGACTGGCAAGCAAATCAATCCAAACAAAAAAAAAACAAGTGTTCGCTCGCGAGGAATTAGACTGTATCGTTTCTTTCGTTTCTTCCGTTTACTTCCTCCTCCAAGTCGCTGGGGAGCTGATGTACGAGCGATGAGGAATCACGACTAGGGTGGAGTGACCGCTTGCTGCTTTCGACACGTTCGCGACGGGAGATCTTTCCGCGGGCGCGATACACTGAAGACTGAACCGTCTGTAGCGTGGTCGGCACAAGTTTATTATTGCGGCGCACGTAGGCGAACTCCAGCGGGTTCGGTTTATGGTCGTGGTAGTCGTACCGTTCGAGCGCGCTGCGTACACGTACACTCGGCGCTGCAGCGCTGTTCTGTCTGTGGGGGCTTGTTTGACTGGTTCTTCAGTACGCGCTCGCTACCGGACTGGTCCAACACTATCTCCACCTCTTCCCAAACAAACTTGCCTCGAACGCGGTGGAGCTGCTGGAACCGTCTTGCCCCGGTTCCAATGACTGGCTGCACGTATTCCCCTTTCGACCGACCGTCACTCTCTAGCTTTGGGCCGTCGCTTTCGATCTTCCGAGGCTCGGCTATGTGTTTCGCAAATCAACAACAGCAACAACGATCGTACAACACCACCATACCACCACAGGTACGAAAGAGTACAAAATAGAGAAGAGAACCCAGCAGGCGGGTGGTACGCGAAACCAAACTACTAGAAGCAACTTTCACTGCACGGCGTCGGCTCCAAACGACTGCCTCTGTCAATTGTTGTTGCACAGTCGCGGTCTTAGTTACACTAAAAATGTGCGTCCCTCGGGTGGGACGGCCAGTCGCGTGAAAACGAAGGGTGGAACTGCTTGGAACTGTTTAGTACTCAAAGGGATGGATGTGCAAACACTACTTGCTTGTTACCTTCCAGCTAGTAACTGAACGATTGATGGCTGGATTATAATTGAGAGAATTTATTCTTCCAAGTAGAGAAGCTCCACCATGGGGAATATGATGGAAACGATAACTTTACACTGCCGGTTTTGTTGACGTGTCCCCCTGTACACCGCCAGGATGTTTAGCTTGCTTTGAACGCTTCACTACGCCCAGTTGTCGAGTGTTTACACAAGCTATCAGCCTTCCGTTCTGTTTTTTTTATCCCGGAATGAGAAAGGTGGCTAATCCGACATGTTTTAGCAACAGCTGATATGAAAACGAGGCTACGATGAAAACACCCACCCACCCATGGATCAAACCTCGTTGGGGATTAGCTCGCAAGAAAACAACACCGCAACGCAACGTACGCAATCTTCAAAACACTTCTTTTTAGCACCTACTGTTACCACTGCAACCACTACGACTAGATCAACAGAGCTGTCGTGTTTTCCGCTACGTGTTTTTCGTATCGATGCTGTTTTTCAGTCACGTTTAGCCACGATAATTGTTGTGAGTTTTTGTTTAATTTTATTCCGCGGCGACCAATCCATCATTGCGCGATGCCAACTCCTCTTGTCAGCTGACTGTCAAATGTGAGCTTTCCTGAGCCTTCCACATTGCAAAATAGCTGTCACGGCATGGAATGCAAGGTACCATTCACAACCAAGCGAATGTATCGAATGTAGCAAATGCTTGAAAAGGGCGTTAACGAGCTTGCAAAAATCGGTGGAATTAAAATGAAAGCTTCGACCAGGCAGCGAAACCAGTAAAGCGGAATGAAAATCCAGATCTACGCCGAAAAAATACATCCTTCTCAAAGCAAAGGATATCAATGGCACTCGGCAATGAGTTTTTTTCCGAACTTTTAGTTCTTTCAAAACGTTAAGCTGAGGAAAAAAGTAAAGAACTGATCAGTCTCAATCACCGAAAAACATTCATAAACTGGAGTAGCACCTCTTTCATCTTTTGCCGATACGATACAGAATCATAAAGTAGCATATTTACTATTTTATTCTTTCGGGATAAGATTTAACACTTTTACATTTCAGCTTTACAGCAATGGGTGATTTTATTTTCGTGTTTTGTATTAGTTTTACATTTCATGCTCACGAAGACACGGGGGGAGTGTTCCTTTACACTCAAACTACTTTTACATCGCTATCACTAAACAGATCTAACGCACGATTGACTAATATCAAATGGATGTCTAGTACTCATCACTGGAGGTTACAAGGAGATTGTTCAGCGACTTGGAGGGTAACAGAAATATACACTGGACGAATGAAATAAGTTCAGCCGGACAACATTATGACTTCAACTGGTCTAAACGTATGCCCACATGAGTTTTCGACCTATCGATGATAATGGTCAATTAGTTTTAACGTTCTGCTTTTTTCAAGTATTTTTATGTTGTTTCCACACCATAGCCACCGAAAGGATTGAGATTCCGTAGCACCTGTAGAAACCTATCCTAACCTCACGCTTACCTAGCGAGGAGAAACGATTGTTTTGGCACAGTTTATCATCGATGACTATTGTTTCGTTTCCCATGCTGAATCACGTGTTACGCACAATTTTGTGAATGGAAGCGTTGCTTGTACGTTACAAGCGTAATAACCCACATTTTGGTTTGCAAAATACAAAAGCTGAAAACCCTGGGATTGTAGGGTGTGGAACCAAAACTATTAACAAACAAACCGAACTGTTGGCGTGATAATAATGTAACAAAAGATGATAACATAAAACTTTAACCAATAGGGAAAACATGCGGATGAGCATTGTTACAGTTACCGGCTGGTACGCTCGTCGGTGCTTCCCAACGGTTGAACTCTGTGATCGATGCATATCGTGTCCCCGTTTTTATCACCCATTCAAATATTCTTTGGCCACAGTTTCTGAATTAGGATCGAGTAGTGGGTTTCCGTCAGATGATCTCATATCGGTTCAGTCTATCCGAATTCTTAAGTTTAAAAAAGGTAAAACTATTCACGACATTAAACCCATCCCGGAGTGAGTAAAAAATATAAACACGTTACACAACCAACTGATTTTGGGCAGTTCCTGCCGCTTTGAACTGAAGCCATGGGTTGCACAGCTTCTATTTAGTTGTTTCTCGCAGCTTACAATCGATTAAACTAGCGCCGACGTTTCCTTCAACGCGAAGAGCTTTACATGTTGATGAGAAGGAACCATTCCTTCTTATAAATCTCCGCTGCACGTCCTCTCCTGACATGCCAACTACTACCGAATAAATTCTACGAATGAGCTAATGAAAACTGTTCTTTTCACTGATTCGGCAGTTTTTAGAGTTCCTCTGTCGTTCTAAATTCGACGAATGATATTAAATCTATAACAAAACATAACGCAGGAAAATGGTAGAGATGTAGCAAAACAAAAAAACAAAAATTAACAAAGCCTTAAAACAATGAAGCTATAGAACATTGGAACACTAACGCGTCCCAGGTTCGACTTGAATGAAGTATTTCTTTTAGCTGCACCTGAGAGACAACGTCTTATGCTACACGACAGCGGTATTCACTGTTGCCTCCGCTCGTGTAAAAGCGACTCCATTATCCTTCGAAATCGAAAATAGACCCAATCCATCCGCCTAGCAGTGCGATCCAATGCCTTGCGTTATCGAGTTTTCTAGCACGATGTGAAATTCGTCCAACGGTTCCAGGATCTGGCGCAGGAACGTCAGCAGGCCCTTCTTGCGCATGAAGCTCTGTTCTTCGTACATTTCGGCCGTCACACGGGTGAACGCCATTGGCACTAGCATTCGGTGCAGCAGATGTTCCCTGTGGAAGAACACAAAATGCATTTTTTAATAGGAAGAGTTGCATGTTTATATATAGAACAGGATTCTACCACCACCACCGCTCTCTTTTAGCTGGTACATTCAAACAAACACAGACAACATTACATTTTTGTTTTCATTTCCTTTACCTCAAGCTCAAACAGATAAACAACTGGAAGCGACCATCCTTGCCCAACGTTTGCTTCACGTTATTGATTTCGTCCATCAGATGGCAGTAGCAGTGCCAGACGGCGGAAAGTTCCTGCCGCGCAACCGGGGACAGTGCAGCACTTCCGATACCACCACCACCGTTACCAGCGCCTCCGCCACCTAGGTAATGCGGCACTCCACCGACGCTTGTTGTGCTCTGCGGTGGCGACTCCGGGCTCGATCCACTGGTCGGCGGTGAGCCCGATGGACCGCCACCGCCGCCACCGCGTACTGTTTCGACCGATTCCTCCACCAGGCAGACCTCGAACTGCTCCTTCACCCGCACGAAGTAGTCCCACAGGTACAGGTTGCGACCGAAGAGGCGGGACGACCGGAAGCCGCACAGGAAGGCCTGCTCGAGGCACTTCACCAGCCCATTCTCACCGCACAGCAGGTTCGTTAGTGAGCTGGCGTCCCGGTCCCGGCTCGGTCGGTAGTGCCACTTCACGATCGCGTTCACACAGTCGCCCACCATGTGCTGGATGTCGGACGGGCGTACCTCGGGCCGCTGGATGCTGGGGCTGCGGGTACGCGGTGGCGTACGGCAGGCCTCTACCAGCTCCTCGCTGTCAACCGTCCGTGGCACCAGCTGGCCGATCAGGAGTCGCTCGATCGAACCGTCGTCGATGCCTCTTCCGAGCCATCGTCCACAGGGGAATCTGTTGGAACAAGCACAACACATTACTGGATGTTCCCACCATAAGAGGTTCCACACCAACGACACTCACTTGTATGTATGGCCAGAAACTTCATTCCTCACAACGACATGTTCCACCAGCCACTTGGACGACAAACCCGTATCATCGTGTCCAATTCTCAGCGATGTTAAGATACCGAGTGTTTTATGCTGAACATGAACAGAAAAATAAATGTGTTTAGTATAGTATTTTACTTGTCTTGAAGCATGGCTAGAAGGGATATTTGGATACTATGAATGTTGAATGAACTGAATTTTGCGTAATTCTTGAACCTTCAAATAATTTTCAAACTCATGGCTCACGCCTTAGTTGTTCTAGCTTCCTCAGTGTCATTACAAACATTCATAAAACCCACTAAAAATACCCTCCTTGAACTCATCATGAGGTATCGCCGCGCATAAAAATGAGGAAAAACGTACATGGAAAACAAACTCCAGCGAATGTCGCGGCACGTTGATAATCTGCGTTTCGCCGAGGCTACCCGAAATCGCTATCCACACGTTCGCGGACGTTGTGGCGGCGCTGGATTTTTTCGACGGGAAAATAACCACCCGATAGGGCAGCTTTGTCGTCGGGTAGGTGTTGGTGAAGCAGAAGTAGTCTACGGCGTTCAGCGTCAGCAGATGGTAGAGGAACTGTTCCACCTCGTCGTCGCAGCGCACGAACGCCGACCGTTTGTACAGCTGACGGAGCAGGGCAGCGTCGGAGAGAAGCATTCGCAGATGGCGCGACAGGACTTTCTTTTCCAGTGCCAACCGTACCCAAGCGCGGGCGTACCCGATGTGCGTCTTTATGTCCGTCATGGCCAGAATGTTGCTACAAAACCAAAGGGAAAAGCTTGTAGCGTGTGTGCTCGGCTTGTGTCATGGTCATAGGTAACGCAAGGTGCTCCAACTTACCGTATATCAAATTCGAGTGACTCTGGAAGCGGTCGCAGCTGCTCAGGACCCAAACTTTTGCGATCCCTTGACTTCGAACGTCCCCGGGTTGGTGACGGAGGTGGAAGCTGCGGTTCAATGGCTAAAGACGACAGGTCTGGAAAATGGCGAAGCAAAACAATTAGTTTGTTAGGAAGAACGGAGGAAAAGTAGTCAACCAAACACTCATGAAACTCAATTTAAAAAAACGCAAAATAAATCATACAAGGCTAATGGAGATAAAACTTAAAGAGGTAGCTGAAAACAAATTGTTTTAAATTTTATAGTTTGTTGAATGAAACAAAATAATTAGTTTAATGAGCTCCAGCTTTCATAACCACCATGAACCATTTAATTAAAAATTCAAGAAAGCTTATTGACATCAAGAATGCTGCACACGTCTTAATTCCCATCCCATAGTTGAAGCAAGATTTTTAATTTCATATGGATAGAAAACTATTCCGCGAAAGATTTCAAAATTAAAATCCATGTTCCGGTTGTCATATAGCAAATTCCACAAAATAGTTTGTGCTGTTGATAGTTATGAAGCAAATTTCCGTAGCTCCATCACCACGTGCGCATGTTATTGATGTAGATAAAAAAACGCGTAGAGTATGATCAATGGATTAATAGCAAGATGTTAAAAGAAATCCAACTCGGTCTCTTCTTCGTAATTCACACGCACAGATCAATCCGCATAATATTTATACCTATAGACGAAGGGTTCGACGTGTATATACTGCGTTGCTTCCGAAATGCCGTTAACTGCAGGATCTCTACAACGTTGTGTAAGAAATTTTGAAGAAATTCTTTCGTGATCCTATCCATGTACAATCGACTCCGGTATCTGTCATGTTACAGTAATTGCATAGCGATACAAGTATGAAAACCTCCCTCTATCAAACAGGCACACAAACACTAAAATCACACTCTGGCCACGACTGGAAACGGAAGTGCTATCGTCCGCCTGCCAGAACATTACTCACCAGAGTGGCTGTGTGTGGAAAACAGGTTAGCTACCGACCCATGGCGCATACCGACAAAAGAAGCAACGACATCGGACAACATAAAGTTAGTAAAGCGACCCGGCGGCGATGAAACTGGCATCGCTTCCGCCGTGGCTGTCGGGCTACGGATGTTCCCGCTGCTGTCGGTGGCGCTGCTGTTACCCCGTAGCCGGCGTATTTTGTGCGCAATGGTAGTGTGATACTTGAAGCCGAGCGGGCCACCACTTTTCGGTGGCTTGAGGGTGCGGCAGAGACGCGTTTCAGAGTTGCTGCGTGCTTTCCCTGCGTAAGGTTAGAACCGTTCATTTGGCCAAGAGGGGCGACGCGAAATAAGGGCAGCAAAATCGAAACGGAAGAGAAACAATGTGAAATAAAAGTTGAACGTATAATAAAACAAACAAACCAAATTTTAAATCCAACATTGCAATGGAAAAGGAAACGAAGGTAGTGTAAGAACGTAGTTAATAAAACGAAACAATCATTCCAAAACGCTCTGAATGCGAAAACAAGCAAAAGTGTGTATTGTAAGTAACCGTAACGTACAATCCATCCGTTTCCTCATGACTGTCCACGCTAAGGCTGTATCGGGAGAGAATTTTTCGTCAATAAAATGAAGATGATGATTAAGCTTTTCACGGAAAGAGGGCTCCAAGTAACAGCGCAGACGAGGAAGAATAAAGGAAAGGGAATCCATGTGCATCTTGTCGGTGCGCACCGTGCATCGGAAATCCTTTTTCTTCATCTTGCTATAAAGGGAATTGCGATTGCATTGGAGGCAACATACCTGGTGTAAGGTAGGTGCTATCCATTGGATGCTTGCCCGGGTTCTGACAGTCCTTGATCTCCAGATACGCCGCCAGGTGCGTCCACAGGGCCGATTTGCCCTGCTTGCTGATCAGTCCGTGGGACCATATCTTTTCGAGCAAATCACACAGCGAAGCGATCATCGTGTTTTCCTCAACGCCCGTTACAGAAGCATCTCCGCTGAGGCCGAGCTCGATCGCTTCCGTGCCCATTTTTTCCAGCAGCATCCGTTTGGTTTTGCTCTTGATGTCCTACAAGGAGGAAAAAGGGAAATGCAATTTAAAACTCCGCGTCTACAAACCCTACGCGTTATTCTACTCACTTTCAGCAGCTTCTCCACGAACGTCCAGTTAGCCTGCGCTAGCAGAGCCGGGCTGATTTCCGTGCCGGTCAGATTGGCCGAATTACGGTTGGATTTGTTTCCATCGGCGTCTTTCGGCAGGCCGGGTGTGTTGGTGGTAGCATTGGTTGTCGATCCCCCGTCTAAGGATATTTCCTTCAGTTTCCATTTTGTGCTGCCATTTTTCACTCGCCGCAAACTGTTTCCTCTGTAATGAAGAATTGGTGACGAAAATTTGGAGATTAGTGTCCTCAAACTAGTTCAGGATGTCAGGTACAATCGACTAAAGCCCCAGCTATTATTATTTCCCCGAGCCAATAGACGTACGGTTGGGTTAGTGAGAGAGAACACAGAGCGAGAAAGCGGATAGAAGAAACACGTATTCACAATATAAAAAGGTGTATAATACAAACCGAGAGTAGAAAATAACATAAAAATCCTTACCTTGTGCTGGATAACTAAACACTTGATCTATGGTTTTCTATTTTCCCAAAAACGGTACTTCACGTAGCAAATAATCAGGATATTAAACTAGAAATTAAATTATTACAGAAATACGTATTTCTTTTTACACAAATAAATGAAAAACAAGTAATCAAATAATAGCAAATACGTTAAATAAAGGGATGCAACTGGTTCATTAAGTAGAAAAATAAGGATTTTTATTGTATTTCCGTTTCATCTTTTCTTCTCGTAGTGGCATGTCCTCTTGATCCTCCTTGCTCTCGATGATCTATCGGCGAGTACACCGGTTGGGTTGGCTACCTACTGCCAGCATCCAAATCGCTTACATCTACAAACTAAGCATCATGACAAACACACTGTTCATGCAGGACGCAACACTCTCATGCACATCACTCACTCTCCTCCACTAGAGAGAATTACGTTTGATTACAGCTTAAAGCTAAGGAGGAGTTGTGTACGATTGAGGAATTGAGATAGCGAACGAGTTTGTTTGAGAAAATTGTAAAAATGTGCACTGAAAAAAGGATAGCATTGGAGTTCGTGTGTTTTTCGTGTGGTAGAATTGAGAACAAGGAGTTAATCTATAATTTTCAAATCGAAAATTGAACTTGATTGACATTGATTCGCTCAAAATGCCGTTGCAACATTATTGTAGTCAAACGTCATAGGAAGACACACGATGCTGGAACTTTTAAAAAACGAATTCGAAACATCCACATTTACTATCCATGCTAAGATGAGCACCTTTTTAACATAGGTAGACGAAGATCTAATCGTTCCTACCGAATGATGGAAAATTAATGGGCACGTTTTGACTTATTAAAACTTATGAAAAAAAAGCACAAGAATAAAATCATTTTAGCACTAATCTATAACATTGCTAAAACATAATTGGTTGGCTATAGGAGAACACAGGATCACAAAATCGTTTGCACCAGATAGTACACTATTCCTTATGTGCAGCCACATTACTTACAGCTATGCTTGAGGCAGGAAAAACTAGAACATATAGCGCTAACAACAGATGAGGAGTTATTTCTTATCTCCAACTAACTAGTACATATGGTAAATTACTATATCAAAAAATGGAGACAATTTAAAGAAAAGTTCTTTGTCGTAGAACGAGTACAAATCAAAATGTAGAATAAAAATTCTTATCCATCTAAACAACTGTTGCAATATCACAAGAATTTACACTTGATAACAAAACACGTGTTTCGATCGTTGGTCCGGTGCACTGTGAGGCATGCCTGCTTCTGGGCGAATGATGTCTCAGCTTATAATCAAACCATACCGAAACGAGCCAATTAGAGTAAAGAAGCATCACACCATCATATAGAACCAGAACCGAAAAGCTTGCAGAAGACAACCATCTGTGAAACGCCATTTGCTGGCGTCCCGATTGCAAGATTATTTGAACCCTCCATTTGAATCCTATACCCGTGAGGTGGGCCAGGGGCCTCCTGTAACTAACCGTTGGCCCTGCGTGTAGTGGATTGTTCTTTGCTCAAGCTCATCGTGTTTTTTGTCTGTTCCCCGGTCTTCAAACGTCACAGCAAACACACAACACATGTACCCTTCCGAGCCCAAGATATGAGCCACGGGGCAGGAACATCAACTCAACCCATGCCTCAAAACAAAACCAGCACAACTGCTTCCAGCAGACAGAGAGAGAAAGAGTAGGGAAAAGTTGGCCAAACGCAAGCGGAGGCGTGTATGGTGTGCTATTCGTACCTCGAGACGCATTCGTGATTGAGGGCGGACTTTTCCAACAGCGGGAAGCTTCGGTAGTACGGTGGCCGCTTGTCCAGTATCTCGCTCGGTGGGGCCACCTCCATGTCCATCGACTGCAGCCGTTTGTCCAGCAGCTTTTGCGTTTCCCGGGACAGTATGCATGGCTCATAGTTTGCGGTTCGGATCATACTCTCTCCGCCGTAACGTTTACTGCATAAAGAAAAGGCAGACAAATGTACAGAAGTGATAAAATGATTTTGTTCAACAAAAATAAACAAGACGCGAGAGCGTCGAAAGGTTCATTTACCGTAGAATTCTTATCCTGGAGTCGAACAACTTCAAGCTGTACTCCATGTCCCCGTTGAGAGTATCGAGCAGCTGGCGCCCGTTCACGTCATCGCCCCACGAGAGCATGATTTTGTTGTCGATGAGTGTGGCAAACATCTGGCTTTCCAGGAAGCGCGACAGGAATGGACGGTGGTGCTGCGGTTGGTCCGAAAGAAACGATGCCTTATCGAAGTTGTGTAGCGAATCCCGGTTCGTCAGCCATTCGTCTTTGCTCTGTTATATTTTTGAAAATAGCAAAAAGCATTCAGATGTTAGCTTAGTAAATTTTATCACACTTGTTCAGTTTCCCAAAATTTCGTCTAGGAACAAGCGTATGCAAATGATGGAGTAGCAATGTTTATTGAGATTCGCTAGACAACTAGTTGAATAGCAAATCCACTCCTGTGTCAAGTCCCGCGTCAATCTTGCTCACCTGATTTGGGAGTATAACAAAGTGTTCGTAGGCGGCAAACATCTGCACGAACCGGTTGAGGAAGATTTCGCGGAGCGCGTTGTTCAGTCTCAAGTCTTCGTAGTACTGTTCGAGTGTCGACAGTGGTTGCTTCTGCTTGGCACTGGGCATGACCTCGTTCAGTCCGCCACTGTCCACCTCGTCGCCGCCGCTGCGACGCACAATGTCCACGATCCGCTGCCGGACGTCCGGGCGCGCCGGTACAGCGGTCGTCGGTGGTAGGGGCAGGTCGGGAGAGTTCGGTCGGTCCCAGTCGAGCATGTCGTGCAGGGAGTGCTTCCGGCGGACGTGCATGCCCGACGGGAGCGTGCAGCTGGACGTCATCATGTCATGGTCCTTGAGGAGATTCTTTGGGCTGAGTATGCTGGGAGGATCGAGCGAACGATCGCGCGGCACCGAGTACTTGTCCAGCACGGCCGTTATTTCGGAGATGAAGTCGTGCCGGTACGGGAACGAGGGCAGCTCCTCGGGCAGCTGGACCGACTTCTTGTCGATGTCCACGTAGCACAGGTTCGCCTCGCTGCCGATGCGTACGCTGCTGTCGCAGTCCGCGTGCAGTCCCATCACGAACGGTACGGGTGCGTCAAGGAAGTGGTGCAGCGAGACGGGCAAGATCGGGGCGTATACGTGCGGCCACTGGAAGGGGAACAGCAGCGAGGTGATGCACTCGGCCACGATCGTCAGCTTCTGGTAGTCGGTCGAGCGCAGCAGGACCTGGCTTTCGAGCAGGACACACGTGAACAGCTGGATGACGCACTCGACGCCGAGGTATGTGAACAGGAGCCGGAGCGGGAAGTCCATGAAGGGCAGCTCGTCCTTCAGCGCTGGCCGCTGCAGGATGGTTGCTATCGGAGGTAGGTGTGGCTCTTCCGGCGGAATGTATATCCGGATTGATTTGCCCGGCGTCGGTGTCGACACCTCGTAGAGAATATTGTACACGTAGCTCTCAAGACTGAGTCGAGATCCAGGGTGCCGAGGAAGACAGCTAAAAAGGAACAGAACAGTAAACAGTTATTGGACTTTGTCATCTAAATATCAACCATTTCACCGTTGCCTAACACATTACATGGATTTATAAGCAGGAGAACGACTCTTCTGTAAATGTTCGTTTAAAAAGAAGCTCTTATTGCTATTCGTGGACATTGTTTGATATCTTGGCCGTTGCCGTTTACTTTACCACAAGCTGTTTACAGCTTTACTTGAATTTCAGTAGATTTGAAACTACCAGCGACGCAATCATCCCAAATATCAAGTAGTCTTCCTAGACCCGAAATTATTTCAATGAGTTCCATTCGATACAAACTTTCATGAGTTTAAGACAGCTGATGAAAAAAAACGGTGCGATGTTGGCTTTTTTGTTGTAAACCTATGACATCATTTCAGAATTTATCACAGCATCCCGAACACACAACTCATCAGCAATGCATAAAGGTTACAACGTACATAAAAAGGGTTATTTTTAGTTCATCGTTTTCAAATTGCCGCCCATAAAAATAAAACGGATGAAACAGGTGCGAACCTGTTAGCAACCAACATTATTTCGATAATAAAACGCGGTGCAGTAACTGTACACAGTGTACGCAAGTACAACAATCACCGCGCGGGTGTTACCTCCTTAGTTTATTCTGAGATTCCCACGAGACGCGACGCTTACCGGTAGAGATTCTGCAGGAATAGCTCCGCCACGTGCGCGTACGGCACCTGGCAGACGAGTGACAGGCTCTTGGCGACGTACAGCTTATCCTTGGTGATATCGTAGTAGCTGAGCGCCGACGCCGGTGCCTGGGCGGCTATCTTGAAGTGTCTCGGCAGGGACCGGCTGACCGGGCTCTCCTTCACGCGCCGCAGCGTCGCGGGCGGCGGCTGCTGCGAGCTGGAGATTTCCGTGATGAACATCGACTGGAGCGTGTGCATGGCGCTGCAGATCTGGCGATTGCGGACCTCCTCGTAGAACACCAGGCTGAAGCCGTAGCACCGCTTGCCGTCCTCGCGCGTCGTCGCGAATGCGTGGAACCGCGGCTCGATGTTGTGCTTCTGCGTGCGAAAGCGCAACCCTTGCGGCAGGGACAGCATGCAGATGCCGTGCGCGTCGAAGGGATTCCACGCCACATGCTCCGGGTAGTGGGCCAGGGGTTTGCTTTTGTAGGCACTATCCAGCGGGGAGCAGTGTAGGCTGTCACCTGAAACGACGAACGGGACGGAAGAAATATATAAATAAATTAGGGCATGATGTTGCTTATTCAATACCCTACAACCCTACACAAATTCATCAAAATTGATAGAAAGACCGGGAAAAACACTTCGATAGCTAACAGTAGGATCCACGCGATGACTCTATTGTTATGCTGTGTTGTTTATGGAATATGAATGTGAAAACTTTCTCTACGACCTTAAAGGTATTTGTAACAGCTAGTAGAACTATTTTCCCATTTGCCTACTCTTGCATCTTTCCCGCATACAACAAGCATCATCCAGCAATCCATAAATCGAACGTATTCATGCAAAATTATGACAAGGTTGTTTTTTTTTTTAAATTACTTCGGTTTTCGTCACGATTTTTCACAGGTTGTGCAAACGGACCCGGTTCTTCCCCATTCAACCGCCCATCATTTGTCAACCCACAATAGGTGATGATGACGGATTGCGTAACTGTTAATCTGATAGAGCCACCTCTGCAAACGACTCACATCTGCTGCCTGCTGGTCATGGAATGTTTCTACTGCCGGTCTAAGTTTTTCTAACGATATTCAAGCTGCGTGCTTGCGCATTCCAGCAACAACAAAAAAATGGAATGAAAAAAAATGATGTTGCGTTCTCGCCTGGCGGAGTGCATTTAGCTGGAAAACATTGCCGCCTACGCCTATACCATACACGTGCCATTCCATGACCTATGATTCCGTGCATGACGTACTGCGCACACAGCAACCACCGACGACGTGGGTTTGCAGCTCATCCAAGCGGCATTTTGCTGCCACTTTTCCAACTGTTTTCCACCGCATCTGAACCAACCGCGGTGGAGTTATTTACCGCACACTGTCACCCATCCACCATAATTGCTACGGTGGGTTCTTGTGAGACGTCTGTCGACGCTTGTCGATAATCTGTAATTCGCTATGACATCAAACATTGGGGCGAAGAAACCGATGGAGCAAATGGTACGTCCTAAACCCACACACCATTGCACGAAACTTACAGCATATCTATAGATGGCAGATTATCACTGAGGGTAAAGTACTCCCCCTCCAGCCAGCAGGGTAAAAATAGATCAACCGACTAGCCAGAAGCATTAAGTTACAAATAAAACAGATGCCTATGTCATTTTGTAAATGTAAAAACCAATGTATAGGTTAACAGACCTCGGCAGAAAACCTCAACAGACTATAACGCACGCAAATACCACATAATTAAACAAAGTTAGAGGATTCAATGTAGCGTCTTATTCGTCTATACAGAAGAATATTGTAAAAATATAAATGTATTCGGAGGAAAATATGAGCCGATTTTATTGGCGGATGAACTGAACGCCTAGTTTGGGCGTTAAAATCAACAAAACAACACCCCAAAAGCGGCCTAAATGAGGTATACATTTCTCTTCTACTACCCACTGTC
>JAOEFI010000007.1:12565063-12575569 GCA_034621735.1 Anopheles plumbeus | reverse complement strand
GGATTTTAAATTCACATTGGATTAATGTGACAAAAACAAACAATATTTATTGAAAAAGAAGGATATTTTAATTGGAGTTGATATTGGGTTTTATCGGCATTATGTAATCAATTTTCAAAAAGCATCAACAAGTCCTTCAAATAAGTCTTCAAAGCGTGAAATAGCTGAGACAGAAACATAAAAAAACATCCAGCTGCGGACGTAACAAACGCAAGTGCACTGTATTACAATCAATTCGGAATGTCTCGTCTTCCTTTTCGCGCCACCATTTCCTTGGCTGTCATTCGTGCCGGAAAGATTTGCTTGCAGTTTCAGATTTGCGTCAGTTCCGGTGCATTCCGGTGCCATTATTTTACATTTTTTGCTCTCCCAGGCCACACTTTATACTTATGATGTGCTCATGAATATGCATCGCTGCCCGCCGTTCCGAACGCCAGCATTTGATAATCCGATGTTTACTCCGGCCAGCTCCTAGACGTGGCGAACGAACGAATGGCCAAAACGGAATTGATATGCTTTTGTAAAACTTCCACTGCACTTTGGCGGCGGCGATTTGTTGTTTCCCGAACCAGTTCCAGCCTTCAAACTTCCTTTGACGGTTAACGCGCCTCCGATGCTGGAACTAATTTATTCGCTTTCAGCAAACGCGACAAACACTCCAACTTTGATCGTGTCGCACGCAGCGACTTTCGGGGAGTTTGATTTGGGTGGGTTTGGGTGTTGTGCTCGGTTGCAAACACTGCACTTGCACCAACTGCCTGCACCGCACTCGACGGCCCCTCCTGCCCTGCGGCCGCTGGTTCGATGTCTCCCAGATCCTGCTCGGCGCGAACGGGGATCCACTGCGGATGTGGTGATTAGATCTTTAAACCGATTTGCATACAGATGAAGAGGACGGTTGATTATCAGCCCTGTTCGGGCACGGGCCGGTGTGGTTGCTCTGCGTCCGTGTGGCGTAGCCTGAAATGATTAGATTTCAAGTAGATGCGAAGTCCCGGCGGTCAGAATCGCCATCGCTGGAAGACGACCGAGGTTCTTAAATGCCACGAAGGATTGAGCTAATTGAATCAAAACCGTCGGCATCGGAACAATTCCCGTTTTCAAAGCGGTTTGTAATTCGAAGACAATGCTTTAAACTGTGAGGAAAGTGATAATTGTAGCGACCAGGACAACTGATGAAACATTTAGACATGACTTTAAAGCTCGTCCAATCGATTTTTCTTTGTCAAGGATCTTGAGCATATCCATATGCTACTCTTTTTTATTTTAGTTTTATCATATTCGTCATCTCATGACAATAACATTAAGAATACGAAAATATTTAAACATTAAAAAGAAACTAATTCACAAGTTTTGAAACTGAACTAATTCTAGGAAGTAAAATATGTCCGAAAAAATGAACGAAAAATCTGTATTGTATTGCATTCAATGTCACAATTCAATCCATTCAATTCATTCCACACAATGACTGTTGAAGAAGCAGTTGAAAGAAAAGTGTCGAAAGTGAAACATGCAAAATAATCCTGACATTACTTATGCTGAAAGTGTGCTGTTTCTCGGAAACTCGTCCCGTACATACCGTACCGTACGAGGTATTTCCCGCGACCGGCTCCGTGGGAAATTAGTTGCGCTCAAGGAAAACTCGAAGCCGAATTGCATTCAACGGAATAAACAACCCGTAACGGGGACCAATCGTGCGAACACACGCAGACACACCCGCCCTGGGTGGCTCCCAGCCTCTCCCGGAGTAGTTTTAAGACGTGAGTAGTGAAAAGTTTGCCGTCTTGTTGTTTGTGCACCTTCACACCGCAATCCGATATTTTTTCGCCCGTGTGCTTACTGATGGCGCAAAACAACAATTTTATTCGCATTCGAACTCACGCGTTTCGGTTCGCTGCAGGTTCGCGTTCCGGCGGTTGGATACGTTTCGGTCCCTGTTCTTTGGCTTTCTTCTCTTACCATTCGCTCCTTTCAGAGCTTTGTTTTCGCCACAAACCCACGCTGTCACTGCGGGTCGGATTTTATGCAGGCAACTATTTACAAGCCCGGAAAAATCACACCCCACATCCGGTGATACGGTGGGCGTGTGTCCGTGTACGCCTTTGGGAGGAAGCCGTACTGATGAAGGAGAGATTTATTGGCTTCCGCTAACCGGGGGGGGGGAACGGGTTTTCTTTTCTTCAGTGGTCCCGAGATGCATCCATCTCAGTAACAGGTCAAATTGTGTAAATGGAACGGAAAAAGGCACTCAGACACCCACCTGCTACCGTCGCTTAATCGAAATCGGGTCAGGATTTTTCCGCCGCCTATTGCTTTGACATGTGATTGGTACATTAAGGATTATATATCGCCACCAATATGGTAAAGGTTAGGTAGGACGGCGTGGTTTACGGTGTTTGCGATAAACAACCGGCAACGCCGACAACCGAAGGCGAGACGACTCAACTTCACCGGCAGAGAAGTGAGCCTTGATGGAATGCAAAGCGAACTGGAAACAAATTGAAACAAAACCGCCTCGCGGGAATATCACCAGAGGTTTGCGGCACATTACGCGATGTGTGGAAATATTCAACCAGTCTTGCGAAACCCGAAGAAGTCGTCTTTGGGTGATGTGCTTACTTAATCCAGAATTGCTACGACGAAACCGAAACCAACGATGTCTTGCCGATGGGTGGGAGAAAACATTACTTACACGAGCCAAATTTCAGTGGACATCGCTGTGTGTCCATCGGGAAGTCCTCCAGGTTCATCGGGCAGCCGGCTTTAATGGTGAGTCTGCGAAGTAGAGAACAAACGAGAACAAAACGAAAGCAAATTGGGAAGAAATTCGTTACACTTTGTGAAATCAACCGACGGGGGGAAAAAAAGCTTAACCACACAAATCGTTGTTGCGTATCAAATAACACGGGACACGTCTCGCAGGATGGAGTCAATTCGCCAGCTTCCGCCGTAAATAAGATGCACCGGACACCGTGGGGAACGCCATGTGCGGTGGTGTAGCAAAAAAAAAAGAAGCGAACCTAATGGAACGATAATTGGCAATTTGCTACAGTGTGCAAACCCGACGACAGTGCAAGCGATGTCCTGCCAGGGCAAGCATGAAACACTGGAGTTGCGTGGCATTAACTCGATTGGAGCAACAACTGATAAGACAGGCGAGGGAAGTGGATGAGCATGAGAGAGATGGAGTTTGGTAATAAGAAACCGTACCAAGGATGATCCGATGTATCAGGCAAATTGGGCCAACAATAGACGAAAGGACAAGTTGTGTTTCGTGGTTGAAAATCGTGACATTACAATTGAAAACACAAGTTCATTACGAATTGCGTTTTATATTGAAATAAAACTATCATAAAATTAACAAAAAGAAGTATGGAAGAATTACGATTAGGGACCGGAAACTTCGGTATCGAGTCTTGTTCTCCGTATCAGATATAAAACGGTGGATTACGCAATCGTGCTGCCATTTTCAACGGGAAATGTACCAAAATTAGTTTCCCACTTTTCACACGCACCGTGGTGGTCGAATCAAACCGGGCAGGAAGCGTATTACTGTCTGTACGCCAACCACCCAACATCCAGCCGGATACTAAAATTGAACAATCGCAAGAAACGAGTGGGCTTGCAGGAAATGGAAGGACCAATTGGTCCAATGCACCTGTGCGGGTTTTAACGCGACGCTGGTTCAATTGGAGTACGAAAGCCTTGCGAGGGAAATTTAATTCCCCGTTCCCGGCAGCAAATTAATCCCTTGAGCAAAATTAAGGGCTCAGCGGTCATGACCCAGTCGACTACGGGTAACACAACAGGCGCATGGACTATTAGGTGGTTGATCGAACTACTCGCTGCGCATTTGCTTGGTGGTATTTAACGAAGGCTTTATTCAATCTCGATGTAGGAGTGAGTTTGAACGACAAGAGTAGTTATGTGTAGAAGTTTAAAAACAGCTAACGCATAGTATTTCTTTAAATATTCAAAATCTCTCATGGACATAATACACACATTAAAAAACAAATTTAATTCGCAGAGTTTAAAGATTGATTAATTTGTATTAACCTCGATTTCCAGTGACACACAAAAAGCACCGGAAACAGCTTGTTAAAAAAATAGCGTTTTAAAACTAAAAAGACTAAACTGAAGTTCAAAAATTCGTTCTGAGGTAAACGCATCATCCTTATCCGGTCTAACAGGAACACGATGTCACATGGAGGAGGCGCCTGGTACTTTTCACTATTGTCTCTTACAAGCCTCTCTCGAAAAACATCGTGAAAAGCCGCGCTACAGACATGTTAGTATTATTTAACCATATAAAAGAGCGACAAAACTAGGTAACTCAAACAGGTGGTTCCAATAGCTAAATCCGCTATCATTCGCTTCTAATGAATAGAAGAGCGCTGGGTTTACGACACTTTAGTAGAATTGCAGTACATTTCCAGCTGGAAATGGCCATTGCTTTGACAGTTCTATTCAAATGTTGTATGTAATAGAAGAATGACCGTTTTAAATAAACCACACTCGGTGTTGCAATGAATGCTTTGAGGCTACCCACAGCAGCGGTCATGCGTATGGATTCAGATTACCTCAACATGTCCATGAATATGTCCGACAAATGCATGCCTGTGGGCTTTAAATTGAAGCCGACTGCAACGGTAGCAGTGTACTACCATACTTCCATTTTAGCACTGCCTCAACCAAGTTGCCGGTTTCAGAGAGGATTTCATTTCGTAGCTTAAAGATTCGCGTTACGTTCGAACCATCGATTTTACGGAACCATCGAACTTTATGACCACTCGTGAAGCTTGTTTCAATTGGAATGCGAACTTCAACCGCCACCAGCCCACCGGGAGTCAGGAGCTCACCAGCCGCGTTCACAAACAATCGGTTCACGGCGCGTTCGCAGCATTTCGCCGACATTTCTGCAACCGTGCTGTGCTGCGTTGTTCCCCGCCAGGGGGGAAAATTCGCGTCAAAAGTAACCAACAGTGCCTTCCACTTCCGGTAGACACAACGACACTTCCGGCCCACATTCCTCCTGCCTCCTGTATTGTCCGGTGTTCAAACGATTTGTCTACTTCTCGTTTCCCACCAACCCTCTCCCACCCACCCACTTACTCACCCCACCCACTAACGTACAGCAGTGGGAGGGAGGGCACACTCAAACAAAACCAGCCGGCCTCGCCGTCGGAAGTGCCACCAGAAAGTTTACCGATTATTGATGAATTCCGATCCGCACTCGGACAGCGGGCAAACAAACGCCCCGGAGTGAGTTTGATTGGGTTTGCGCTCGGTGTCGGCCGTTCCGTCGGACACTATCCACTCCCGTTCGCAGGAACTGCGTCAGTAGGTCGACGGTTCTGTTCAACCAGTGTCGGCGGAGTCTGGTCTCGCGAAGCCGTAAGTAAACGACGGAGAAACGGGATGTTGGCCACCGACAACGTTCGATGGGGTTTGAAATTTGTATCCTTTTGTTTATTTCCTATTGCAACTAGGTGAATGTTTTGCTCGATTTTGCATTTGTTTAGTTTTGTAGCTTTCGAGAAAATTTTTGCAAGATAAATTGTACTGAAAACATACATTTAAAAATTCTTATAACATTTCAGAAAAAATAGGACCAGACCAAAAAAGTTTTCCAAACTTTTCCACCAAGTTTTCAGAATATTTTTCTAACAAACACTTTAATATTTGCATACATGTTGTACACAATGAAACGTAGTAATAGTAGAAGCATCCCTTACTGGCCGGAGGTTCGTGATGAAGCCGATGATGGTGTGTTCATTCCCCAGAAGCAACATACTTCAGCTGGTCAAATATTATTTCTCTATTCGCCTTATCCCCTATCGCATAACAAACTGCACACCGAGCTATCTCTGTCTCGCCTTCCCGGTCGCGTCTTGACAGCATCGAAACACCAAACTAGATGTCCTTCGGTTCGCGACCACTTCTTTTTTCATTTCGTTGTTGTTCCGTTAAAAGAGGGTGGTGGATGTGCTTTTTTTTTCGTTTTCGTTTTCGCTATCTGCGTTATCCGTTGGCCATTTTCACGCCGCTCCGATTTCGGCAGTGCATTAATAGAAATCGGAAACGGAACTCCCTCCCCGTCGATCCCAGTGCAATACCGCTCCAACGGGCAGGAATGGGCGACGACCAGCGGTCGGGAAAATGGAACCCGAAAACGGGCTAGAGTCAATTAATGGAGAACTGATGGGTTTCGGTTGACACTTCGGCCACTGGTGGAGGCGCGTGATGCGTCCGGATCGGTTGTCGGGCGGTACGAAAATGAAAAGCAACGCCAAACGTTCCGGGAAGCAAACAGAAGCAAAAAAAAAAACCTCAACGGGCAGCCGGGAAAGGGAACTGATGGAAAATGTGCTCAAAGATGAAAGCGAACTGAGCGGTCGTGGTTCCCTTCGCCGTCGCCGAAGCTGTTGCACTAATTGACGAAAAACGAATATTGGTGGCGATGTTTTATCGTGCTTACTTATACTTTCAACGGATAAAAAAATCTGTTGAGTTTTTCATCGAATTATGAAAATTGAATCACTCAGTGCACTGGCCTGCATTGATAACATTGATTGATTACGATTATGTTTAATGAGATATATTAAGGGTGGATAAATAATTATTATATAAGTGCTTTTTGTCTCTTTTTTGTAGCAAGAAAAAATAATGGAGATTGCATTGTACAGAAAATTACAACAGTGTCTTAACAAGAAGCAACTTCTTGTTTTAAATAATACAAATGAGGAAATACTTCTTTCTGTCCTTCAAAAACATACTGATGAGCTCTAGTGGTGGCTATGCTGTCTGTTAATGCTAAATAAAAATGCATGAAATTTAGTATTTGTGATTGAACCATAGTCTGTAGAACTAGGAATAATACACTAAATTGAAGAAGAGATCCGCAAAAAACTCTACTTAGTCGTAATCGTTTTCTGTAACGTGTAAATCGTAACAGAAATCTATGCCACAATTTTCGATGCCATTCCATGGATCGCAAACATTTCAAGCCTTCTCCCAAGGATTAAGTAAAAGCTCTGTTCGATCGATCCGGTGAAAATGGTAGGGCATTGAGCAAAACAAAAAACCGGGTATCCAGGTTAAACGTACGAATCTCGAAGCGAAAACGGAACGAAGAATGTGGGTTCTGTGCATTAGCAGTTCCGAAACAATGATTCCCATCGACAGGTTGATCGATTCCGGTGTGCCCCAATGCACCGGCCATCGAACCGCTCGATATACCTACGGTGGAGAGTAGGTGCAAGAAAAATCCTAGCACTCAATCAATTAGTACAACATTCAACAGCTGGCGCTACTGCTGCTAACCCCCTCAACGCCCCTCTTCCACCCCATGCTCTTCGCGATTAGGTGAAACCGACACCGGAAACTAAATTAATAGCGATTCATTTACCCTACACGCCGTCCATCCGGCACACCGGTGGAGGTGTGAATTTATTCTACACCAGTGTGAGTGCGTGGCACGTCCTTCGCCACACTCTTCGTGCTCCATTGGCGTATCCTGTGGAGAGAGACAAACAAAAAACCGCTACCACGCGGCGCCACTAGATTACTTACCTACTCGAGTAGAGCACGCGTCCGTCCTGGTAGAGGCGTACGAACTTGTTCGGTGTCGTGATGGTGTGCAGATAGCTCTGCTTGCCATTGTAGAAGTACGTATCCGGCTTCCAGATGCGCCCCAGCATGGAGATACTGAGGGCCAGCGTGTCCTGGGCCCCGCTGAACGCTAACCGACGGTCGACCCACGACTGCCGGAAGTAGCAATCCATCGAGTACGTCTGTCGGTGGACGAGAGAACGGGATGGCATGGGAATATTAAACGAAAAAAAAAATTATTTGCAGAAAAATACGCTCCAGCCAGTGGAAAAGAAGAAAATCAATTCTGATCACAGACACTCAAAGGCTCAGAATGGAACGTAGAGCAAAGTGCACAACCGAACAAATAGTGTGGAATAGTGCCACAACAAAACCTGGCGTTTTTAAGGATCACTTATAAAATAACAACAACTAGCTGATGGAAATTCCAGGCAGCATTTTGGCATCCTCAACAATTGGAAGAACACAAGAACGCTTTGAAAACGCGCCTTTTTTCTCGCGGGCCACGCCAAACGTCTATACCATTCATGATAATTAAAACAGGTATAACACGGAAGAAGACACTTTCCACTGTTAAATTGTTGCCAATTACTGTCCGCAACTAAAAGTGGCTTTTCAATTATAACTGAAGGGTTATAGGCGAGCAAGACAATTTATTTAACTAACGCTTTTGGACACTAGAAATATAGGATTTAATTCAATTGACTTAGGGAAACGAAAATATGCATGAAGTTTATTGCAAAAAAGGTGCAGTGGTCCAATTGAAGTGGACCCGTTGGCATAGGACCAACTGTATATTTAAATGGACTGAATTTAGCTGTCAGTATACCTCCAGCTAACCTACAAACATGTATCTTCAACGTTACATTAAACTTCTCCAGCACCTTTAACATTAATTCAAAAGTAATGGAGTAATCAAAAGTACAGCCATCTTACTTGAGATTGTATTGCAACAGTAGCTCACCCCTTTTACACCTTTGACTAAGCGACTGATATCAACACGCTATCAATCAGCAAATATTGTGGCGATGGCTTCGACAACGCTTCCCCGACGACAATGGCTAAGATATCCACCGTCACTCCTGCACACTCTCCAACAATTGAAAAGATTCCCCAAGCAAACGATCGACACTAGCATAAAAGTTCACCTACATGCTTTGTGCCACGGAAGCGCACCACATGCTGCTTCCACCCAAATCGGAAGTGAGCACACGGTAACCACACACACACACAAAACGGCTAAGCACTATCTAAACATAAATCAATATGTTTCCTGGCGTTACATAAAGGACTTTTTGTTGTGCCCACCTTCCCCTGAGCGCCGATCCACGGGCGGGTGGTCGGATGGCACCTGAACGACCTCGCAAGAAGTCCACATCGTAACTTTCCGATAAACTTCATTCTTCTTCAACGGAGCTATATTAATAATCTACATTGCTGTTTGACTTCTGCGTCCTGGCAACAAAAGGGGATTCCCATTCTTCTACCAGCTTGGCAGGGGATATATTTTCCTTCTTTTTTTTTGATTCAGCCCTTCAAGTACACGACGGCAAAAAAAAACTCCCCCCTTTCGGATCGATTCGACCTGCTGCTGGAAGTTCTTAGCAATAAACCCGTTGTCCTGGATGCCGAACCTCTCGGCCTCTCCTGAAGGCCAGGAACCTCTCCTGAAGGATTCTGACACGTTGTTTACCGGACGCAAGGCCGTGTGTATGTAAAAAAAAAGTCCGACAAGACTATCAAACGGTACCACAAGAACTCGGTGGCTAGCGCGAACTGCCGTAGAAAGTTTTTGGGACCCAAGAAACTTGCACTCAACTATGGCGACAACTATGCAGATGAATGTGCACCTTTTTTCCCGCCGTTCGCTTTCCTTTCTTTTGTACTTCGGTCGGAAGGGATTTCCCATGCTTTCGGTGTAGTAGTGCCACAAGGTTCACGAAACCCAGAATGGACATTCTCATACACGTACTTCGCGGAGGTGAGTAAACGTGCAGAGCAAATGGGGGAATGAAAACATTTAGAAATTCCCTTAAAGACGTGAACCAAATTTGTTGCCAAAAACAAAAAAACTTAAAGTCACAAAACAAATGCGAAACCTCCAACAGTCAAGCAAACAAACAAACGAGCAAACAAATGAAACGTAAAACGGACCAAAATACTGGAAACGAACATGAGCAAATCAAGTGGGCCCGTTCTGCGTGTCGGCTTTTCACGGATGAACCTTTTCCGGGGGCCGGATTCTATTCACCCGACCACGACGCGAATGGACCACGCGCCAAGGGACACGCATTCGCATTCCACGATGGTCAGTTCCGGTGGCTGTGGCCTATGTTCGCCGTATTTTCCTAACCCATTTCCCGTTGGTCAAACTTCTCCCTTTTTTTTTATTGGCAAACCTTTTTTCGCCCACCCGCCCCCGTGTGTCGGTTCCATTCCGTCACAACACTTTCATGTGGTTTTCTCGCTGGCAAACTTTGTCGGCCCCACTTTTCCTCCGGCGGCCGAACGCACAATTACACAACCGCAGTCGATAGTCAGGAAAACAGCGTCATCATCATCATCATCACCTCAGTATCGCCTCAGTATTTAGTAGGGTGGCCATCAATAGCAACGGCCCATGATCGGCCCGGACGGCCGGGGTTCCCATTAACATCATGAGAAATTCCTCATCATGAGAAACTCTTTCCCCTCGTCCTCCTAAGACGCACCTACAAAGTTTGCTCATTTTCCGCCGAAACCAACCAAAGAGTGGTCCATCATTCATTTTGGTTTGGGCTTTCCCACTTTTTGTCTGTATGTGTGTGGGGTTTTTGTTTTCTTTTGTGGCCATTTTTGCCAACATCATCCCTGAGTCATCTGCTTGTTGGTTCTGCTTTTCAACAACATGTTGGC
>JAOEFI010000007.1:12550279-12564963 GCA_034621735.1 Anopheles plumbeus | reverse complement strand
AATGGAGAAGAGTTAATTTTTTCCCTCAACCAATACATAAACGCGATACCAGCACACCAGCGTGCCAATTAAAGGATAGCAATCAACAGTCCAGTGCCATGTTGTGGCCGGTGTTTCCCCTATGACATTGAACGTGGCATCGTTCCCATACACTGACAGACGGTGGAGCAATGACTTATCTGCTTTTTCTTTTTCTTCAGTTTTCCCAATTATCCGTTCTACGCCTTATTTCCTTTTTTCTTTCTTTACCAACTCTTCAGCATCAGTTGATCGGTTATCACTTACCATATCCACCTCGGAGATTGGCCCCATACTGCGCACCATGATATCCACCTCGATTACCGCCGGAGGTCCTACGGCGTTCCGGAGAGGTAACGCCGCAATCGATACGATCCATCAAGTGGCCATCGTTTCGTCCATCCGCAGGGTGAAACCGGAAACGGTAGAAGCGACACAGTATGGTGAAAGTTAATAAGTTATTTGTGGCTGTCGATAAACTGCTGCTTCCGGCCGTTGAGCCCCGTGTCCTTGCCGGGCCGTGAACCGGGGGCGCTTTCCCGGGCGCACGATGAAAAGGTGAGAACGGCGAAAAGTTATATTGGAAGGATTAGTGTCTCTGGAAGGGACGGCGGAATTTCGGAAATCGTTTCGCTGAACGTTGACGTGATTGATTTGCACAAGGCCGGTGCGTTCGATTCGGGGAAAACCGAATTTCCTGCCAACATCGATTGGATGCAATGTAAACGGCAGAACTAATTATCCCCTTAATGTGAACCGTAGTTGTTTTCGGAGAATGACTTAGTCATATTACATTTGAGCTGATATTAAATAGGGTATTATTTGATAATGGCAAAGGTACATGGAGCGGAGGTATATTTGAAATAAATGTGTAAAAAACAAATCGTATATTCCACAGCGTTAAGTTGTACTAAAACTGTGTAGCACATAAATTGTCTACATCCAGGCGTGGATTGTTTGCATCGAGGTTTGTTTGCTTTCAGAACATGTTTGACGTTGTTCATAAAATAAACGAAGATTACACTGCATGTAAAGAAAAATAAGGCTCTGTTGAGTAGATTTGCGACAATCATGTAAACCTATTTTCCATCTAATCGATGCAATCGCTCCGTTAAGTGCCATTTGCTTTTGAATGTGCAGTTCCGCTCCAATACGTCTTGACGACCTTTTGATTTGTGCCAAAAGCCTCATAACATTAGGCTCGATTCGTGGAAGCGACCACCCCGTCCGATAGCCGTAAGAATGTATCACAGCCTCAGCCTTGGACGCGTTTCGTTCGACCCAAGTTTTGGCCAAACAGTGTCTGTGCCGGAGTTGCGAAGGCCACCGCAAATCACATTCGTCTGTCAAACGAAAATGGACGAGAGAACACAAGCGCCACCATCAACGGTAATGAATATTGATGGACAACAAGGAGAACGGACGTCCCCCCCCCCCCAAGATCGTTGTTTCCACCGCGGTCACGAGTGATTATTCAGCTGGCTCGGTTTCGCTGCTGGATTTTTCGTCCACTTCGTCCCGGGTGACGAACTATGGCTTTCCGCAATCACAATCGTTTCATCGTTCAACCGGAAAAGCTCCCCCCAGGGGGCGCGAGGGTTGGGGGACGTGCATGATTAACATTTTGATAGTCTATATCGTCCCTCGCTCGCATCGGAACTAACATCCGGGGCTGCCGAAATCGGTCTCGCAAAAGACAACAATCGAAGCTTACCTCCGAAGTCCGGCCGGATGCTGTTGTCGTAACCGCGCAGCAAATTGTCCAGCAGCTCCGATATGTTGGCATGGTTGTTGCGCTGCGTGAGCCGGATGGCCGCGTAGACCGGGCCGGTCGGGGCGAGGAAGTAGCACGTCCCGATGCCGATCGCGATGTTGCTGAACGACCCGAGGATGATGCGATTGATGGTGATGAATAAATTTGCTCCCACCAAGCTGACCGCGGTCCGGGCTGCGCCCATCGCTGCGGTCGGCCTCGAACCGCTCCCTCCGTGGGCCCCTTATGGCCGGGTTTGACTGCTACTACTACTACCACTACGCTCTACTACTACTACCACCACCACCGCAGCTCCTTCTTCGTCCTTAATCGATCGTTCCGTCCCGGTTGTGGAAACTCGATTATTCGACACGCGGGAAACACGTCGGAGAAGTTTACTACAAACGGTCCCTTTGGGAACGGGTCAGTTCATCGCCGATCATATCTCGATTCCATTGAAGGGAAGCCCTCATTGTCCTATCGACGACACCTTGGTCAGATACGAACCGCTACGATCGCTTCCGGGCCGTCGCTTGTCTGCTTCTGGGGCAATCTTTCAAACTCTTCCGGTCATTTGTTCGATCCGCGATTTGCGTGTGAGAGACTTCTTCCAATATTCATTTCCTCCGCAGTTGTGCTTTCGCCCCGCTGAAACCAGATTCCAGCCAGCTCCGCATCGTGTCGGAATAGATCAAAAGCATCCTGATGCTGTTGCCGTCCCAGTTGCCTTATGTCTCTAGCCTGGAATGGAAAGAAAGTAAAAAAAAAACGTTTCATAAGTAAATGAAGGGAAAAGTAGAGTAGATATAGCCTGTCCTCCTCTGGAGGAACTTTAAACCGCCCCGGAATGAAAAACACTCCCACATTCACTCACACACACACACACACACAAACACAAAAGATAAGGGAAGGTCGAAAGTTGAAAGGATTGTTAGCGGTTTTGTGGGCTACTGATGGCGCGAGCCCTTTGGGAACGGACACCGCAGGGCCTCTCCGTCCGAGCCACACTCGGTTTTTTTTTTTCATGATTCCGTCCCACATTCCACCCTGTTGTTGCAACTATGCCACGCCGCACATTCCGCAACCTGGTGCACTTGGGTTGGGGGATGGTTTTTATATAGTCCTGCCATGGCTTTTCATTCCGTTTTGCTTTTGCCTACGTTCGCGAAAGTTTTCCAAACCACCGCAACCACCATTAGCCCAGCGATGTGGCGCACGACCTGCCCCGGAGGCTGCTGCTTTCAGCTCGAAACAGCGCACGTTACAACGCACACTTGCCGGTAGCAAAATTTGTCCCAGCGTGTTTACTGCAACACAGCTGTCCTGCCGGCGCTCCATTGTGTATGTGTTGCTCAGGTTTTCGAGGACCTTTAACCGAGGCAAAGAACCACGGTCAACTCCTCATACCCAACCGTCACACCGAACTTTCTTCCTCATCCCATCCCACGTACCGAACAACTTCTAGACCGAAGTCTCACTTAGTAAAAACGTCGCGCGCCTCGGACGAAACTCATTCATGAGGGCGGCGTGTTTCATGCTGGCCGAGATTTATGCCTTCCCTGATACGCCATTCGCTGGTGCATAGTTTAACACTTTTGCTACATTAAATTCATGCTGAGTGAAGCAAACAACTCGTAGCGCAGCAAGTTTTACGAGCTGTGTTCTTGGATTTTTGTTTTTTGTATGTTCATATTTTGTACCCGCGTTTGAGTGTTTGTTTGTTCTGGAAGGAAAAGTTTTCACCTTGACTTCATTAGCATGATATATCTCTGCATTTTTGTCGTACGTTTATTTATTTGGCATTATAATTTGGTCTGGGAGTATTACACAAGAAATAAATTAAAGCACTCGTAAAACATTCGAACTCAACTTGCACATATCAATGAATACGTTTAAACTTCTTGCTATTATATTGTTTTGAATTCGGCTGAAATGTTTCTATAACCTACAAAATGTAGAAATATGCTTCTATCAATCTATTGTGTAATTGTTGCCACTTCGAATAATTTATCTGATGTACCTGACCGATCATAAGGACCCGATTAGAACACGGCCCGTCTCGTATCACCCGTAGGATCTGTTTTGTGATTATTTGTTTCATAGCCTGCAAGAACTTTCCCGCCGTCGATTAAGTAATCGTTCCTTTCGCACGTCGTAGTCCTCCGGCTGATGGATTGTTCTTTTGCGAGTCCCCCGGAACAACATAATTCGCACTGGAATTGTTTGCCTTGGGCGGAATGATATTTATGATTATCCTGCCTTGCTGATCCTGTCTGTCCTGATTATCTTCGACACGTGCGGCGCTACAGTCGGCCACAATAGGTGTTGTCTCACTACAATAAACCACGTTGGCGAAGACCTTGGTGAATAAAACGATCAGTTTTCTGGAAATTGTGAACATAAAAATTTTCAACATTTTCATAACGTACGTAAGTGCGAACTGTGCATGTTATAGGCACTACCCTGAATGTACTTAACTTTACGATCCTTGAGCTCTGATATGAAGATCGTTATACATTTTGTTAGAATGTTGAACCTTATCATAATTGCATATCATTCTTGTTGAAACTGTTTACATCGCTACATTAAAGTCTTACTTATAATATTAGAAGTGCATTTTCCCAGAAAGGTTTTGGAAAATTCAATAAACCGCTTATTACTCATAACACTTCATTTCATATCACACATTTTGGAACAGGAGACAAAGACAGAGCAATTTTCAAAAGTCCTCCATACGTCGGAAAACATCAACTGGCACAGAAGTTTATATTGAAACCACTCTTCACAGTACTCCAGACCAACCGATGTGGCTGTGCTGTTATCCTTGTTCTAAATCATAATAAAGGCATATAGGTAAGGAAAAGTGGTAGAATAATTGAGCGTGGCATAAAAAAATCTCCGCACAGCTATAAAACGCGCTCCCTTTCATTCTGTTATCCTTTTTGGCATTAAAATGTTTCTTTGCCACCTAAAAATCCTTGTCAACCGACTCATTGAAGTACGGTCCCTCGGGGAAGGACCCCAAAAATCCGCCCCAAAAACGGGTAACCGGGCTCCAGAATTCAATTTCATTTCGAGAACGCACCCACCCGGCTAGGAGATGCGGGCGATAACATAATTATAATTCTTTACTGTTTCCAGCTTTCATCAATTTCGTTCAAGGATGAACTATCAGGACGAGAGGAGCGAGTTCAAATTTCAAAGGATTTTTTCTGCATGACAAACATGGTCTTATTTTTGTGGAGAAAGTCATCGGTCCTGTTGTTTCTGCATGGTGACGCAATCTTGCGTAAATTACGAGGGTCCTGATTGGCTTTACACTACTTAGAAATTGTTTACATCCACCCGCCACGACCATACGGCAACAATGGCGAAACCACGCTCTGGCAATCATCGGCCCAATGGAAAAAGCGATTAAGTTATTCTAAGAAACGGAAGGAAAAAAGGACACACTTCACGACATGATTGGAGTTTGCTGAGATCCTACTCTTAATAGGTACAGTATTTATAATCAAAGACGAACGATCCCCGTCGTCCTGCCTCGCTAGACTGAAAGTGGAAACGAACCGTGGCAGGAGCAGTCTATAGTGCTAGTTTGCCACCGTGTGCTGGAAGTAAATAGATGCCACGTGCCAAACAGCCACCACACACTGGGTCGTGTGTGTAGAAAGTGTCCAAAAGCCCAAAAGTTGGAGTACTTTATTACCGAACCATTCCGATACATCAAAACCGTGATTGAAAAACGATTCCATGACTCTCTTACTTCATACGTAATCCTTGAAAGTTTTGACTCGCAATATCCTCGCCATTGTCAAATATCCGCCAGCGTATGTCGGACCGGTCCACTGTGCAGGAGGGTGGAGAAATGAGGCAATTCTAGGAGCTATAGATCGTCGTCGAGTTCTGCCCGACCGAGCAAAAACTTTCACCTTCAAGAAACTATCCAGTTTCCATTTGCAAGGGCGTAACGGGGAGGCACAAGGAGTCGAGCTCGGTGCTCGGGGAAAGGACGCCCGCTGGGCCGTTGCTACTGAAACCACTTGTTTGTACACACACGCGCCTAAGCGCCTATGTTTACATCAAACTAACAACGCAGGAAGGGGAAAGTCCTCGGTAAATCTTCCGGTGAGCACTTCGCTCGCATTTCCCGGAAGCATCAGCATTTTCTGCCGGCAGGATGTCACCCTGCACGGAGCGTCCTACGGTTCAGCGAGCTGATGGATACGAAAGCCACTCGCCCCCTCCGCGGGGCACCGGATGAAGGGTGCACCGTTGCCGTGGGTCGCCGATGGCAACTATACTTCGCCGAAATTTCGCCAGGGGGTGTGGCTGTGGCTGGACGTGGGGACAAGGTAGCAAAAAATACATTCTGACCGGTATGTTCAACACTTTCGGGGCGAACATCCGGACGATTCCGACGGATGGTGGCCAATGGCGAAAAGAAATGCCACTTGTCAAAGTTGATCATGGCAAAAAGGATGTTTCTTCTCGAGCTGAGGTAGCGAGGGAGGGCGTTTGGAGGGTCGAATACGGTTGCGGTTCCTTCTATCTATCCACCAACGAGTTGTCGAGGAACGCTGTTGTGTTGAGCATTTTGCTCAAACTAACATGGTCCGTTAACGGCTGCCACAATGTTTAATTGTATCTAAATCCAAACCATTTACCACGTTCTACACATTACTATAACTATTTTAAATTATTGGTCAAATCCGGATCCTGCGCCAGCTTTAAGATCAGCAACATCGATCGATCACGTGGTTCGTCACATTCGTCTGCGGCAAAAATGGTGACTTCGCGCAGCAAAGCACAAGACGTTTCCATCGAACGTTGGGGAAATCAACGAACAAAAAGATGCTTCCGGTCGCTGGGAGTAGCAGCAAAATACGGTGACACTTAATGAACTTATCGACTGCCGATCGCAATCGCATCGTTCTGCCCCGGTCAACCCGTGGAGGAGGACGTCGCCGCCCAAAGTTCCTGCAACGAGTAGCCAAAGCACTCAAATCCTTTGAGGGCAATCGGGAATCGATCTCTCTAATCAATCGTTTCTTCGTTGCAACTTCTTTTACGACCAGCGTGGAAGGACGAAGTAAGTGCCGGCGAAGCCCTCGGAGAAATTTATCTTGTTATCCATCATTTCCTTAACTATTCGGCTAGTGGGTTGTTAGCTCTCTCTCTCTCTCTCTCTCTCTCCCTCTCTCTCTCTCTCTCTCTCTCTCTTTCTCTCTCTCTCTCTCTCTCTCTCTCTCTTTATATCTATCATTTCTATCTCTCTATTCTTGGCAGCGTCTTCCTGCTACCAAAAAGATATAGTTGATGCCGTGAGCGTCGCGTTGCGATGAAAATCCATCCCAGTCGCGCGGTGTTGTCAACGAGTTTTGATCCATCGGTCCCTTCCGCACGCGCTCCTGTGCGTCCTTTCTCAAAATCCCTCCAGATTCAACTAAACACTCGAGCGCGACAAGCTCGGTGCTATTTGATAAATTGTCTGCTCAAATATTGACCGCGCGGCAACGCCAGGGAGCGATCGAAAGGAACACGCCGCCGTAACGGCAGCTTCAATCGCTTCACTGCACTTCTTGTATTTATTGCATTTCGCTCGTAGCAGCGACCCACCCCCAAACCAAACCCCCCATGGGCCAGAAAATCAGCGCTCAGCAGAACCGACCGAACCGAGAAATCCGAACACCCTCAAGGACAGCACTTCTCCGGCAGTGCAGCGCCTCGGCGGCGTGCGGTGGATAAAACCTTCCACAAAAAAAAAGAAAAAGAAAAAAGCAAAGCAGAAATCGAATCTGACGACTTCCACTTTCCCGCACGGGGTGTGGGGGGCACATTTCCCGCGGGGGAGGGCGCGCCAGGGTAAAAGTTAAATCCCTCGAATCGATTAGATGGTTTTCTTTCGCGCGACTTGGCACCGGCAAGGACTTCTCGCTCCCCCTCTTATACCGCTCATGTTTCTCTCGACCTTATGCAACTACAGCGATTGATGTGTGTGTTTGTATGTGGGCGACTCTTATCAACTTGAGGAAACCCCCGCGAAATGCCGCTGGGAAACTCGTCCGGAGACATGTGTTCCAATAATCTGATGCTTTGTAATGCAATTACGAAAGCAATTCCTAATCATGCTAATGCAGTCGACAAAGGCTGTAGTAGTGTAAGGTTGTGAGTACACGAAGAACTGACACTATCTGGTTACTAATGATTTTCTCAATGTGGGAATTAGCCCACGCTACAATCCGATCCAACGTAGTATTGACTCGAAGAAAGAAATGTATCTTTTGTATGTTGAAATATAAAATACTTGAAGCACTTTTGATCTTTCAACGATTTTTCCTACATTCCGCTTGACATTTCACACCAACATCACTTACTTTCGGAACAACTGAAAGACTCACAGCGTTTCCTCAACTGGGAACATAGTTTGGATCACTTCTTCAATTCGTCGAACTAAATAAATTTCCCACAGCTTCGCCATATTTCCACCGCATTCTACTTCACAAACACCAATCCCATTCAGCGGCCCATTCGACAGTCAAAACACTCGGTTCTTCTTTCCACTTTGATTGACATTTTTCACCGTTGAAGTGATTTGCTAATAGTCGAAGTAAAACCGCATCACCTTCGGCACTGTTTTCGTGTCCACTGCTCTCTCTCGCACCATCTGGCCCCGTCCCTCTGGCGGTTTTTCTTTCACGTCCACTGAAGCTGTTTGAATGATTACCACCAACACGGCGCGCAACTTCCGGCTCGCTGAAGGGTGCACCGTCCACCATTCGAACCAAACTGAAGGGTCCAAGTGACCCTTTGACAGCGTCGAGCCGGTGGGGACATCTGTCTGGGGACGGGCGACACAGAAATCTATTCACAATCTTGTAATTGAAGTTGGCTGACGATGGTGCCCGGTGACTGCCTCACTTTAAGCCATTTCCGGTCCCATTTCCCGCCTGTCCCACGAGTGCCAACATCATCGATTCACCAAACCGCACCCTTGCGCCCTTCCCCGTCCCGTGTCGATGGAGAGTAGAATCGAAAACCCCATCGTCGGCGGGACACTGCATCGTACCGGATTTTCCCTTCATTATCGCGTGAGGAAAAGTGTGCTCCCTCCCTCTTTTTCGCCCCCAGAGAGAGCGGTCAACCCCTCCGTCATCATTGTGCCGATCTTCGTGAAGTTTCTCACGAGCCCGGATGCCGGATCTGGATCCGTATCTGTTGCTGGTTGGTGGAGTAATAGTTCCACCCCTTTCCCAAAACGGAGGGTTGTTGGGGGAAGAAAATCGCGATAATCGAGCGGGAAAGTAGGGCATGCTTAAAATCCGTGCCTGACAGCAAACGAGCGTTGCTCTACCAGCCTTCTTCGTGGGCACGATAAAAACGTTATGAGATTTTTATGCGACATTATGCTCCACCCTGGGCAGGTAAGGGTTGGATGGGTGATGATGATTTGGTCGCTGGTGGCCTGCGGTCGGCGATGGCACAGATTAGCCAGACGCCCGCGCGGGATAACGAATGATATCGGATTTGTCTCCCCCTGCTTTATCCACCCACCCCGCCATTTTCAACCACCCACATTCCGCCCAACGGCTCGCCGATGGCGGCCAAAGTTTGCGATAGCGGTCGCACCGCCTCGGGCAATTATCTGATCTGTTCCTGGGGGCACGAAACCCAATAACTTCTACTGACGTGATGCCCTTTGCCCCCCGTGGCACATCCGGTTTCAAACCGCCCACAGGGTAATCCCACCACCGCAACACCCTGGCCGAATCGTGTCGCACTATATTAAAGTTCCGATTCTCTCCAGCCGGCGCGAGTTCTTCCGCGTGGGAATCCGGGGAAAACTGGAAAGATGGGCGAAGGGCCGGAACACACTTCAGAGCGGCCGCTACTCGCAGGGAACGGGTTCAGCCCGTACCCGAACCGGGGTGATGCCGATGGCATCGATAAAAGACGATTATGACGAAGATGGTGCCAAATTGACCTTCATTGGGGGTGTGCATTGTGTTTTACGGCACGCTCGGGTTCCGATCCAATCGATCAATAATGTCCGACCTCTTCACACTTGAGCGGCTAGTAGAAGTAGGCAGGGAGTGGGAATGGAGGTTTGCATAAAATTTGATCCTTGATAATTAATTATTGTCGTAAAACCGATCCGGCGAATTGAAGGTACTTCCGCTAGCATTTCGGAGCGTTCCTTCAATAATTCAAAACCCTAAAGCGTATTTGATGTACATCATAAACCACTTGAAAATTTAAAAACGATTTACTAACGCATAAAAATTATACACATTTTACAGATTTTTATGTGACATTCATTTGAAATAAAAACACTTTAGATTCGTAGTCAAAATCGAAGTATGAAAGTATTTAAACAAAGTATCTTTCGTTGAGTTGGTTATTAACTTTCAGATTACAATTGAGAACATTCTAAGAGAATGCCAAAAACAAAAGGTTTCAATGCTTCAGTTCACAACATTACATTCCGCAAATACATAATACATGTTTCAGCTCACGTTGCAGAATGACGAAGGTAATTCTTTTATGTCTAATGAAACCCATACTAGTTGCCCTCTGCATTATAATGATATTATCAAATTCCAAAGTTAATTATGAGTTCCTATACCAATCACCTGCATGACCAAACATACATAAATGTGCCACCTACTCAGGATATGTTTTCACAAACATCCCAACCTCCTAGGCCCCTACCATAAGGCGATTGGCGAACGACTAATTACGCACAATCGTGGAAAAGGTGGAGCTTTCCTTTTGGGGAAATATTTTCGGCTTCTTCAAACTCAAAGAAGAGTGAGCCTTTGCCAAGATATATTTGGTTACAGCTGCTCTTTGCCCTTAATGAGTTCTGTGTTCTTAACAACGGTTATTTCGTTTGCCTACGAGAGAAGTATATTACATCGCCATGGCTTCCACCCTGGGCAGGTGCCCTGCCAATTAAAAGTGCGAAACTTTTTTCCCACCACATTTCCGAGTCCTTGCTTGAGGATATTTTTATGGCCGCGCCCCCAATGAAAACCTCACGCGAAGTTTCGTGGGCTTTAGTCATAAGGATATTATGTTTGACTTTCACCCATAACGCAGTTTATTGCTGAGAAATATTGATTCGTTTCCTTTTCCCAAAAAATACCCACCCAAATAAAATATCGCCATCATAAACGGAATTCAAATTTTTTCCTTTTATTATTCAAACAATATCAAAACATTTTAATCTGAAGTATAAATTACATTTCAATTCCCATATTTAAGGGTTTTTTAAATGGTAATTGAAAATATCAAGTAGTGTTTGGCACAAAATACGTACAAAGCTGGACCCGTCCAATAATGAGACAAAAAAGTCACCCCTATCTGTATAGCAATGCAATAAAACGTGTGACCAAAATTGATGTCGAGGAGCTTTCAACCACAAGTGCTCTTAAAGCGGTGTGGGTGTTCGTGTCCGATCATTAGCATACGTGAAATGGAACGAATCTAGCCGGCGGAAAAGCGGTAGGCCCTTTCTTTTGGGCAGAACCCACGACACGTGCCTTCCGTTTTGCCCTCGGACGCCATTCGGTGGGCTCATCAGAAACGGAGTCGGATTGCTTGCGGCGGTATGGAAATGTTTACATTAATGTTTTATGTATTTTTGGCATCGCACAAAGCATCCGTTGCTTTTTCGCGAAATGACCGGAAAGCGGTTCCGGCTGTCCGGGGGTTGCAAATCGGGACGCGACACTTCGGGAGGCGTCACGTTTCAAGGATCAACATTAGAATAAATATGTGTGCACCCGTTGCTGTTCGCAACGCACTTCAATTTCCATGTGTGTTATGCTGGGTTTTGTTTTTGTCTTTGTGTCTTCTTTTATGTTCCAGCACAGACTGTTTGAATTTTCTGACGGCATTCTAAGATTCAACACATGTTTGCCGTCCTGGCGTAGGCGTTGGGGCTCCCTCAGCGCGGGAAGTTAAACAGAGTGCAGAATATGAGCAGAAATGTTAAACTTGAAGCAAACAAACACTCCAAAATGGGGTTAGGATTTAAATGGCTGTACAGTTCACTCTATTAGAAGGAGAAAGAGTAGATTTTAGTTATACTAAAGGAACTGCTATGGTTTTTACAAGACGTGAATCAGTGTTTGTCATAAAACGAGAATAAAAAACCCGAAGAGTTCCACATTTATTTGAACACTGCATAAATAGTTAAAACACTCAACAAGTACCTCCACCAAAATGTATTCGAACGTACACTATTGCACATCTTCGTCATGTTTGTGGTTCATATGTTTCAGTTGATCACACATTCAATGCGATGTGGACAGTTTCATGATCGGGTTGCATTTTATGTTAGGATTTCCATATTGAAAAACCCAATTACTATTCCAATGACATACAGAGCTGCGGGTCGCTTCAAAACGACTTCGTTATTAGCACTTACGAGTTACATGCCGACAGTTTAGTACTGGGTCACAGCATGTACTAGATCACATCAGTGCAGGTGAGTCTGGTGCTGCTGGTTGGCAATAAACCAGCCCGTGAAGGAAATGGGATAAGCATTTGATCCCGATGCGCCGTCGCTATCACACGCTATCACCTTCGCCATTCGCAGTGACGAGTCCCGTTCGCTCGAGCACACGGAGACGGTGCCCTTTCGCCGGGAGGATAAGTTGATTTATATCGAAGCGACTTCACATGTGTGCTGACTCCAGCCAGGACTTTACGACCTCCAGGTCAACGGGGGACGTCTTGGGCGCTGGGTGACTGGGTGGCGGGGCGGAAAAAAACACGACCTGCACGGTGAGCCGTGTTTGCGACATTCCCAATCTTCCATCCCAACGACCGGATGTACGGTTGAGTACATCAAATACCGAAAATCTACGTTCTTCCCACATAGGGCATGCTTCGTAGCGTCAGGAATCGACCCTTTCACCACGCCGAACGAGAAGGCCCGCCCCCGGGAAGGCGCCAGAACGGAAATGGTTCGGGTTTTCACTTGCGAGGTATTTTTACATTATTATCACCGTAAGGCACATCCACATTGTGTCGCGACCGGAGACTGTGTGTGTCTGTGTGTGTGTGTGAGTGTGTGTGCCACACAAAGATAGTTGGCGAGTGGCGCACGGATGGTGCACTCGCGAGTAAAACACGGATGCCTTTCGCTCGACAGCGTTCGGCGCGATTTTCCACCCAAAAGCTCATCCAGGCGACTCCAAAGGGGAGGGGGAGAGGCAGCCAAGCATTTTTCCGCCCTTTCCCAGCCCGACACTTTTTCGAGATGCACTAATCGGAAGATCTGCGAACTGCGAACCATTCCCGTTTTACGACCGGCTGTTGCTGGCGACATTTGCGCACGCCAGTAGTCAGTGGTACAGTGAGTACCGGTTTTCCAGAGGCGCCCGTGGAAATCGAACCGCGTCGCGTGAACTGAACACCAAGGGCGCATCATTAAAACACTGATGTTGAAAAGGTGATTTACTGTGATCGCTGCGCGCGTGTTGAAACAACACGCCTCGAATGTCGCGACATTTTCTGAAAATGAAAACCGTCTACACCAGGAAGATTATTATCTGAGTTGTTTGTCCCTTAGAACTGTTATATTTCTTGTTACAATAGTTGCAATACGACGACCATATAGGAATGTCTACTAGCTTATTATCCTGCAAAAACTTTGATAACTCCTGCATCAATATTTAGATCACCCACTTATAAAGTTACTTTGGTACACATCCCGCAAATGGTGTGCACTTCAAAAATATACATATTTTGCTCAATACAATCGTGCACCAGGTATTTCCACTGCTCGCTAGAGCTGCAGGGAGCCAGTTGGCCTATTTATCGTGTTTCGCATTCTCCATCGCTTATTGGCTTCGGAGCACTCCAGAATTGACCGTCCCTGTAACACACCGATCGTACCAATACACGCCCCGGGTGGGCTGAACATTCCCAATGCATTCCTACGTCACACGTCGGCGACGATGGGTACAGGGAATGTGAAGCACCACATCCACAGGAATCAAAACCACTGACGACAAGATTCTGCCATCCGGTGGATTATGCGATTATGCGGAAGGCAAGAAAAAATGTGGAATCTCTTTTTCACTTTTTATCCGTTTTTCTTCCTATTCTTCCTCAGTGTGTCACCACTACAACCTGGGGAAACGTTTGAATATTTCCCAGAGTTAATTTCATGCTCAAATAGATGCATCCAACTATGGTCTCTGTCTTGGAAGAAAACCTTTTCTAGTTTTGAAGGAAAACGTTTTGGCACCAAATCACTTTCATTGTTTGATAGTTTAAGGAACATTCTTCCAAAATGAAGCTGACCGCAGGAAGTATGGTGGCACTTTTTCAATTACTCGTTTCGTTTCTCGATTCACTAATTACTAACATCCTGCATGGATAAAAATACAATTATAAAACTGAAATCCTTTCGTAGGGAAAACGAAAACATAGATTAGCGTATATCAATCATCGCCGACACCCGGTTGCTCTTTTATTTTTGACGCGTCCTCTGATTTCAGGTTGCACTTTTCCAGCACGTTCAATCGAAAAGTAATCAATCAGGTGCATCGTATAATATTTTCCCGCCTACCCTCGGCTCGAGCGGAGAATTATCGGCTTGAGATCGGGAATAATCCCATCCTATCAGCGGTCCAAAAATATACATCCCGCCCAGTAAAGGCTTACCGGACTCCGCTTAAGCTTACTCCCACCTGCGGCCGGAAACAGACTACTGGCAGTCCGCCAAACGATATCGGTCGCCACCAAGGACGCGCGCCGTTGGTGGCAAAATTATCGTTATCGTCATGCATCGGTTGGTTTCACGCGAATCTGTAATTTACTGTGTTGCCAGCCAGCACTTCTCGGGGAAAAGTCCTCCTTCGGTGAACTCGGTCCCCGTTGAATGTCGCTCACGCGG
>JAOEFI010000007.1:12533686-12543819 GCA_034621735.1 Anopheles plumbeus | reverse complement strand
CGGATTAAACTACTGTTGATCAGTTTTACTTCAAGTTTTCATAAATATTTTCGAATGTATTTCTGTTTGTTCTGTATGTGAAGCGTTTCTGTCATTGATATACTAATAGCAGAAAATATGTCTGCCTGATGCTAAATATCCTCAATTGTCTGATTGTACATCAGAGGATGTTTAGGATGACAAAATATGGTTCTCTACCATCTACATCAGGGGTTTGGCTACTCTATAGATTCTAAAAACAGCCAAAACCTCGAATCGAATCAGAAACCATGCGGCTCCGTCTGTAAACAGAACATCTTATGCATGTTGCTTTCGGAAAGGCTATCCTCCACAATATGACATCCTCTTTGTGAAACTGTTCGTGCTGTCGTGTGCTACATTCGATTGAAAATCCGCTCAGCGAAAGCAAGCCAGCCCACTGAAAAGCCTTCCATCTCGTGTGTCAAGAAAAGAATGCAACGGTGGATGCAGTGGCTTACCGTGCCTACCCCGTCGCATTGTTCAACTGTCTCATTACAACGGCTCATTGCGGCCTTATTGGTGAATCCAATCGCCTACGATTCGCCCACAATCTCATTCCTGCCACGGCCACATCCGGCAGAGAATGGAAAGTGCAGTTTTCCCGCAAAACGGGAACGATCCGTCAGCGCTTGACCTCCCGATGCCTTTTCCTGACATTGCTAGTGACACAAACCCTCACCGACCGTCGTCGAACCCTGCCCGGGCTTCTTTCTCCGCCAGAGGGCATTGTGACATTTTTCCGCTACCCAAGGCCGTACTGTTTTCCCGGCTGAAGGTTACTCTTTTCTTCGCTGGGGCTCGGAATGTATAAGACAGCCCTTCGGTGGCCAGCTCGGGGCCTTTCGGAGCGTTCCGCTGTCACTGCAATTCACTCACCCGCCCACTTTCCATTATGATTTTTATATGCTGGCATTTTGACCTCGTCATTCTTGTGGGAAAAGAATTGTTGCCCAGGCCGTGTCCAAATGCATGTCTCCTGTGTGCTTTTACTGGGATAATGCTGGGTGATTTGTTGAAAACGGGCACTTGCGAAATTTGTAAAGCCATCTGCAAAGCAAATTTTGTCTGCATCGGAAGGATTTATCGAAACGACACTAGTGGAGAAATACCATTAGCCTTTGTTACGTTTTCAAAGTTCAAATTTTAGTTTGTATTTTTCGTATGTTTTTTCGATTTTAGTTAATACTTTCGTAAAACTAAAAACCCACTTTTTTTTCATGATACCATACATTTCCTATTTTCCAACGGTGATAAACATTGCTTTAATCCCGCCACGCATTCCAAACACTTGAGCCCTTTTATTGTATTCGAGTTGGTTCACCACTTGAACACAGTTCCATTACAGCTACATTTCGGAACCGTGCGCCACAGAAGGCAGCACAATGTAGAAGATTACTAGCAGGGAGACTCCCCCATTGACCACAGAGGCATGGAAACGCAATCAAACTAATTTCTCTGTCAAAAATTCAGGACAACCTGTTCCGTAGCCGTTGTCCAGCCAGTAGAACCTCCCGTTACTCCTTCATTGCATATCCAACAGGACCACCCCGAGTGCGCTGTAGGGATGGAACACTGGTGAGGGGCGAGTGAGACACTCGGGAAAAACTTTCTAATTTATTATAGCCCAAGACAGTGGGAGTTGCCTAAAACAGAGAAGTACACCGAGACGAATGGTCCGGGAAAAAGGCTATCGAAACCGGATGTCACCGGCACTTAGAGGGGGAATTTTTCCGACTCCAACGTGCCTGGCGCAGCCTTTTGGAATACACCTTTCGATTTCGGTACACTGCCATTCCCGGGCCCTGCGAGACCCGCTCTGCTCTTTGGGATGTCTCAATTAAACTCCGTTTGTTGTGCCTGTGCCTTCCCTCCCACCGCTCGCCCTCCGTTGGCGTTCTGCCAAGCACGACGAAACGAAGCGCTTCGATTGTAAATTAAACTGACAACTGTCCTACTGGTGCCTTCTCGCCGTGCCGTCCTTGCCTCTTTCGCCGCGGGTCTAAGAGCAGGTAACATTTTCGCAGGACGCACACCGAAACTTGTGCGACTTGTTATCGAACGGAGCGAATCGGAAACATGGGCTTCAGGGGTGTTAAGTTTAAGATTGTGGAATTATAATTCAATGACAACATCGGAAGCGATAAATGAATGCTTAACAGGTTGTCAATTATTTACAGCACTATGGTAATACCAATGGTGCCACCTGAATTGTGCTGTACATTCAATACGAAACAGAACGGCTGTCAAAGGTATTTAAAACTAGTTGTATATTAAGTATTTACATCCTTTAGCACAATTGCACCTTGAGCAAACAATGTTGCTGCACTTATTAAAATCAAAGTGCTTGCGAATAACCCTCTCGTGTTTAGTGGATATTCTTATAATCGTTATAAAAAAAAATATGACGTTAATTGTAATAATTTATTATAGATTGTTTGGATACTTTCCTCCAATTCGTTCGATAGATATGTTAGAACGAACATTGTAAAACATTGATATTGCTATGATTGTTTGAGATTTAAAATTGAATGAATTATTAAATCACTAAGTATGATCGATGCTGGCCGGTGGCCGAATTCGATCGATTTCCCGGTTTAACAAAGCCCAAGCCATAGTAACACTCAAAACAGGTATGATTGAACCAAAAAAACATATTACTCACCGCTGCAGCCGAATGTAAAAGAACTGTTTTCCATGAAACTTCACTTGCTCACTTGTTCGCAATCATTCAATTATGTAACTATTTTTTGGATATTTTAACAAGCTTAACTCCGTCACGCCAGCAGCAGCCTCTGGCAGGAAGATCGCGGCGTAACAGCTCCCGAACACGGCATTATTCACGGCGCCAAAATATTCTTCAACACAGTAAAAAGCATCCACCCAAGCACCAGCAAGTGCCGCGGACAAACAAACCTAATAGGTGTTGATTGAGCTTTTGATTAAAATTCAACGGGCAAAAAACCTTTTCCACCGAAACCGTCCGCACACACAGGCTCACTAACAGCTTGACGCGAATCTCGCAAGGGAGAGAGAGGGAGCGAAAAACCCCACACTCGGCAAACACTTTCCACCGCGCTACTAAACTTTTCCGGCGGCAGTTGGGTACCTTAGAGAGAAAGCACATGGGAAAAAAATTCTAACGGAAAGCACCACGTGAAAATTCATTACATCAGCACGGGCCCTTATGTCTCAAGTAGTTCCTCCGCTTTTTCCCTACCCACGCTTCCGTTGCCTCCGAACATCATACTTTAAATTAAAATAATAATGATAATACTTTTCTTCTATACACTGGGGGTTACTTTGATGAATCAGTTCTAAGCGCGTGCAGCTTTTTCGGGAACGAATTACAAAAAAACAGCTCAACCAATCACTTACACTGAATTTTAATTTCTTTTTGGGCCATTTCTTAGCAAAAGCCGACGGAGAAAACTAAATATTCTTTCTATGGAGGTAGCACTCCGTACGATGAAAAGTTGCTGTTTCAAGTCGCGTGCCCCTTAAAAGAATCGGGAAACATCTTCATGCTGCTTGCATTCATCAAAAAGGATATTGCTTCCTTACTGTTTCTGTACTTCTTCTGTGCAGCGTTTTACTTCGATTCTTGTAAAACAATTGCTCCGTTCATGAAGGCATCCTAACAAAAAAATTCACGCCATTCACGACTGTAAGTTTCCTAAGCACGCCGCTGCGTGTCTTACTGGAAAAAAGTGGCTCAAGAAAACAGCAAAAAAAAAACTCACGCAACACACCACCTTCTGGAACGAAATGATTGGTTTTAAATTAAATTTTACTTTAACGGCTTCTTTCATTTTCCATTTAGCGGTGGCGGGCACCAATTCCGAGCCGAACGATGGAAGTTGTCCGTTTTTCCTCCTTAACCGTGCCTATTGGTACGTTAGTTTTGAATTTCATCATCACTTGCCGCTGAGTCACTTGTTCGCAGGCACACAATTGAACCGACAGCCAGAAACAACGACCGGTTCACTTCATCGGTTCGAAGCGCCGTCGTGCATCGGGTAGCCAAAAAAAAAAGGAAGGAAAAATCTTTGTGAACATCGAAGCAACACGCGCAGGAATGGCCGAACACACGTCCACAGGACACGCCACACACTTTCGCTCGACCGAACATCAAACGATCGCGTTTCACTCCAAACGGTCTCCAAACCAATCAAACACAGGTTCGAGGAGGGTTTTAGGAATGGTAGTTTTTTTCTTCTCTCCTTTCCCTCCAGGAAGAAGCACCAACAGCCACCTAGAACCCGCTGCACAAAGGCGGCCGGAATGGAACACAGACGGGAATGGGGGAAGGGTTGGTAAAGATCGTCTTGACAGTGACATCGTCGCCAATATATGTGCCATCCTTCGCGAAGTACTCGAGGAAGTGCATCGTCATCGAAACCGCGCGAAAGGGGTTCGCGAGCGCCGCAAAGCACCCCACATACGCACGCACTTACACTACACACACACACACCAGGCTTTTACATTGTTTTCTTCGACTTTTCAGTCGTTTCTCAAGATTACCACGGAGCCGCCTCGAACCAAAGCACCGAACCGCCCGGAGCAAACGCGTTCGATCCCGACGGCCGCACAACAGCTACTGAAGAGCTGGGTTCGCCTTCATCGACGGCATCGGCGTCATCGAAACGATGAAAGCACGCAGCCTCGTGCCTCGCAGCCACCAGGCGCCTCCTTTCGTCGCCGGACCATCGACGTGTTGTCGGAAGGGTGGCAACCCGGGGTGGAAACAAGTGTTCCCGGGGGAAGAAAGCAGAAGGAAGGGCTTGTTGGAAGTGGTGGAGGATATATGCAGAAGAAATGATCTTCAGCCGCCGCCAGAGTGCTGACGTGACGGAAAGAGAACGAACCACCGAGTGCACGAGCGTGGCTCATCGCTACTCTGAGTAACGAGAGCGACCGAGTAGACACGATAAACGTCACCCACTGCTCGCGAATGTAAACAATCTACGATGATCTTCTAGTTCTACCACGGGGCGACCGCGGCAGGCGAGTGAAAGAGTCGAACCGACAAACACACGCTCCTGGCACCATTTCGGACGCTCGTGTGCCGACGCTCAACACGTGCTTTTCTCCGAACGGCAGCCGAAGCCGCACACGTGAAACCTCGCGCGACTAGCACCGGCTACGGGCACCGGCCGCAAACAACGAAACCGGTCGGTTCCGGTCGGCTGGAGCGTGGCCGATTAATTCACCTTGTTTTCGATGCACCTGCACGGCAAGTGCAGCCCACTACTGCTGACGAGCAGGTGGTCGGCCGAACGTCAAACACACTGACAGCCGACCGTATTGTGCTGCAGTAATCGCCCCACACACAATCGGGGTGCTGTATTTGGCACTGGCTTTCTGGTTAACCGCATTGGTTCACTGGCTGGGGCCTGGGGAGCGACGGAGACTGCGACGGACACAACTGTGGCCGCGAACAGGGACCTGCACACAAGCCAGGCGCCACCAATGTGTGATAGCGGAGTGCTTTATGTGTGTCTGGTGCACGAAACGATGCGATACACCGCTGAAAGCTGAATGCTGAGCTTGATGTAACCGCAAACCGAGCCAACCGGTTGTTAAGATACACAGTGCACTGAGAGAGAAAACAATTACCGCTCGTAATGCAACGATTACCGTGGAACAATAAAAAAGCACACAATAAGATTATAACGCGGTCGACCACACGGCGAGTTCGGCTATGGATCATGCTCACTTGCGCCATCTCACTGTTGGTAATTGGAGAAAAAAAACTGCATTTTTGAATCAATTTAAAACTATTCCCTTGAACGCGTTTTATTCTACAAATGAAACAACTCAATGAGTGATTTAATGGATGGATAATTCATGTCCCGAAATTCATTCTACTTAATGGATAATAAAAATTAGTGTGCCCACACATCAAATCAATGATTTTACAATCTTCACAAATGAGACTGATGATACGATGGAGCCGAAACTATCATGAAAAATTTCGCCTTCAAATACCTCCCACAACGCAGTTCATCTCACTTAGCGCAAGAAATAAAATGCAAGATAATTAAACCCCTTTGAAACGAGAATGAAAATTGGATTAAGATCCAATTGCACCGGGATGTGGAAAAAAATGGCTCCACGCGTTGAAAGAACTGTCAAACGTGCTTCCAAGGGGTTTGTGTTTGATTATATTTGTCATCAGAGCCAGCTCTTGGGAGACGGTGCTCTTTAATTAATCTGTCAGCGAAAGCATGCCCGCCTCTTCGGTTCCCCGGAAGCTGTTAATAAGCTCCATTACTGCGTTCAGGGATTTTTTTCGCTAACATTCAACTTTTTCCGGAGCTAAACATGGGAGAGAATTTTTTTTCTTCCATAACTTCACTCAGCTCGGAAAGCGGTTGATTTTGAACGAATGAACATTGACGTTGAAATTACCTGCGCTACCAACTTCTTCCGTCACCCAAACGCCTGAACGGAAAGTGATACCAGTGCCGGAGAGCTCGTTGCTCGCTGCAATGATGGTTTTTCACGTGACACGAGAGATAATGGGATATTTTCTTCACTCGCCCCATCGCATGGTGACAGGTTCGATTCCGAATCTCTCGCGAGGAGAAAAAATATAATCCACTGCTATTTTGCTGTCACGCTACTTCTCGTTTAACACTTCATAGCTTTATGATTGACGAAAGATTCGAGATCAAACATATTAGAAAGTGTTTGTTACTGTAACTTCCGGCGGAGACAGTAGAGAGGTCAGTAGGGCGTTTTCCTATCGGAGACACGTTGAAAAAAAGACTCTTCATCGCTTGTTTGCGCATTATTTTATGATCTTTTCGTTATATTTATTTTCTATTATATTGATTTTCTAAACATTCCACATTGAAAGGAGTTTTAACACAGCTTACAAATCTATTTACATTTCGACAGTATATTTATGTTTCGCTACATTTCATGCGCTCCAAAAACTTGCACCTAATGAAACTTTATCAAACGAAACTAGGTAGCTTCTGATTTGGTCAAATGTAAGTTAGTTTCAGATTAAACAGTGTGTCATGTTGGGCTTTTTCTTTCTGCTTCAATACCTCTTTCCAACATAACAACCGTGTGTGTGTGTGTGTGTGTGTCTCTCAGCACTGCCAAAGCGTTAACCCGACGCGAAATGCTAACAAACTCGCACTTAGTGTGAAGCGAAAAGCCATTCAACATAAACATTCTCCACCACACGGACTAGTGGGCTGCTTGTGCATCGTTAAACCGAGAAACGGGTGGAGAGCGTATAATCCTTCTCATTTCGCGTAAGCTTCCGTCCGACCTCGAAAGGAGCGTATCGTGTCTGAAACGGTGAGTCTACTAAAATTGTGCTGTTTTTTTCCTCGAAAATCGTATCAGAAAACGAATGTTTGCCCGTCTGTCTGTCTGTTTATTTCTACATTAGTTGGACGAATTTCCTCAAACACGACAGATTCTATGCTGGATTTCGTGTAATAATGTTTTCAATAATTATTTGTCATTCCTTATCGATCCTTGTGCTTCACCCGTCCGACTTTAAATATCGACTCGCGAAAGATAGATGTTCACTCTTGTCCTGAAACTGAACCCTTCACATACGACCACGAACATTTTCAGATCAACACAGTGAAAACGTTGTTTTGGCCATGACGAATTCTTCCCCTCACCAAAAAGAACATTCCCATAAGCTACATACGTACACTGCACGGTTTCCTTTTGTTACCAGCAGTTACTACTACCAAGCTTGACGTTCGGCAATCGATGCTTCACGTCCTCTGATGTGCTGGGGGATGCTGGAGCATCCGGCGTAGCAATCCGACTGGAAGATGTACGATAAACGCCACACTGGGGCACTGGCCGGGATCACTAATGTTAGCTGGGAAATCCACCACCCGGGGGGGAAATACCATCACTGACAAAACGGGTTTTAGTTCGGATGGATCAATCTGTTTCGATTCCTTGAAGCTCTGGACAGGGACGCACAAGAAAGACTTTAATGCACATGTAATATGGACGTAAGCTGGTGTAAGTAAAATAGGGGAAAATAATGAACACTAAACAATTAATTCACCATTTTTTGGCGTGACAACGGACAGTATTCAAGCCATGTATGCAATATAGTTTTCGTTAATTTTTCGTTTGCTTTAATTTACTTATAAATGTACTGGAAGCAATAGTGCTATCAATAGTGCTATCAAAATAATTTGATAACTAAACATAGTAAACAAACAACTGACCACTTTCGCATATTAAGTAGCAGCATCCATGGTAGTATCGAATCGTACACATCTGGCACACAGCTTCTCAACGTAGGACAGCTTGTGCAACAATTTAGAATGCAAATAATTCCTGCACCTGAGCTAATTTGCCCATCAACTAAGCTGCTTAAACAAAGGGGCTGGCTCGCCGGAGAACGGCTAGGGCATGGGACTGGCACAGGTCGACGAAGGTCAGCCTTTTCGCGGACAGCAGGCTACTACAACGTGCAAGCTCCAGATACGACGGCCAGTACCATTCCGACACCTTCAATTAAAGCTGTCGATAAGGGCGACGAGGTGTGAGTGAGAGATTAGTTGTGTTTAAACTCCAGCGGGACGAGATCCCCCCCCCCCCCCCCATACCCCTAAGGTGACGACGGGAAGGACTAACTGCAGCTTGGCCCAGAAACCCTGTGGTTTGATTTATATATTTTTAGAGATCATGACGTTTGGGACGACATTGAGCGGCTAGGGTTCTGGCGCCGGCCGTGTGTCCTCTATCGAATTATAGCGCCTGGTAGATGTAGATCGAGGAATAAGAATTGCAGAAACTGGTTCAAACACTGTGTTTGTGTTCTTTTGCCAGCGCCTACGGCGGTGTGAAAAAAAGCGACGAACTTGGTGGATAGTTCTAGGGCTGAGTCCAGAACGGTCTGGTTTGGGATTCGTGACCCAACGTACCCATGCAAACTGGGACGTTTGGTGTTAAAGGAGAATGAAAGTGGACTAAATCGGATCGTAAAACTGACCATAAGTGGCCCAGTGGTGGTAGACCAACAGTGGTTTTTTATTCCTGTGGTGATTGTGCCTCGGTTGGTTTCCCCCGAAAGTGCAATCATCTGTGACGCGTATGATAATGAACCTTTTTACCACGATGCTCCCCCGCCCCCCCCTCGCCTGGTCACGTTCTACAACCCGGAATTAGTATGTGTACATATACGGGTGGTAGGTCTGAACAAAATCATCCCCATTTGCATACCTTCACCGAGACTCAAACCACTTCACGGCGGGTGGTCCTTTCAACGCATCCGTTGAGACTCACACACGCGTCCTTACCAACATCACGAAGGACGCGGATACACACGCAACGGATGTGCTCATCCTCCAGTGGGCGGTCTCTATCGTCTAGCGTTTGATTACGACCCGGCACGGTCGACACCCTATCCTGGCCGCTGTATTACATTCAGATTCCGAAACCGAAATGGAATGGCTTCTTTCTTCCTTCCTGTCCGGCCTTCGTCGGGCTTGTGAATTCTATTTGTTCTTCCCCACGCACGGACGCCGGAAATGGTTCCACCAACTCTTTCACCCGATATTCCCGCCCCGTTCAATCTGATGTTGAACCTCATTTTTTTTTGCGACTCATTTCGACTCCCCCGCCCTTAAAAATGTACTACAGAAAGCGTCGAAGGTTCAATCGAGATTTTTTATTGTTCCTCATTCCGATGGGGTAGGGAGGGGAAGGGGGTAACGGACGTTCGATTAAGCACCGCCAGTAATACGCCGGCAACCACTTGGGCACGTTCGGTTTATGGATTCCGGTTTTGGAGTGAAAATTTTCAACATGTCCTCGCGATGGCGCCATCGAACGTTTGCCTGCCCGGTCCCTTCGGCGTACGTGTCCTTTAATCGCGCACCCGTTTGGAGGCCAACAAGCACACTCACGCACGCATGCACATTCGTATGCGATGGCACAGACGGGAATTATCACACGGGACGAATTGATTAGAAATTGAAATGCAGCTGTTTGTTCTTCTTAACGAGCCTTGTGGAAAGCGTGTCCCGCGAAAGGAATGTAAAAAATACCTTGATTTCCGACGTTCTTCTTATTGTAAAGTTTGACAAGAAAAATATTTAATAAAAGAAATT
>JAOEFI010000007.1:12500870-12528448 GCA_034621735.1 Anopheles plumbeus | reverse complement strand
TGAGCGGAATTTACATCGGGCGCAAAAAACTACTACAGGAAGCACACAAACATTTGTACCGTTGTAGGTGTTTCTCGGAAGCAAAATATCTTTAAACTTAAACTTTGTTTAACTGGAAACTTAAGGAGCCGTTTTGTTAATGAAGTTGAAGCTTTAGGAAGGGTTGCCAAGTTTACTACCAGCGTGGGGTATTTTAATGCTTCAATACACTCCAACCATCAGTCAACATCGCAACAAGTGACTTCAGTCACAGTAAAATGTATGTAAAGTAAAATAACTGAAACGAAACAACATCGCTACAAGCAGCCTTAGAGCAATTTTGTTTACACAACCCGTGCCGTCCCAATACGATACAAATTGATTCGTTTCCTGGTGGCCTTTCTGATCAATTGGTCAATCAGGCCCGGCAGCGGGAACTGCCGAAAAGAAGACGATGATTAGGTTAGACGCAAACCAGCCGAGCATGTTCTAGTCGCGTAGGTTCGGGAACAGATTTGTATCGGGCGGCCTATTAACGCTTTGTGATTCCCTTTTCTTCAACACCAGTGTATCGTGTGGTGTGGAGTGGTTTATAGGTGCCAATAGTTGCTCCACACTCCGCAACTCCGCACAACCGGAAGTGGGTTGAGTTAGGTCCGGAAATGCGATCGTATAAATGATAGTAGGAAAACTGGAAATCTGGAAATAGTATTTTAGTGTTTATTTGAGGTAATGGGAGATAAGCTCCATTCTTCTTAAAGGAGCATACGCTGATGCCTGATAAGAACAAACCGGTTAAACGAAACTATAATAAACGCTGAATTAAACGCTGTTATCTTTTTCACAACCAAACTGTCTCAAGGTAGACATTGAGTTTCAAGTTTACCCAAAATGAACAAATAACAACAGCGCACAGAGTCATCGCATCGCTGCAACTGCTATGGAACAGGCCCCAGTCGAGGACAGCCAAGCTGTGCCAACTCCCAAGTGGTTCTCCTTGTTTCCATAAAAAAAAAAACAAGATTTCCCAAATGCATAAATTCTCTCAAGGTGTTCCCAGATAATGAAAAACTTGAAGGGACCACCTTCCTCCAGCACTATTTGTCGCAAAAACTGTGTCGCTTCCAATTCAGAATGCTCCGCATAGCCAACGCGCGATAACAACGCTCTGAACGTCTTCAATTTGAGTTCTTCGAGCCATTCGTCGACGACATCGCGTCCTCCTTTCCTGGGGAGGGGGGAAAGCAGTTTCTATGTGCTGCTGCGAAAAGCAATTCAGTTCGTCTATAGACATTCGCGAGTGCGGATCGCAATTCTGCAACCGACGCAAGCCAACACGAGTGTGCGGGCATCTTTCCCTGCTTCCTGAACTGCTGGCCTGGCTTCCGGGGTAGACACCAAGTTGGCTCCGGCTCTCCCGACACCATATTTTCGTACAGTTTGTGTGAGAAAACGTGACCTGTTTGTCCGCCCCACGGTTGTATTTACCCATGTGATAACCTTAATGCTGTCCAGACAGGCCCGCAAGCTTTGCAGCCAACTATGGACAGATAGTGCCCGTCCGCGTGAAACTTTCGACGAGTGAGATAAAACCCAATCCGGATCCGTACCGGACGTATCAAGTTGCCAACCGGACCACGGTGGGCCGTACAAGTACGCACGCTGGCGAGATCGCTTAGCTGGAAGCGCCCGATCGTCAACCGATTAATTTACTGATCATTTCCGCTCGGGACTCATTTGCGCCGCCCGGCGAGCGAAACCACACAGCCACCGAAGACGGGCCGCAGTCCATATAACGTCCATATAACGAGTAATAGAAACCGCTTCGCACCAAACGCAGCCAGTTCCGAACGCTCGCCATCTAATGAAGTAACGGCGATGGTACTCCCAGATTGAACGCTACTTACGGACGACGCACGAAGGCGTCATATCTGCGGGTGCCCACTCCGGTAGTGGCAGTAGGGCTGGTAAATGGCAGCGCTGTGATCAGATAAAATGTAATTGCTTTATTTTGTTTGTTTATATCGCACTCCGGTATCCGCGGATACGATCGTGGTGAGGTTCTGTTCAGTTCGCGGGCGTTTGCTTTTCTCAGTGTCTGAGGTGTCTGGCGCAAGATTGTGGTGTGTTGTTTCGGTTGTACTTCAGCAGCGACCTTTCGTTTTATCTCAATGCATCAACGGCGCTACATGCAGCCAGCAGCTTCGTCAGATTGTATCAGACGTGGTGAGATCTAATCGTGGCGTAGGGCGTTCTCAGTGAATACACCAAAAAAACTCACTCTGATAGTGGATGTTTCTGTCCCTCTCTGTCAACCGTGACACGGATTTGTAATACTGTAGGCGACGATCTTGCAGTGGGGAACAAAAAGTGAAGAATACAAAGATTGTGTGGGTGATCGCCGGTATTGACGAATTGGTAACGCCCCGACAATGAGTGTCCTTGGCTCTACTCTTTTGTGGACCGTGATCATCATCCTGACAGTCCATGCGAACAGCGAGGACCTAGGAAGGAAACGACCGCACATCATCGTTATCACCGCGGACGACATGGGATGGTACGATGTTGGCTTCCACGGATCGAACCAGATTGCCACCCCAAACATAGACGCCCTGGCGTACGACGGTATTATCCTCAATCGGCACTACTCGGCGCCCATGTGCACACCGTCTCGGGCTGCCCTGATGACGGGTCGGCACCCGATCAACATCGGCATGCAGCACTACGTGATCGACAACGACGAACCGTGGGGTCTTGGATTAGACCAGCGCATCATGCCCGAGTACTTCCGCGAGGCCGGCTATCGGACGCACATGATCGGCAAGTGGCACCTAGGGTTCTTCGCCGAACAATACACACCGACCAGCAGGGGATTCGATACGCACATCGGTTACCTGGGACCGTATGTGGACTACTGGAGCTACATATCCAAAATGACGAGTGTGAGTAAATTATCTAATACAAACCCGAAAAAGAGGACGCAAAGATTAAGGGGGTTTCTCCATCCGTAATTAGATCAACAGTAGTTTTTTTCTGTTGAACAATTCCTTCTTTTACTTCCTTCTACGTGCAGACATATTTAAATTGGATCAGGGTTTTCGTGTTTACAAACAACAAACGAAAACCTTGTTGATTGTACATTTACAATCAACGGATTGTTCTACCATTTGTGAGTAAATGTATAACAGATTGAACAAAAAAGTCGGATTTTTTGCGACGAAATGCGGCGTTGTTGATCAATGCTCGAAGGGAAGAATTCAACAACCTCGAGTCGAACTTCCACTTAGCATACTTCCCGCTTCGTTTTAGGTTCCCTTTGAAGGGTACGACATGCGCCAAAACCGTGCCGTCAATCATCAACCCAATGGGACGTATGCAACCGACTACTTCACGGCAGCCGCCCGGGATATCATTGCATCGCACGGAAAGAGCGACGAACCGATGCTGCTGGTCCTGAACCACCTCGCACCGCACACCGGTAACGATGACGATCCGCTGCAGGCGCCACAGGACACGATTGATCGCTTCGCCTACATCCGAGACGTCAACCGGCGTACGTACGCAGCCATGATGTCGAAGCTGGACGATAGCGTTGGCGCGGTGTACCAGAGCCTGAAAGAGCACGGTATGCTCGGCAACTCGATTATCGTATTCATGAGCGATAACGGGGGAGTGACGAGAGGGCAGCACAGCAACACTGGGTCCAACTACCCATTCCGAGGGGTAAGCTGAACGTTGAACTTCGATGGTGCGAAGCCCCGATGATCTACATCCTGATCTGTTTGTTTTCTTCCCACCAGCAAAAACATTCGCCATGGGAAGGCGCCGTTCGCACGGCCGCACTCATCTGGAGTCCACTGCTCAAAGATACTCAGCGAGTTTCGAACCAATGGTTCCACATCTCCGACTGGTTGTCAACGTTGGCGTCGGCCGCAGGTATCACCATCAGCAACGTGCCTTCCAGTGACATCGACGGTATCGACCAGTGGGAAGCGCTCGCGTACGGTACAGGCAACCCTCGACAAAAACTGATGAACAACCTTGATGAAATATTTGGCTACACCAGCTACGTGGAGAACGGTCTTAAGTACGTTAACGGTACCACCATCGGTGGGGCTAATGACGGCTGGTACGGCCAGACAGACGAGCTTGATCAATTGCCCGGAAACGATCAATATCTTCAAGCCATAATGACCTCGCCGATTGGCCAGGCGGCCAATTTGGACGAGAAGGTTATCTGGTACCTGCGCCGCCACGCGCAGATTAACTGTGGTAATGAAATTTCGCACAACGAGTGTAACCCGCTGGTGAAACCGTGCCTGTTTGACATCATAAACGACCCATGCGAAGTACACGACATCTCCGAGGAGCATCCGAGAAAGGTGCGGGAAATTCAGCAGCACCTGGAGTTCTACCGGCTACACGCGGCGAAACCTCGCAACAGGCCACACGATCCGGAAGCAAACCCGAGCAAATTCGGCAACGTCTGGACATGGTGGCGCACCGATCCTACCAGGCGGGAGGAGAGCGAGGAGGTCAAAGAAATTCCCCCACCATCCCACTCGCTGGCGAAGGACACACAGCTCTATGTAGTTATACCGATAGTAGTATTCTGTATCGTCTTTGTAATTGGCACCTTACTTTATCTCTCGAACAAAAACTTCATCAAACTATGGCGCAACAGAAAAAACGATTCATCTAACATGCACAGCGAGATACCGACGGACGCATCCAGCCCGGATAGTAAATCGACGACCGATGCGGCATTTAGCTCCAAAATATACGTCATTAGCGATAGGGACATGGACAGGTAACACGCCCGTTACCACGCGCTAACTACCTGTCCTTCAATCGTAACAACGCCCAAAAAAAAGACTATTCCAAATTGGAAAAACTGGAATACTCTACTAATATGTCTACTAACTATAGCATCCAAAAACGAACAGAACTCGAAGGATAACGTAGAAGGGGTTTAGGAATTATTTACTTTACTAACGATAAAATGTGATTTTTTTTTCTAATATCAGTAAGGGGCGAATCCGAATGCTTTTCTAGCCTGTTTCATATTTGTTATAATTTCTGCAATTTCCCAAAAACGGTGCATGATATATTTTTGTCATGCTTTCGGAGCATTGAATTATACTTACATGCAGCATTAATCAATTGCGGCTGGCTCATCGGTACTTCCCAGGTGTTCTGAACATCTTCTTGTCAATTTGTTCTTCTTGTTTTTAGTGTTGTTCTAAGGCTCTTAATAAACGAATGTAGCGTTTAACTTATGATACGTTCTATTACTCCAACGAATGAAACTATACGTTCTACAAACTTACAAATCTCATGTAACGAATGGAAGCAGCTATACCGAATCGAAAAATTGCTTAACGATTATTTTCAGCCCACTTCAATTTATATAGCAGTGCTCAATTGCATGCGATAAAGTTACACTATTCAGAAATATTTCAAATGAAATATATCACTGAACCAAACAGTCAGCTGTCAGACAACATTATTTTTAATGCCAAAAAAATATATTCCGTCACATTGCAAAATACAGCGAGCAAATCACCGACAGGTTCGGCATCGACGAAAGCACGGCAGTGTATCATGAATTCGTTACTGAAAATATCATTTATCTTGTGTGTTTGTTTAGTTAATGTATTTAACTATGTCAAGGCGGTAAGTATCAGTGATACGAACAGCGGTGCACCCCGAAAGGACAGAAGAATTGATGAATCCAAGGGTACCTCTTGTTGTCACTTCACAGAATTCTCTTGAATACGACGGCTGGCTGAATATAGCACTTTATCATGCCCTGGATTATGACGATCCTAGCAAATTCACTGTACGCGGTAACGTTACCGTCACGAATCGTAATACTGGACTTGTTTCGGTGTCCCAGGAACCACTCTCGCTGCAAGACCGAAACAAACTAAAACGTTTAGCTCAAGAAAATCGGCTTTACCGCCTAGAAGCTCATGTGTCTGATTCAAACGGTGTTACTAAGTTCCTTACTTCTTCGAAAGCGGTATGTTTTAAAAATTAAACCAACTACGTGGGAGGTCCCGTAATCGATATTCAACGTATGTAATCAAATATCATTTCAGTGTGCTTTGGCAAAGGCTCAGCTAACTGACGTACTGTGGGTTTCACTGGACCATTCGGGCACGGTGACCGCCGTAACGCAATCAGTGAACAACGGGAACATGATCGACTGTCAAGACTTATCTACCAGCGATGTGGATGTTTTGGACGAGTTCAATACGGATGTCTATGTGAAACACACCGAAACTGCCCCCATCCCAGACACGGCCAGCTTTATACAAAAAATGGAACGAGAGAGGGAAGCGAGGGACCGTGGTGACACTAAGGATAATCGCAGCTTCTTTGCGAAATATGTAAGCTACCAAGATAGTACGACCGGTACTATCGGTGTTTGGAGAGGTTGTAATGTGTGTTTGTATCTTTCAGTGGATGTACCTTGTCCCGGTAGTCATTCTGGTGCTGATTTCGTCGACTAATCCCGAAGGTGGACAACGTTAATCATGGAAGGAAAACTTTGCCGTTTAATTTTATTTTCCTCAGTCGAATTCGAAATAAACATAAACGAAAGTTTTCTATACAATAACGAATGAATTATGTTTATTTTCTCTTCTCGTCGGGTACTTCAACTGCTGCTTCAAGCTCGGCAGTTTTCTTTTGCAACTTTTCCATCATTTTCTCCTCCTTTTCCTTCCGCTTTGCTTCCTTGAGCTTCTTGCGATCTTCACGCTCCTTCTGCGCCAACATTTCCTGGAAACGTTCTTCCCGAGGATCTACCTTGAATCCGAAGTGTCTACGAACCTCTTCCACCAAACGGTCCTTTCGTTCCTTAGCAGCACGCGCTTCTGCTTCCTTCTTTGCCGTACGAGCGTTGAAGTCTGCCGTCCACTGGTCTAATTTTTCTAATTTACGTGCAATATCTGCTTCACGTGCCTCCACCGCAGCTTTCTTCGCTTTCCGTTCTGATTCATTTGTATCCATCATTTGCTTGAGACTGAAAGGAAACGCAACACGTTCGTACTCGGCCTTCTCATATGCTTCCTTTTTGGTTGGAAAGCATATTCCTAAAGCATAGCAGAACAGAACATGTTAACCTGTTGACCCGTCTGGAGGAAATTATGGAGGGAAATAACTTACGGGGATCAACTCTGCTCGCATCAATGCCGTACCTTCCAAGCATCATTCTTTTGTATTTCACAGTCTCATGTATCCACGATTGGGACTGATCGTACGGCAGGGTATCGTTCAGCATGTTTCTATGTTGGGGTAGCAAACCTGACTTGTTCCGCAAGGCTTCCTTTCGAGCCTCGCGTGCTTCCATCGATTCTGCATCATCGTCCACGAACGTTACCGGTACATCATCCGCAGCTGGTTCTTCACTCTCTAGCCGTTCAGCTTTCTTTGATACACGTGCCGTTCCCAACGTTACCGAACGAATGAACGTGAGACCAACACCGGCCGACCCGGACGGCAGTGATCGAATGGGTAACATTGTAACCGAAAACATTGTCACTATAAGCCGCGCAATTCCAGTATTACAACAGTCCCGTTTTACTATGTTGTGTAAGCGTATTTTATCACGCTATTCGCAATGTTTTGGTGCTTTCGTCATTCAATTTGACGTTTCTTGCTTCCCGTGCTAGAGATTTCTCCAGGGGAGGTTAAATAGTCTACAGATTTTTGACAATTACATTCGGATTTTTTTACAGCAATTGCCCCAGAGCTGATAAGCTTACAAGATACTTCTTAAACCAGCCATACATTGCAGTTCAATTACCTAGTTTTGAAGTCCCATTTTAAAATACCATTAATTTTTTGGGCTAAACGTCGAACTGCAAAACAGCATGAAATAGTGCAAAATTGCCTAATCCACTAACCTTTGCATGTGTATCATGTTTTGGATTATTGTCAGAATTGTCAAAATGTGACATCATTTCGAGTTTAGAACAAACACTAAAGGGCCGAGCTAGGACACAAAGTAGCCCGTGTATATCATTTCCGAAAAGAGTGCACCTCAATACAACCAAAAGCAGCTGCAGCAATTGTGCATCGTGTGCAGTCGCGACGCGCTATCAATCATCAGTTAAAATTTTCACTTTAGTGTAGTAGTCTGTTTGCGAAGGTGTAAAACAATGTCCACGAACAGCGGTGGCGTGTACCCGCCGGATGAAGCAGTATCCAACTACCACGATATTTACGTTCAACAGGTACGATAATGACGACCATGGTGCCATGGTGCCGCGTCGTCGTCAATTCTTGCTCGGCCGTTTCGGTGCCAATCGTAACGCCCAAAGTCAGTCGAATGTCAAGCCGAGCGATTCGATGCACCGATAGGAAAACGAATACGCACTGGTGACGACACTAGCGAAACTGAAAACTTAACGCACCCGGGACAAAGGAGCGAGTTATCCTTTATCCCAGCGCCAGTCGCCAGACAGTTGACAAACCAGTCAAGCTGTTCGACTGACAGGATGGTACGTTTCTTTTATACCGATATGTTTCAGCAACCCAGCCGCGGCGAGGTAGATAGCATAAATACGCTCCCAATGCCCACGGCTCCGCCCCTGTCTGCAATAGTGACTCCACAAACAACATCACCACAAACGAGGGTCGATAGCAGCAGATCCAACCGAAGCAATCGTTACAATGCCCCAGCTCCAACGCACAGTAGTCGCGTCGAGCCCAGTACCTCGCGCCGCGGAGATCCACCGACCTACGAGGAAGCCGTGGACATAGAAACGCCGCCACCGTCCTACGATTCTCTATTTGGGCGCGTACGAGAAGTACATAAATCCTCCAAAGGGGCACTCGACTTTGTAACGAATGTAGTGATCCTTGTACTAGGCACTCGTAAGTACATCCCTTCCGGGGTTGATGTCGTAGTAACCGATTTTAATTTAACCTTTTCTTTTAGTGGGCTGTACCATCATACTGGGTATCACAATTGTGATACCAGTCTGCATGATAGTGTTCGGAGCACTTTTCCTGTATGACTGCCCCCAGGGCGAATACATTCCAGTGTATCTGCTGGTCGGCGGTGCATTCGGAGTACTGAAGCAGCTGCTGCATCTATCGACGCGGGTCCGCAGCCGGGAAGAGCAGGAACTCGAGCGACTGCGGCAAACGCCAACCCAAACGCTCATCAACTGCTTTATGCTCGGTTGGTTTATCATCGGCTCTTTTTGGGTGTACCAAATCTACGAACCGAACTACGATCCTGCCCTGGGAAAATACTGCAACAAGTCACTGTACCTTTTCACCTTCTGGCTAATATCGTCCGTTTACATTGCACTCGGCGTCCTCTTTTTCGTGCTGTGTTCCGTCAGTATAATGGGCGTTCTAATTATGCCGCAGCCGCTGCCCTAACCAGTCCCACCGGGGAGCAGTCATCCGCATCGAGTGATAACCGTCTCACATTTTGACCAACGCTAGCGAACAGCAGGGATTCGTAGACTGTTGGTACCTACATTTAAAGCTTCACGGAGGTAAACATTTCGAGTTTTTCCTACGGTATTCACGCATTCGTGCATTGAGCAGCAATTTGAAACCAGCTTGTTGTGAATCGTCCTATGCAGCAAGAAGTTGAAGCCTAAAATACCAAACGCCCAGCTCGGAATTATCGGATTCGATTGGTCGACGAAGAAAGTGTTACCAAGCTTTAACTTTTCCGATTTATTATAGACTTTTCGTTGTCTCGAATATTCTTGTTTCGTGGGGTCTTACAATCGAAGTGATTGGTTGTTGGGCTAAGAAGAACCGAGAAGTTGCTAATCTAGCATGTCCGTTACAACCACAGTTGTCCGACGATATCCCAATAGGAACACTCTCGTAAAGTCACCACAAAATATATGCTATATTTTATGTTTTTTGTTGATTGTACAAAGAGATCTTCTTTCCCTTTTCCCCACTGAAACTTGGTTATGCACGTACGATAAACTTTCGAACTACAATCGAGCATTATGTGATTTCTGTGCCAGGCTTTTTCTTGTTTCATTCCCCACTGGAAAGAGCAAGTGTGATCGGAACGCAACACAACAAAACGAACCATGCGTCGCATGGTTAATCTATTTACACCCATAACTAGGCTAGGAGTTGATAAGAATACGCTACAAACAGGTTGGACACTCTATCTACGGCCTGGGTTATTACGCACCATATTGTGTTTGATGCCGTTCTCATTTATAGCGTCTCATTTGAATTACCCTACGCGAAAGTTAGAAACGCCAAAATTCTTTAATGTTGCAATTGGCGTGCAAACAGAAGCAGAGGATTGTTACGAAACAAGTTCTGAATTTATTGTATAAAGTCATATAATTATTGTGTCGAAGTATGTCGGCCACACTTTACATCCGTCTCAAACGTTTCCCGTGGCATTGACTTTATTTTCTTTTGCATCGTTGTTCCTTTGTACAGTCGCGCAAAATTATGTTTTTCGTAATCTACAACTCATGCCAATTTAGATTAATGTGCTAATAACTCTATAATTATACTAAATGTGTAAAACTCTACAAGAATATGTATGCAATGGATTTATACAAAAAACTGCATCTTCATATATGAGACCAAAAACAATACTGAAACGATATAAAATAAAATGTCGATATAATACGCAGCTGGTGTTTGTATTGCAGTAAGACAAACGTAAAAACTTCGATATCCTCCCGGTGAATTATAGCAAGAAGCGTGTAGAATGATAGTTTATCTTCACATTGTTTTCGAACCATATTTCCTATTGCAATTACTAAACAATTGCTAACTTGTTTACTGGTTATCGTGGTTGTGACATATGTTTTGTAGATTTTGTTTGCACACTTTTATTTAGTTGAAATATAAAATTAGTGGAATAAAGGAAGTTTTTTTTTTAAATTAATATGCAAATTATGTTCACTAAATCAATTAATGGTTTGCCATCAGATTAACAGATTTTGCAAAACAAGCAGTATTTTATAGTGGGAATTATTTAAATAAATTTAACTGAATTTTTGCCAAATCGAGTAATACTCCCGATTATTTTAGATTGCAGCCAGTAGGTAGTATGCCATTATGGTGGCCGGAATGATCACCAGTAGCAAGAGAATCACCGTTCCCCCCAGTATCAAACTGTTGCGCCTCAAGGCTTTGGATATGGCCTCGTAGCAGCCGGTTCGGTAGATCGTCAGCGAGGTCTGCAGCTGCTGGCAGGGTCGCTTCCGTGCACCGTAGTCATCCATACAGCACGAGTCCGGAATCCGCTCGTTCCAGTCCCGGTAGTCCTCGACGCCACAGCACCGCAGATCTTCCTGGGTCATGTCCCACGAGACGGTCGTCAATCGGCGTCGTCCGTACATGTCCAAGCTCTGGTACATTTGGTCCTGCATCCCGAGGGCGATGCGTTCGCGAAACGCGTAGCCGAGAACGGTTCCGACACCCAGCACCACGAGAGCCAAAAACGAGAGCAAGAAATACTAAAAAGCCACAAATCAATCGTTATTGCACTTATGTTGTGTACTGAGTTTAAAGGCGTATCCGATTTTCATTGTGGAAAAGCGCTTCTTGGTGCGACGCACACTTTTAGTTCGGATGAGCGAAGCTTATGGGATGCAGGGATCATACCGGAACAGATTGATGAGCCGAGCAGTAACCGATTTTGTTTCGTTAAACGTTTCTTGTTCTTTATTTGACTTAAGCACAAAATCCACCTGCTACATTCATACACTCGCTCGCTTCTTAGTGATACTTTCTTTCAGCGATTTTATCTTCTTCTACTTAACGTTTTAGCCGATTGATCGAATTAAATAAAAAATAAAAAAACCTTAATGTGAATTGAGAGCTGCTGATGCGGTGAATGTTCGCAGAGAAGGATAGATGGGCGGCCGTTGGGCAGGTCTAAATGCCTACACATTGCCCCACATCACGATCAAACGTAACGTCTACGTCGTAATGAAAAGTAGAACAGGCGCAAAAGAAATGGTTAAATATGAAAAGAGTGTTTTTGTTGTTTGTATGCGCCCAGCTTTGCTTCAGTTACAGCGGGTGGATTGCATTGGACGGAATGCTGATAGTTTGTACACAAGTGACGAAGCAGACTAGCAGCTACAGGCATGAAAAAATTGGGGAAAATCAAAAGAATGTGACGGAGGTGACGCCAAAAACTGATGGATGGTGCAGTTCGAGCGGGATGTCGTCCTCCGAACTACCGGTTCACTCTGCTGGTTCTCTGCTTGTTCACGCGATAAGGTTCTTCCCGTAAGCAGGCAACCGTCACCTGCTGCAGACATATTTTTCGTCGGAACGACGGACGAAAACGTCCACCCCTATTCTATCATCCGGAACAGTGAGCAGGAGAATATCATGCCGAATATGAGGAGGGCGGCCACTCCGATACCGGCGCCACCGATTATGGCCGCATTGTCGCGAATGTAGCTGGACGTGATCTCCAGGCAGCCGTTGATGTAGATGTTCTGCGGGCTGGGATTCTCGTTGCACGGCTTGTGGCCGTCGAGCGTGCGCTGGCAGCAGGACATCGGGATTTCACCCCGCCAGTCCCGGTAGCTGTTGACGCCGCAGCACTTCAGGCGCTCCTGCGTCTCGTCCCAGGCCGTGGTGATGGTGCGCTTGTCGCCGTACAGGCTCATCGACGAGCGCATCTCGTCGCCCATCGTCGTCGAGACCTTCTCCCGGAAGACGTACCCGAGGATGCCGCCGATCAGCATCGTGACGAAGATGAGGAACACCAAGATAAAGTACTGCAACGGAAAAGCGGAACGAAAGAGGCGGGACCCGCAAAATCAAGCACATTTATTCAACGCAAGAAATAAACGTAAGCGAACACGCCTGGTGGACGCCTATACTAATAAAGCTTTTGCAAAGGCTTGTAGGTTTCCATCAGAAGCTCCATCAAATGCAACACTGTCCAGTCCAGTGGGAGCTCTTTGTTCGGCAACCATTAAGAACTGCATTGACATCACCGAAAAACCTACCGTCAATAGCATGCATTTGTACTCCTTAGCGGCGCCCATGCAGCCGAAGAACGATAGCATGCAGACCAGGGCGGAGGTGGCGATCAGCACGTAAACCGCACCGGAGAACAGGTTCGTCCCGAGCAGTTCGTTGATGAAGTGTTTGTCCACCAGCGTCCAGACTCCCAGGCCGAACACAATCGCCCCGCCGATCTGAAAAGTGGCAGAAAGAGGTTACTTTTCGTATACGGGTTGGACGGGACACTTCCATCCAGGTCGGTCGGCACTTACGAAGATGACAAAGTTCGCTACGAACATGCTGTACTTCACGCACTGCCCGCAGCAGTCCATTCGGCCGCCGGATCCCATGGTTTGGCTTTTCTGCAAACGAGGGCCTGAGATCTGTTAAAAAAAGATGCTGAGAATAAACAAAAAGATTGTTTGTGGTTATTTTATTGTGTTCGACGAAGGGAAATTGAAGAAGACTCGATCCTGAAAAAAAGGACTGTGGAGGACCTACAAAATCTTCGAGTTTTCAAAGTTCCTAGATTTGGCTTATATACCACAAACTTCTCGTAGGTTTTCTATTCATTAAACATGTTGTCTACACTATAGAAAATGAGTCAAGATGACTTGATCCTGCTGTTGTTTGATTCGCCCAATTGACTCGTTCGAGAAAATCTTGTTTGTTGATTCCTTTAGTTTGATGTTCCTTTAATCGAGTGAAGCTTACAAATATGTTAATTACTTGCGCATTATATTTATCTTCACTTGGCTTGGCTCTGTTAAAGAACTCTCAAGCATCTTTGAGCTTCATTCGCGATACGACCTCAAATACGGAATCTCAACTAAGAACCCGTCACACGATCGAAGCACCTGCTGCACCGTCTTTGAAGCTGTTATACTTGTACAAAAAACGTCGCATTCATTCCAAGAGTCATCATGTGCTCCTTCCTTGACCCATTGGCCTTCGGAGGTGAGTGAATCGCAATTGGTAGGGTTTCTAAACGCCGCTAGGCAAAAACAAGAAGTTCACTACTCATTGTGGTACAGCCGGAGCTTGAAGAAGTGTCTTCATTGAACCACCCCGAGGGCCTATGTTGCCGAGCATGTAGGTCTATCCATTGCGTGATCGTTGTAAGCAGAGGGTAAAACAAAAAGCGTAAAAGATCTGCTGTAGATCTCGGTCAGAATTCGATTCGTTCAACAAGGGCCATGTAGCTTTACTCTTGAACTGATCGACGCACAATCCCTTCCAACACGTGTTGACATACCTCGTGGATTATGCGTGTACGCAGGCAACGTCTAGATATTCTACGCATGACTCACTTGTTGTTGGTGGCCACGTGCAGGCAAAACATCCCACAACAGTGTGCACTTCCGATCATCTAGATGTCAATTGTTTAATTGACTTTAATGAAAAACCCACCGCACAAAATGCGCGCAACTGTGTAGACCTTATAGTGTGCTTTACACTCCGTGGTATCCGCGTGCACCCGTTCGAGGCCACACCGGTAAAGGCCACGGTTGTTGCTGTTGTTGGCGGGTGATTGGATGTGTCGTGAAACGCCACTCGCGTGGCGGACGTAATGTGGAATCACACGCGTGACCAAGGCCGATGGGGGTTGGTGGCGGCTGCTGCTGCTTCACAGTGTGCCAGTAGTGTTCCGTCTATTGGGTTGTAGGAAACACTGCAAACGATTTTACCGATGGACGCCTTGCACGGCATTTTCGGCAGTCTGGTCTTTTCTTGGTACTTGGAACAGTCCACGCCGTATAGGCAGAATGCCGTGAAGTCTGATGTTTTCATCCTGCCCCAGTAGGGGAGTCGAACCCTTGGAATACTTCACATTGACAGGTGTAGTGCAAGTAAATGTGTGCAATCCGCAAATTATTGACAGATTTACTTTAAACATTAGCAGCAATAAAACCAGGTAACCAGTTCGATCGTCCTCCGCAGATTTCCGTGTTGTTTGTAAACAAATCGGTGTTCAAATCCGATGTAATGTTTGCTCCAACCCAATGCTTCTCGCATAACTTTAACCTAGGCACATTCTAAAGCTACTTTACATGCAAAAAAAAAAACGGTTGCCTAACTAATTTCAAATATGTATATTGTCGCGCACCACTGAAAACGAAGCCACTGGTTTTGAACCGTAAAGATGAAAGATATTTCAACGAATCCCTTCCCTGCTCGACAGCCAGATCCAGTGGCGTCAAAACTAAAGTGAACGGAACCCCTCAACTCATCGGCGGACCGTGCGGTCGAGGGTCAATGCCGAAATCGCTCACTGCATCGCTTAACCTTCCCGCCGGTCCGGCACCGACCGAACCACCGTTCTCCGTCCCTGGCCAGCGGCGGTTCCGGTTTCCTTGGGAAGTGACCGCAAGGAATGGCGGTACTTTCGCTTTTTTTTTTTTTTTTGCTTGCGTTGACACACCCGATTGGTCCGGAGTGGGTTCGCTGTTGTTCACCTGAGAAACGTGAAAGAAATATATATGTATATGGCCGGTGTAGCCTCCGTCCCACACTTCGACCGAGTTCCACGCGGCAAGATAATAAAGTCCGCACTCATGGGACGCGGACCAGTTGCCCGAACTGCGGTCCTGAAATTCACCGTGCGTTCCACGCAAAGAGTTCCACGCTCTGTTCCATTACACAACACACGTACGTGCGGCGGTGCGAGGAGACTTGACGAGACGATGCGCGTACTCACGGAACGATCGAGTGGACCCAAACGTGGACGCCCGCCGTGTCTAATGGTGTGTTTCGTGAGGGGCCCGATATTATGTTGCGCCGTCGCCGGGCAGGTTTGGGAAACCGCTAGCCTCCGTCTGGACCGCCGGTTACGACACTGGATGGTCCACCGCTCGATCCGGAGAGACCTCAGCAAACGCGACCCCAAGCCCCTGCACAGCTGGTTTGCCCTGGGTCCAATTAGTTTATGAAAAGGTTGCGCCCGCGGGATATCGATTGGAGGATCGCTCGATCGCTGTTTGTCGGACGACAATACACACACCGGTCGGAAAGTATAGTTATGCTACACAGGAAATGAAAATTTACCTAGCCAAAAAAAAAAAGACGCGCAAGACATCATGCAGTATGCCGCTAATGTTTCTCGTTAGCGTTTGTTTTGCCCCCTTTTTTTTTGTGTTGTTGCCCCAAGCCTAGATTTCTTTTCCAATACCCCGCGCAGATTGACGGCCGCCTGTTGTGCAACTTCGTAGTTTTTTTTTTTTTTTTTTCGTTCGGGTTTGATGCTCCTTAGCTCAGGGCGTTTAATATTTTGAACATAACTTCCTGCCCTGAGTTTGTCTCAGGGAGGGAAAACCCATCGCCTTTTCTCCACTGGGGAGATGATAATCGACTCGACTAAAGAGTCATCATTCCTGCTAACGCCTCTTTTTGCTGCTAAATGCACAATAAAGCGGTAAAACGATAAACCGACGTTTGGAGAGTACCTCAGGCAGTGAATGGATTGTTTTATGATGGAAAACTAATCATACTTTAATTGATCAGTTAAGTCCCCAAACGATTAAAATCGATCGAATGATCCAATATCAAAAAACTACAATATATCTTGGCAATTAATAGCCAATAGAGTTGATATGATTGGTGCAACTAAACATAGGAAAATGTTATAAACATCCCGACATCCACACGCAAAAAGTACAGAAAGTACCAAAATAAACACACACAAATCCAACGCTCAAAGCTCAGCACTTTAACACTGCTGGCCCATCCGTGGGATTGTTTGAAAACAAAAATCACAGCTGGAGCAGCTATAAAATAAAACATTCCCACCTTTTCGCCTGATCGGTCGATCGATATTACGAATTTACCGCCAAGTGGCGGTTATCAATTGTATCCATCATGCCAGAGAAATAATTATGCCGACCGAACCGCCACCGGGAACTTCACACCAATGTGTCGACGGGCAAACCGGTGTTTCCGGTGCGCATCGAAAATCAATGCTTCGTACTCGTTAATGGAGAAACAATCGGTGGCCACTAAGACAACCATGTCATTCGTCCGACGCCGAGCTTGTGCGTTGTGCTACTTCTATGTCCATGGTCTTAAATTATGTTACAGTGGTATAAACCATTGACCTCCTCCAGCATGTTGAATGCTACGAGAATGGCCCGGAGAATGTGACACATTAGGCTTGTATTTGGTCATTCAATACGCATACGATGCATCATCATCTTTGCCACGAAAAACAACGCGAGCAAGCAACGCGATTTCCATTCCCAAAAGGAGAGTTTTTTACAAAAGGGTACAAAATAATGTTGAAGTAAGTTCTGCATCATAGCTTCCGACGCCTCGAACGTTCACGCGATCACGATGATCTTACGAGTCAGCAGGAAGCATGAGTCAAGCGAATAATTTAAAAGGCAATAGTCATAGGCTTGTGTATGTATCTCTATCCCGAGGACGTAGAACAAAGTCGTGAACTGAGTCATGTGGTGCCCTGCATTATCAATGCACACGACGTTGAAATCCGTGCACTCTGGGAGAACAACTCGAACGATCTAGAATCTTGAGCTGGATTCAAGCGAAAGATTTTATAGCTATCACGGACCGATTTCAAGCTTAACTTTTATATTGATTCCAAAATGTATGGATATATGGAAGATTGAAGCGCTTATGCTTAGTTCTTTAAGATTCTCTTTCCAATCTTCGATTAAAGGATTTAATAGTAAACGTTTTAGAACGTATGGCTTCGCAAAGAACGTTTTTTTTTTCAGCTTAGAAAGAAGTAGGAAAATACACAAAAACTCATGTTTATTTCAATGCCGGTTGTGCCACGTTCTTCAAGTGGTTAAGTGCTGAACCTTGTCGTTACATTGTACGTACCAACGGATCCCCGTCTGGATTGTTGTATGCCAAGTGAGTACGGGACGCACTTCTAAGCATAACAATCATTAGGAGGAATTTGAGGCACAGTCCAATGGAGGTGTTTGTCAAACCCGGCTCCGTACTATTTCGTCGACTCGAACGTCCGTGAACTATTTTCTAGCAAACCATTACCAAATGTAATGTTTTAACTTATACTTCTTACAGGTCTTGCTTTTGCTGTTTACCAAATATTGCAACAAACGACATTTGTCCGTGCATTGGCTTGAGTATCAACTGAATCACATTTGTTATGTGTTAGTATCATAAAGTTTGCGTAAGAATCCTACCACGAGATTAGTAGGTCATTAATTAAGCACCTTAAATTTAAAGCACTGGACTTATAGCACTGGAATATTCGATACCACTATGTCTATCGTGTGAAACAGTTCGAATCTTCCACGAAGCCTGCTCCTAAATGCCAGCCATAAATCTTACTTACTAAACCTACGAAATATGTACGATTCTTCTGCGGCCATATGGGAACAGGGAATATTCAAACGAGGTGATTTTATCCCTGCGAACTGTAAGCTAGAAAGGGTCCAGTCCAAGACTCGGGATGATCATAAACCTTCGCGAGAAATTTGGGGATCACAAACAAGAACTTCACTGGAAGAATACATGGAATTTCCAAAAAAAAAAAAAAAAACCTTGCCCGCGACAGAATGCGATCGGTTTTTTTCTTCCCATTGACCATTGTTGTCAAACTGGCTCATTAGCATCTTATTAACATCGGGTGTTGATAGCAGAGTGGGATAGGTTTAGAAAGCCGTTAGATGTAACATTTTACGCACCACAAAATTCGAACCGCTTTCATCTTCGATGCATTTCCAACTTCGACTAATGCAACAACATAAAAACTCATTACAAGTCCTGTGTCTCCACCCACTCCTCTACTATGTCACTTACAGTTTGTATCTGTTCATCGATTACACAAACTACCTGCGAAGGTTAGTGACCTTTGCTGCCATTTGTTTACTACCGATGTTGAGGGTTATTAGCGTAAAAGGAAACACTACTGACGTCTGCCTTCCATCACAAACTCGACATGCAAGCCATCGAATGCACCGTCATTCATATTGTCACTCCGGGACGTCACACCCGGGGACACCTGGAACACAGCACTTCGTTGTTATTCTATTCCTGTTTGCACCCTGGAAGTTCGGGAACGGGAAGCCGGCTGCCAGCCGGGACGTGTCCAACCGTGTGATTTTTATGGGCCCTTTGCATGTTTCTTGTGACCGATTGGTGCGCGCACGTGTCAACGTACGCCAACGGGTGGAAAAGTAAAGTTCATTGTCCATGCTACATGGCCACCCTTGGGTCCCCCTTTCCTTCCTAAACTTTAATTCTCATTCCGCATATTTAGGCAGATACTGGCCGTACTCCGACGACTAATTCTTGGTCGCACGGATCCATTCTCAAACCATTATGGGCCCCCATTCGGCCTATAATTGATACGTGGAATGGTTGCATGATGAACCGTTCCGAGACAATTAAAATCTCATGTTAATAAGCAGTGAATCAAAATAGAAAATAGAAAAAGATTATTCGTTCATTCTGTTCTAATCTCATGAAACACTTTGTTGCGTGTCTTAATAAACTTTATACAAATACTTCACTTCAACACGGCTGGTTTAAGCATGAGAATAATGATGCCTTAAGTATCTCTTCCATTACAAAAACTATTTTAAATCATTCAACATTGTTTTCGTTCTGTGGAAGCATTCGCTACGGGAAGGTAAAAGGGCCTTGAACTTATGCTTCGATCCCGCTGACAACATGTTTTAATATCTCTTAAAACACCTGCTGCATATTGCATGACACAGCGTCATTCTCGACTTTCTCTTCCCGCCCGGGCGGCACAAAGAACTGAAAATGGATCCGCGAGTTAAGGTGCTTCTCGTTTTTTTTTTTCTATTTTATTCCTTTAAAGGTGTGCCCGGGTAGCATATGGGAAAAACCTTCGCACTCACATGACAACTCAATTAATTATGTTTCCGGTTAGTGGACCGCTATTCCTAGACATTGTTTTCCGGCAGGGGAGTTTTTTTTGTTTACTCTCAAAACAATTAACCATTCTTTATCAGCTCCACCCAACGGGCTGACCTTTCGGGGGTAAGAGGAAAAAAAACCCTCCTGAGGGATGCAAACAAAACAAAAGGATTCGTCACCCGGGCGGCTGGGCAGAGAAAAATTATACTTTTGACACCCCCTCTGGTGGGTTGGATTGCGCGTGGTTTATGACCCCACTCGTCCGGTGTCCCGGTTCCGGATCGATGAACGGCTCACAGTCACAACTGTGATTCCCAAAACGACTTTGTTTGTCTCTCTGAAAGATTGTCTGCAATATATTACAATATTATTACGTGAGGAAAAAGTAACCCCTCTCTAGTCGCCTTCCGGTCGGCTTCTATTTTAAGCATCAATCTTTCCATCACGAATTCCAAACATTATGTTCCGCGGGGTTTTGCTGCTAGAGTAAGGGTCTGCTAAAAGGCCCCCCCCTTCATTTTAATATCAACCAGCGAAACGCTCCATATTGGGATGCCGAATGGAAATGGAAGGCGTTATTTAAATGATTTACGCTAATCGTCATCCACGACACGGACGACAGTCGCTCGTACCGAAGGCAGCCGGAAATACGCGGAAGGAGTAACGAAAGGCGAGAGTGAAAGTTGCGAAGAGAAGTTAAACAGTTGTAAATTAAACGTTCAATTTATTCTTGGTTTCCTTTTATCACATGGCTTGTTTTTCTTAAACTTCAAAAGCAACTCAATTATGCAACCGTCGCCGATCAAGTGGAAAAATCATCAAAAATCAAAAATCTGCCATAATATTAACCTCAATACGGGCCACGATCACCTCATATGAACCTTGGAATAATTGTACAATAGTTGGTTTATGTTTTTAAATGCTTCAAAGATTTCCTTCTGTTGCATAACCCTCCCCTAACTGAATGACATAGAGTCGACGTGTCACATGATCCGCACAAACGGATCAACCCCAATCACGGACCGGACGAATCATGGATTAGAGGGCCACACAATCATGTGAAGAATTCCAATGAAGCGCCAAACTGTAATAACGGAGGCGCAACAATTCGTAAAATGCGCTTGCGGTTGCTGCGTCACATGTCGGACGGAAATAAAACATGATATCATGCTGCCGAGCAGTCACTCGCCGTTGAAATTGTTTCCAACAAAAAAAGATACCCAATCTCGACGGACGTAGGGAAAAAAAACAGGCAATAAAGACCACCACATGTTTTCCACCGACGGTTCGGGCCACGTGACACAAGCCCACGATGGAACGACAATAAGGCGCCCACACTACGCCGATCGGCACATGATGATCGTTACGGTGGACGGTTGCTAAATAAAGCCATAACGATCGCTGAACAACATAGGGCGCCTTTCGAAAGGTAATGAATGAAATTTAAAACATGATCGAAACCTTCCCTCCCCGTGACATAACCGCCACAAAACACACAACAAACGGTTTTCGGGTCGTTAAGTTTTCTACAACAACAGCGACGATAGTTTCCCAGACTACATGGTGACGGCCCCGAGATTTCCCTCCGGGAGGGAGTGAGAATTGGTTTCAGAGACAGCAGAAAAGTATCCAAAAAAGCATCCGCGCCACTTGCAATTGTCACCGGCGGCATCATTATAAACGTAAATAAACGATGGGCTGCCAAATCTACGACTCGTCTCGAGAATCTGTTGCCCTTGAGAGTGATGTTAGTGCACAACGGAGACGGCGCATAGCTGCTGCTTCAGATTCGGTTTACGAGCAAGAACGTCGTATGGGAACGTTACATATTTCCTTCCGACACAGTGGAGATTCCATTTGTGGCCCTTTTCATTTCTTTGTTTGTGGCACATTGTGTTGCTTGTTAGTGTTGTCTTTCGCTCGAAAGAAGTAGGCTGGAAGCAAACATCTTTTAACTGTTTTGTTTTTTCGGTCTTGTAGTTCCAGCTGCAAACAGTCTAGGCCGATTTAAAGTATTTCACTCATACTTTCCATTGTTACCGAGCTAGGCTACAGAAAAGCCGCATTCGGGGTCGAGTAGATTTCGACACTGTAGTGAGATTGAAACAATCTTCTGATCAGAAAATTCTTTATAATAACCTCCGTAATAGAAGATAATTAGTGGAGGAAAAAATCGCCTTATTAAAAACGGCTTCCTGCTGATTTGTAGATAAAAGCTAAAATGGCAGAAAAGATTGGTGCATGATAAATTAGGACTATTTCCTCTGCACAGTGAGTCCAGCCAATTTCCTCAATGACGATTCATCCGACCGTTAAATTATGCGTTCGTCTTCTAGCATGGTATTATAATTCACTTATCGTTTCCTGTGGCTAAAAGATTATGAAATTTCTTCCCTGCAAAGAAACAATTTATTTTTCCCTGTGAAACTATTCCCATCAAGCTTAACGAAATATAAACGGTTTCAAATGAAGTCCATCGGTCCTAATCCAGGCCAATGCCGCCAACTGGCCACATTGGCTACGGTACTGTGCGCTTCTCACAAAACGTACCGATCAAAACAAACAACCCCTCCATCAACCGATAAAACTACACACACTCACTTCCAGGGGGGATCACTTCCAGCCAACGAGTGAAACGAAACGAATCAACAAACTTCTGTTCAAACAAACTGCAACTTGCCGAGAGCGTGTGATGGAGAAGCGAGAGGCGAGAAGCGGGGAACATTAACAGCTCGTATAAAATATTCTGCTTATTCCCACAGCAGCAGGCCTCATCTTCGTTGCTGCCGGCGGAATTGTCTTCACGAAATGGAACGCCAGCCAGTGCAGTGCGAGTTTATGAAGAAATGCGTATGCTAGTAACGAGTATCTGGATGACACCCTGCCTCTTCAAGGACGGTTGCTCCTCCCCGAAGCAGATCGACTCGAACGGACAGCCCAACTATTCGTAACATTTTGGAGCCCTCACATTCTATTAACTGCTAAAAAATACATGTGTTGTAAAACATTGATTAAAGTATTTTTAAAAATATAGTATGTTCAAATGACTTAAAAATTATAAATTATACAACTATAAAATTCATTTTTCTGCAACAAGAATAATAGCTACTGAACTCGGTAGCTCATAATGATGGACCCGCTAATGAATGTAAGTCAACTGGACTGAAAAACACGACTCAAGGGCGAAGCGAATCATAAAAATATCCCAAAAACCAACCAGAAGCAAATACTTCATTTCGATGAAGCATCATTTTTTAATGTTTCATTTTTTTCCGCGTCCATCAGATTGAATAGTTGTAGTTTTTCACTGACCCGATGGAGGTCACAAGAACAACGCAAAAATTCCATTCCGTTTCCCCGACACGGAGCGGGGGTAACCTTCCGTCGTCGATCGATTATGTAGCGGCTCCGGTTTCGTTCGTCGACTGTCGAGCAAACGAGACATCGCGCGTCATCGCCGCCGTGTAGAACCTGCTCGCTTCGATCGAGCAAACGGGTGACTTCTCTGCCGGTATAGAAAGGGAACGTTCGCTGCATGCCGTTCGGTCAGACATTTTTCGTTATTTATTTTAACCCCCATTTTGCGAGCGTCGCTGGCACAGGGCTGCCAAGCGCAGCAGTAACACGGTGGCCAACATTCGCACGGGAAAGATGAATGCACCTAATGACCAACCAAGACTGCCTTTGAGCGCTCGACACCAAGGGAATCGTCGGGGCGGGGCTGTGCGGGGCGGGGCGGGGCGGGTCGGGGAGGTTCGTCTTGTTGTGAAAACAAGTTTTGAACCATGGCAACCACGCGCAAACGAGCTCACTCATACGGTCAGAGCGCGGACAGACGACACACACACACGCGAGTGGTTTGATGAAGGTTTTGGAGCAGCGTCGTCGCCGTGCAAAAGCTCGCGATCGTGATCGCAGCGATCGCGTCTCGCGTGAGCTGGAATTAGGCGCTTGCGAACGCATCTACTACCGATCGGGCCGCAGGTGAGCTTCGTGCTGGTTCACTATTTGACTTCTTTTTTTTTCTTTTACTTTACCGCCAACAATCCCTCCACACAGCGCGGCGTGTAGGCCGCGTCGCGAAGCTGCGCGTCAGTTTTTGGCGTCGGTTTTTGGCGTCGTCGTCACTTGGGAATTATGCAACGGATTATTTACTGCCAAGAGCGATGAATTATGTTTCGAACAGTTTAGTGTGCACCGTGGTTACACATCGGGAGATATGCTACTAGAAGAAGTTTTTAGACAACATCACATTTTCTTTCTCGTATCGTCGCGAAAACAAAAAGCATAAAACAATCGACTTGGCAATTCCGGTTACCAAATTCGGGAAACCCGTTTCTACCTTTCACGTTGTAGGAGCTTTTGGCGGACAAGTTTTCAAGCTCGGGTTCTTAACCCTTCGCCATTCCCTGTTGATGAATAATCTGACCGCATGGCATGGAGGACGAAAAAACCAAGACGCTGACGCCACATTTGGTCGTCTTTTGGAAAGGAGGGAACAGGAAGACTGGCTTTCTTATGTTTTTGTAAGGAAACTTTTTGCCACGCTTACCCAGGACAGAAAAGGGTCATGGATTCCATATACAAGAAACGCAAATAAAAGCTTCGATGGATTAAATGAAGCAAATACAGTCTTACAATCACTTCCTGCGCCTCGCTCACTAAAACGAATAGTAGAATCCATTCCACTCAGTTCTACCAGAATAGCTACGTTTTTTTTTTCACTTGTTTTCTGCGCAATTTTGTAGCTGTACTTGAAAACAAAGTTCACATCAGTACGTTACTAATATCACAGATTGACCTCCAAAAAACTTCCTAAATCATAAATCGCTGGTAAATGACACAGAGAGAGAGAGAGAGAGACAAAAAACAGTAAAATACTTCAACGTTCTACAAGATTTCATAGAATCGCAACACATTGTCTAGATCCGCTTAGAATTTGACGCACACTTCACAAACACTACGAGGCGAACAAGCCCTAATGGGGCACAGAAAATAAACAAGTGACACTAAACACTCTCTAAAGATTTGGCGCGATCGCTGACGAGATCATTGCACAATCGATGCTGGTTATTACCCGGTTTAGGTTCACATAAATACATACATCAAGGCATGATGTTTCTGTTCCACAAACGGCACTCAACCATCACTAAATTCGACAATCTCTTGTAATCAAACGTTAAGAAAGTATCTACTATACTATTCGATGAACAATCAAACCTACAATCAGCAGAAAAGCATTGTACGAACCTTCACTCGAAGAACAGAAACGATCACAACTCGCAAACACGACGGCCGTTGATCAACTAACCAGAAAAGCGTTGAAGGCTCCGACTGCACCCATTTCCAAAGTGACAGCTGCATAATATGACGTTTCGAAAAAGCAAGCAAGCCTCAATCGTATCTTCGTTGCAAGCTTGTGTTGTTTGTTGTACGCAATATTACATTGAAACATTTCTAGCGACGCCATCTTTCGAGCAAAACAACTGTTCGATTGATGGTATTGAACTCATTGCATCGATCCACACCGGACCATATCGATCCTTATTTATTATTTTTTTTATTTGAAATTTACTACAATGTCGAAAATTACCATTCCACCGCAGGCATTTGAAACTACTATATTTGCAAACATTTTATATCAATTTTCACGTTATGTTTCAAACGCTTAAAGTCATTACAATGGCAAACGAGGCAAGCAAGCAAAATGAGCGGAAAAAATTGAACGTTGATTTATAGCATTTAGAAATTTGTGTAGTAGTTTCATCGGAGCATCACACCAGTTCGCGGTCCCACGATATCGGGCGCACCCCCGCTGTTCCTTCTCTACCACACACCTGTTCTCGGAAAGAAATCAACCCGAATCTTTCTTCTCCACGATAGTGCTACAATGTTGCGAAAGACGTTTCGTTATAAAATGTATCTCGATATCGTCCCGAGTTCAAAAGCAGCCTACTATCAGAGCGAGTAATCGTGTAGTTTCCAAGAATTCGTTCCTGTGTTCTTCAGTTCCACGGAGTGCTTCCAGTGGCATTGGAAAGTTTTTGCAAAATGTGTTATCGTACTTCACACGGCCCACCGGTCAATTTATGACCGGCTTCATCAAATAAGTCAAATTCATTCGAAAAAGAAGCGAAAAATTTTATCGCCCCACTCAAAATGCTTGACAAATACGGGCCCGCTACAGGCCGCTCCATAATTGCTGGAAAAATGTTGCCAAAGATAAAAACAAAATAAACAAAATGCCCCCTATAGATAACGCACCTAAAACTAAAGGTGCATAGTTATGCTGATGTGGCGGACAAATTTTCCTTGAGGAAATCCATGCAGTTTCTTTATGTTGCGAGTTCCACCCAAATGTTAAATGGCAAATCATTCTGTCTGTAATCGCTTGTTTTCCACAGATATTTTCCATCCGCTGCGTGGGAATCATAATTTGCCAACGTTTCCTGTACGAAGGATAGTCCTTTGCGCATGAAAGCGCACACCACCGCTTAGCGATGATTAATGATGTTAAAATAGCGAGCCAAAAGCCAACGGCTGCTGAAGCTGCGGCACAACAGGAAGATTGCTCGTTTTACGATGCATCATCACCACTGGCTGTTGTTAATGGCTTTATGCGATTATGATGATGTTATCTTGCTATTATAATATGATATGTATTTGCCCCCCACCACTCTCGATTATGACGTCTACATGCATGCGCATACTGCATGTGCGTTTCAATATTCTCCACAACGTGCGATCAGTCTATGACGTTTTTCACGCCGGAAAACACGGTGCGGATCAGAAGCCCTCAGAGTTTTATTCTACGGTGCGATAGAATGTGGTATTGTTTTTTTTTTTTTTTTCGATACACCCATGATCTTCCAGTGCGACGAGTTGTGAGAACATATTTTCTTGGTATGATTAATTGCATCAAGATGCGTGAGCGCCTGTTGCCGAACGCTGGGAGAACGGCATTCCAGGAACAGACTCTGGAATCGCACCACCGAAAGCGAGAAAAAAATGGAAAAGTTAGGGCTTCTGCTCACTCTCGTTAATCACTCATGTAGCGAAAGGGATCTAACGCTAAAACTACCACCACTATCAGGCGGCAACGTCGATGGCCTATTGCGGGGCAGATTAGCTCAGAAAACAGTCAACCCCATACTGATAAGTACTGGCACAGTTTCGATGACGTTGAAGGACACACCTCCCCACGCCGAATGTCACGTAAGCTTGAATAATTGTCCCATCAATATACGGTGCCTTTCACATGTTTTTAAGAACAAAAGGGAAACTTTGGCCCTCAAAACGTTCGTTTATTGTCGGCTTGATCGATTTGATTCGTTTCGCACACTTTTGATTGCCTTTTTCACCCCGCGGAACATCTTCCGGATATCGCGGGAATGAAAGACGTCCCCGATAAAAATCCCCGTGGCTCGCGATTATCACCCGCCACATTTCGTGAACGATTGCGATAAGTTAATTGTTGGCAGGACTGGCAGGGAGCAGGTTGTTTTATGAATGAAGTCGAACTCCTTGTGAAGTAGTGCAAGTTTTCTGAATGAGCGTTCAGTTGGTGAAAGTGTGAAACTGAGTGTTGAATATACCTGTAATACTTTTGGCACAGTGAATTCTTCATTCATATTTAAGATTCTGTTTTAAGCTGGTAGGCTGAAGGTAGGTTATTGTTTTTAAATACATACGTTGCACTAAATTCAAAATTGCTGAGCGTTTCGCTGCTG
>JAOEFI010000007.1:12490425-12500770 GCA_034621735.1 Anopheles plumbeus | reverse complement strand
GGTAGGCTGAAGGTAGGTTATTGTTTTTAAATACATACGTTGCACTAAATTCAAAATTGCTGAGCGTTTCGCTGCTGCGCTCTGCTAATAGCTCACAAAATAAGACTAACGTAGTCAATCCCAGCCAGTTTGATGTTGATAATCCGCATTATAAAAATTTACCTTGTAGATTTTTTTCATTTTACTATATAATCCCTTTCGTCGAATTATTATCAGCGACAAGGCTTCTGACACATTACAGCCTTTTGCTGCTGTTTCGGACGCTCTTGGGCTTCAATTTTTTTATGAGGCTTTATAGAAGAATCTGATGATCCCCCAATGGAAATGGAAACATGAAAATGTTAACATGACAAAGAATAACTAGCCCACCGATTAATTATTCTCTCCATTTCGTACCAAAAAAGTAGAAATAAAAAAGGATAATAGCTTTTGCTTATATGATACTTCCACGTTCAGAGAACGAAATATTTTCGTTTCGTCCTTATATAGTGTTTATAAGTTTAGAGGTCGAAAAGAATCTACCTTTAAACCTAACAAATGCATCCTTGTTGAACTCTATCTATCAGCAATGTCGACTGAACTGATCCTGCGTCATGAAGCTTTTCCGTTTCGAATAAGAAACTGAACAAACAGTCTCACCGAAGAGCCAGATTAGCAACAACATTTCCTGTACGATGCCTAGCAGGATGTTAGATCTAAAAATCTTCCACAGAAGAAAGCAATAGCATCAATCACCCAAAACCTAACCTGCTTCAACACAGTTAATCATTGTCGGCTGCATACGTCAAATCGACTGCAGAAAATAACCAGTACGAACAGGATATCGAGATTGAAGATTCCATTTTTGAAACTGTAGGTCTAAGTGTGGCCAATTCCCCCACGACGCACAACACTAAGTATATAGCCGAATTATCTGGCCATTGATATGAGTATCGCGAATTCCTGGCTACAGTAATCTTTGTCCCCGATGCTATCTTTAGCTGCCTACGTGTACCCAGGCTTGGCTGCTAGCCCCCACCCTTAGTGTGATCCAAACGCCATTCATTCCCGTGATGCAGGCGTTTATTTGTTCATTCATGAAAACCAACCCCCTTATCTAATCACGTCTGGCTCATAAAAAGAGGCTGGTACGAAATCTGTTGAATGTCCCTTGATAAGTGTGGAACACAATTCGGAATGAAGATCGCATACCAGAAGGAGCAACTACCACCAGCACTGCCAGGAGCGAAGGGCGCAGGTGTCCACATGTCTGCGAGGAACCGTATCGCGCATCCTCTTCCTGCCAGGGCCCGGGGCGAGGTCAACCAGCGTCGACGATTGTTGGCGATAAAGCGGCCATCAAAATACCTCACAACGCAAAGCCACCCTGGAGAAACAGGATGTTCGTCACACGGCGGAATGCTAGTAGCACCACCTCAGTGTAACGCCTCTTTTTCTTCAGGGGTTCATATGAGAGTGCAAAAAAACAACCAAAAACGAAATTCTTCTCTGATAGACCTGATCCACCCGTTATCCCCCGAACCACCCCCGGGGTGGATTTTCCGCTGTAAGTAAGGGATATCAACTGTTGATATTCAATGTTATTTTCGGATGTCACTGTTTATCACAGGATGCAGTTAATTGGACCATTTATTACACCAGTCATCCACCGTCCCAAGACCACCGATAAACGGGGTGAAATTTTAAGTGGAGAAAACGTGACATATCACAAATCAACCTTGGCTCAAATTCCGGGCGATTGTTTTCTATTGTCTTTAGAAAACGGATTTGCTTCGGCAGGAAATGGCTCAATCTTTAAAGCAATCTTCAAACCAATATTATGTACATATAATACGTAGTACAGGAGAAGTGCCCCCACCATGGTCACCCTACGATCATGTGTTGCATTCTTGAGCATTTTGTATTATGTGCGCAGGGATGACAAACATCAACATCATGCAATCATGAGATACACTTCTGAGTGTGCTACATTGAAATGCCCTGGTCCGTGTCGTCAAGCAAACAACTTTGTTTCCCGTTAGCTGAGATAAATGTTACGTGGAGGTAAGGTGGGTTGATAAGTTGCTTCAAGATCTACAGCGCACAACGGTGCAGTTATTATAAATCGATTTTCGGTAGGAATTTTATTATATTTTAAAATCAATTAAAATATGAAGTGACTGGTATGTTGTCAAATAAGTTATAGTTGTTTGACTACTTCTTGTATCCCAGTTTCGTTAAATCACATAAAACTGAATATGTGCTAGTTTCGGATATATTTCTTTCTGCCTTTATGGTCCATATCGAAATATTGTCATGGCTAGGACCAACAAAGTTCCATTTGCAATTCTAATGTATACAATGACTCGATGTATTCGATGCAGGGTCCTGTCATAGCGTGCACCATATGACCAGGAACACTTGAGGAAATACTACGATAGTTGATCAGGATGCACGGGAAGCGGGATTTTCCATGAAAGTCCTAGCAAAAGTTTTGTTCCACGAATGGCCGATATACATCAGCGTCATATCGCAACCCGGAACAGAGCAGACTCGCCGGGACCAAATACTAAAATGACTATCGTGACAACGGGTGAGATCGGTTTTCAGCCCGAAGGAGTAAAAAAAACGCTAGATAAGTAGATACTCAACATGCGCCCGCATGCAAATGAAAGCGCCTATGGCGTGATGAAGCGCTATTAGGTTTGTTGTAAATGAGGTGCTACTAACCATTTGAGACAGTCAGAGCCAATGATTTGATAATCTAATACATCTTTCCGGCAGTGTTTAACAATATTAAATACCATTTACATATGTGAGACCTGCTATACTATAAAGATCAAGACGTGGTAACACCTAGTATATAGCAGTATTATACGACTTGGATTTCTGAAACTACATTCTTTACACTTAAACAGTTTAAACATGCTAAGAAGTAATACTTGACGCAAGTGCAGTCACTAAGATATGGTAAGTATGTCAAACTAACAAATTGTATATGGCTTTTTTATTAAACTAACTATTAAACTCTTCTGGTTTTTATCAAAATGCGTCACATGCACCATATCTACCAAGCCCTTACATCGCAAATTAGCAGACAATAAAAACAAAAGATGATATTACAATGTTTGCAATTCTTCAATTGCACGAAAGTTCATAGAGAGTTTATTATTTACTCATTTATCCACAGATACCTTAATAAGTCGCAACTGTATTTTTTCAGTTGTAAATTTCGCAGTATGTAATGACATATTTCCAGAGTCCTAAAGCAAGGGTCCTATGGCTGATCAAAAGAAGTTCAAATATGTTCGAAGAAAACATCTCGCTGAGCAAACTCCGCAAATGTCCGCCAACCATTTGATTCTTCTTTTTCTTCATCTATTTCGTGATTCATTCGAGTTCAAGCGGGACTAATTTAATCGTCCCGTGCCATCCACTGTATTGATGCTTTGAAATTGAGATGACCAGTTAATAAACATCTACAGGACTCTTGGTCACGTACTCCAAGGCCCAAATATTCCACGTCCACAATGATCGCCGCATACATTCCCAAGGCAAACTGGACAAACATGCCTCCCGATCATTCTCTCTGTCTCTCATTCTTTCACTGCGCTACTCCATCTTTATCACACTATTCTCTATATTTGCTTTGCCTTCCTAATCGCCTCTTAATTTTTTTCCTGTTTCCTCTCCCTCTTTTTCTCGATCGCGGCAAAGAGATCGCACGATCGTAGGATTGCAGGATAGATTCCATTTGTCAAAGGTCCCGGCACTAGTATCTTCTGAGTGGGGGTCTATCAAACGGGTTGATAATGCCAACAATCGTAGTATGTTTAAGAAACGGTGCTGTTACTGCTGCGCTAAAGCTAGCACAGAGAGATTCCTTTGTACGGGGTATAAGCGACACGTCTCATGACACCGTCTCCGGTTTCTAAACGGTTGTCCCGCTCCCAAAATTGTTTGCAACATACTGCAAAGGGTTACTGGAGTTCCATCAACAATCTTACGTTTGTTCGACACACTTTAATAATTTCTTCTCCTGCAGTCTGTTGCTGGCCGAATATTGTAACAGCTTATCTTTTCATTCGCCGTGCAAGAACATTCACAGGAAAGTTTGCAATTAATCCGGCTTTGGAAAATTAGCTTGTAACCGGTAAACAAGTTTTATGAATTGGGTTATTATTTTCTGGAACAACAAGCCAACATTGTTGACAACACTTTAACAATATCACACCACCAATACTGGAGTTTTCGCAATACTTTTTCGAACAGGAAAGTAAACACATTTTCTATCGTATGTTTTTAACATATTAACAAAGTATTGCCGAACAATTCTGGTTAGTCAACATCGTGATCAATGCAACAAACAATAGGAATCATTTATTTTTACGAACTTTGAAAAAGCAATGGATTGATTGGATTATGAACTTGGGAAAAAATTTGAATGATACACTTCTACAATTTAACAAATACATGATAAAGGGAAGCTCCAATACTGACACGTCTTCTGACAGAGTTTCTGAATGCAATTTATGCTTCTCAAAACGCGCGGTCCACGATTTCCAAGCTTTACAAGAGGACATTGACTCCCTAATTCGTGCTAGGAAAACTATAAATCAGAAGAGTTGTCCTTTGGCACGGGTTTGTATAGTGTTGAAGTAATGAAACACTCGACTATGAGATCTGAGGTTAAAAAGAGCCAGTACGCGTCTGAAGAGAAGGAAAACAATAATCTGGTCAAACAGTCTAAGAAAAACAATTACAACCAGCACGACATGACACAGAACTATTATCATATCATTATGCTTCAGCATTATTCCAGTAATGTATTCTTTTCTGTCTCAACAAAACCCGTCCAAATCAAACAAACGTCATATTGCCCACATTACTCAAGGTAATCGCAAATTTAAAAAATATTTTCATGTCTGTTACATATGCATTGTATGTATATGTAAATCATTGCAAAGAACAGATTAAATTGTATAAAATAACACGTACAAGCAAACGAGAGAGAATCCGAAGCGAAGAGCATGAAGGCAGAGATAAAAATTGGCTAAACAAATCAAATAAAGTCAAACCTGTAGCAAATGCACCATCAAAAAAAAAGAAGGGTTTAAACCCACATTCAGTTGTGATGGACAAGAGAAATAAACTTTCAAATAAAACAAAAAAAGTGTCCAAGCAAGTTTTGCACGATACAATACGCACAGACGCGTGGATGAGACGCGAGTGAGTTGCCCATTCCACGCCATCGCGAAGCCGCGCGCGGGCGCACCGCTGGCAGCTTAGCCCCCACGCGCACGCACACAGCGACACCGGCGATCCCAGCGACGCGAGGACGCCGCAATAATCTCTCGCGAGAGCTGGATCCACGCGAGCTCCCCCCGAAAGGCAATCTGCAGAGAGAACGTAGGTGAGTGTGACCGGGAGGGCCAGCTGTGTCCGAAAGGGACAGATGTAGCTTGATGTAAAAAGCGAGAGGGGATTTTTGCGCCGTTCGCGGTACGGTCGCGATCGGCTTAGCGGGCCGCAGTTTGCAAACCGATCGTTTATTCCCGATCCAAAAGCCGAGCGGAGAAGTGGTTTGTTTTTCGAAGCTGCGCCTCATCAACGCAGCAGTAAAGCAACAATTGTAGCCGTCGCTTATTACTGCGATTAACAGTGTACTGTGCGTGTGTTGTGCCTCGCTTTGGAGTCCACAGTGCGTAAAGCTCGAATGTGTTGTGCATTGATTCACATTGAAGTGATCGTGTGTTTTGTGATGTGTCAGCATCGCCGGAATGTGAACGACTTTTGCTGGACAGCATCATCGGCTTGGTAGTTATCTTGCGTGTCGAACGCAATGAACAATACGCACCGACCGCAAACCAGTCGCAAGCTTAACAATTCAACTCGCAAAAACAGTCAGCAACACGTCTGAACGGTCAAACCCTGTGACGACGACGAAGACGACCAGCACCCAGCAGAGGTGACAGAGCAGGCGGAGTCCCGTCGAGTGATAAAGCGAGCAGCAGCGAAGGTCGAAGTTTATCACCGTTTCGCAGCACACACGATCTAAGCCGTATCAACTGTTCACGGTTTGCTGCTGGCTGTGTACTACCGAAGGCAGCAGTTTGCCGCTGTTTTCCAGCCGAAGCCTCGAAACGCGCGGAGTGTGCCACTTGCACGGCTAAATTGGCACTTGCACTGATAGCGCCACCGTGCTCTTATCAGTTGTCCGTCGGTCGGTAGGCAAGGGGCGCGCTCGGGCCGAGAGTGGGCCTTTTCGTTAGCCGCGGTGTGTGCTGTTTATTTTGTCGGTGTACATTTTTTTTCCACCGATCTTCAGCCACGCTCAGACTGTAATCTCTCAGTTCTTCAGACCGCTGCTGAACTGCTTTCAACAAATGCAACCAAAACAAAAAAAAAAGACAAACAAATCCAACTGTTAGTGAACAGAAAAAAGGTGAGAAAAAACATTTCACCCATCTAATTGATTGGAAGCTACACCACATCGAAGCAAGCTGCGTATGTGCTCGGAACAAAATCACACCACCTCCGCAATCCGCCGCGGAGATAATTTCGATTAATACACACAAAGTGAAAGGTGAAATAACAACGACCGTCGATTTCCCATTACGCCCTGCTCTCCCCCACGTCTCGTCTCGTCAGCAGCGTGCGGACCACCGCGTGTTATCAATAATTCCCGTCGACTTTCAAGGGGTTTGATAACCGCGTCAAAAAACGCCCCAGCACGGCGCGCTACACCACTACAAGCGGACAAACGTAAACAAAACAAAGCGCAGCGGGCAACAATGGCCTACGAGATGATGCTGTACCCGAAGGAAAAGGTAAGTGTTTTCCTCTTGTTTCCCCCCCCCCCGGCCTGGGTACGATTTTCTCTCGATCAATCGTCTGGATGAAGAGATCGCTCGATCAAATGGGTGTGTGTTTTGCGCGTCGTCTTCGTCGTCGCGACGAGTGCGTGATGTAATTTTCTGCTTCACTGAACGCTATATCTATTCACCTCGCGGGGCTTTCGAGCGGCTACTAAACCCTCCCGATTGGTATTAGTGTTCATCCGTCATACACCGCGTTCACGAGACGCGATCATCCAAACGTCCGCGGGTAGCAGGTTTGGAACGCGATACGAATGACGCACTTTTCGCTGGCCACATAGCGCTAGCACGTCCCATCCCCTGGCTCTCGCTGCCACGACCACGACGACCAGCTAGTGCGACTGTTTACTTTTTCGGTCCGCCGCACACGCAGCCACGGGGCTCTCACCTGCGATGCCAATACTTTTGCCAGCAGCTAAATACATTGCCGCTCGTGTGTGAAGTAATTAAAACGCATTTATTCCAACCGTCCGTTCGCCGCGGGAACACGATCGAATGCCGGGGCCCGACCCGTCATCGGTTCATCGCGGCGCACAAAGATGGAATAGGTAATTTTCACAAATATACCTGGTCTCGTTTCGTTCCACTACCAGCATACCCGCAAGCTTTTGTCGCTCCTACAACCAACGCCATATTTGTTTGGTCGGCTGGTTTGCGAGTCAGAATGTTGGCGAGTTTTTTTTTAAACCCTTTTTACCGCATCGGGAGTGCAGTTTTTCGGACCAAGTTAGCCGCCATTTTGATTGTTTACGGTAGTGTTAATTCTATTACTGTAGGTCGGTTTCTTACCTCAATTAGCATCGTCAATAGATCAGACTTTGCTGCATGAGCGGGGTAGACGGCTTTATACAAATCTTTTGGTTCAAAAACCGCAGTAGTTGCCGCCATAATTCCTTGTCTGTTTTCAACGAAATCATTAATTTCGACACGAAGAACAGACCTTTAAATAATGTTAACAGTATGCATGACCTACACTGTATACGAAACACAAAGGTGAATGTAAGATCCATAGAAATTGTATTGTACTAAAAATGTCCCTTGTGGATTTAGCAGATTTTATAAACTACCAGGCTTCTCCATCGGCGATCACATCACACTTTTCAACATGTTTTATGCCTCATAACTTCACAAGAAAAGTTAGATTAGTCAAACATTGATCCCACGTCCACCTGCCCGTGATGAGTCAAAATCTAATTCCATCAAGAAGGACAGTACGTGTGAATCAACCTACCAATAGATGTCGATCACAAACTCAGCCTTCGAGGAAAATTTAGCACAAAAATCCCTCTTAAATAACAGTGTTTGAAATCAATCCCCACCAAAGCAACCCTTGGTGAGCTTGCTGCCAGCAAACGCAGGACGCGGTGAGTTCACGACGCCTAGTGACGGCCCAGAGTCACTGAATGCCTCACACTCGAACCGGTTTCGGACGGACGTCATTATGGAAAAAGTGGTTTCTCCAATGTGGACACCTACTCTGGTCCCCGCCATGCCGCCTCGTTGTTTGTTCACTCTGCTCTCGCGCTACGCTGCCGGAGTGATATGCAAAAACCGATCGTAGGAAAATGGAAATAAAACATCAATTGTCGATGCTTAGTCAGCGTTTGCGTTTGCGATTTCAAAACACCTAGGACAACGGCACCAAGGGGAAGGGGAGGAGAAGCAAGCACCCTTCGGTGGGGCTTTCTACGGTCGATCCGTTCCGTGGCGAATCGCACAACGGCGGAATGTTACACCATTTCTCCAGTTTACCGGAGTGATTAGCGTTTCCTCAGGCCCCACCAGCGAAGATGTTGATGGTCTTGTGACATGGCAAAAAAAGCACTGTCTATTTCACGATCGCTATGACGCTGCGCCAATGATGCTGGTAAAAAGAGATGGAAGAAAAACAGGTGCCACTGTCAGCATCCCTCGAGTAATTTGAAAACCGAAGGAACGGCTCCAGTTTTGTTGGGATTGTCTATCATCAGTCCATCATCAGTAACACAGACACACACACACACACACACTCCTCCTGCGCGCACCTGGAGCCATTAAACAAACACACAAACCGGGTGGACCTAATCGAATATGGCGCGCCGATGACATCATCCGGCGAGCAGTTCTCTTAGGCCGCCTGTAGGCAAAACGTACACGAACGGATCAACACAACTGCTCAGCACGGGCTAGTCAAACATGGCGGCTCCCGTGGAAGACGGCACCGACGACCGCGACGACGTCAGCCATAAAACCGCTGGCCACACAGTGTGTGCCATTTTTCTTCCTCCCTCCAAACCCTAGTCGTTCGTTCGAGCTCCACCTCCGTGGGGTGACCTTCGGTACCGCACCATAGTGCAGTGTGTGGTTGGATACTTTGTTCTTTTACATGATGGTAAATTTATGATGGGTTTCCATTTGCTCTTACCCTCGCTGGGGAGCTGGCTGCCTTTCTTTTCGCTTCGACGGACTTCGAGGCGTTGACTTCACTCCCGTCCACGCAAAACTGGGTGTCATAAAGTTTTGCGACAGCTTTTTAGTCAGCTCCCGCGGCTCCCCGAACCCTTTGTCCAGGCTGGATAACAGTGGCGAGTGGCAAAACTTTCACTTTTATCCGTTTGTGCATTTTATTGAACGAATTATTTTATCCTCACCTTCCAGCCAAAGTGGCCGCAAGCATAGCGACGGGACAATGAGAGGCCTGTTGTTTCTCGCCAACTCGGAGCTCGTATCGCTGGATTTGAGTGTTTATATTAGTAACAAGAAATTGTGTCTAACTTGTTTCACAACACAATTGATTCAGATTGCAATATAAGTCCTTTTTTTGCGAACAAAACACAACTTTTGGAATGTCACCCTGGACCTGGACCCCTGGGGTTATCTGACGGAGTGTCCATTATTCCACCATTCCATCGTTGCTTAAGTTTGCCGACAGTTTTCAACAACAACAACAACGACAGAGAGAAGTTAGTTCTAGAATGTCAAAACGATCGCAATCTGGACGCCTGTCCAGCGTACGTCAATCGAGTTGACCAAAGAATGGATCGAGTTCGTTCGATAAAATATTCTAAATACAACAGGAAACGTTCTGATTTGCCCGTTCTGTTCTCGTGACACTCGTAAACTCGTGGTCCTATAAACCCGGATTAAGGCTCGCCCAAGTGGTCCCCCGCTAAGGTGTCCAACCTTTATACCTTCTACCCCGGAGCGATGGAAAAAAAAAATGGTCACGGGCATGCGCGCCGTCAAAAGGGGCTCGCACATTTATGAGCGCATTCATATTTTATTGACCGACAGCGCTTCGCCGGGAAGTTGATGGTTGATCGTAAAAAGAATGGTTTACCTATCGCACCTACCAAAGACAGCGCGAATGTCGCGGGTGTTCCCTGCCGTCCCCGTGGTCCTGAAGTTTCAACAAAGCCTCGAGCACGAGTGGTAACATGGTCCTCCAGTTAACCTTGGACCGCACGACAGCATGAAGCATTCGGGAGCTCCCGTTTTAGCCCCACCCC
>JAOEFI010000007.1:12481408-12490325 GCA_034621735.1 Anopheles plumbeus | reverse complement strand
ACACACACACACACACACGCGCACACGTTGTGAGCTCATCGAATCGAATGCAAGCTAAGCCCGAAGGTTAGATTTATTGACGTATGAATCTTGTGAGTCACGCGATCATCTTGTGCAACCTGCAGTTTTGTGGTGGTGTGTGGTTGGATCTGCGATCTCGCCTGAATCACTGCGCTACCGCTTTCAAATGCTTGACGTCACGGCTGCACAACACTGTGAGGGTGCCTTTCACTTTCACTTGCCCTGATCAGTACCTAGTTTCGAAATGGCGGCGCAGATATGGCGACGGCAACGCGACCCAATCGCGACGATGACCCAAAAATGGGGCCTGCATTGTGGGGAAGAGGGGCCGACCGTGCGGAGTGGTGTGACTTGTGTGCAGCAAATCAGGGAAAGCCCTGGCGTTATGCAACTTAATCCAGTTTTTAGTAAACCCACTACTGGGGGCCGACGGTCCGAAGGCTGCAGACTGAACCGTTGCGCACGGTTCGGGGTGAGTCCTGTGGAAGTCCACGGAACGCTCTGAACACGCACCATGTACCAGGAAGTGTACATTCCAGTGTGCTGCGTCTCCGGGACAACTAATTGCCTGTCGGCGGCAGGGACCCAGCTGTCACCCAGCCAGCTCACGTCGACCATCGAACACCGAGCGTGACTTGTTCTAAATTTGAAAGTGTCGCTCGATTCGTTCCAGCGTCCCAATGGTGGTTGCCAGTCTCCAGTGGCTGGGACATGTATTGCGTCGCAGCTCGACTCCATGCGAGACCCCGTGTCCCATATCTAGGCTCAGAGAATGCGCAGCAGTACGCAGCACGGTGGGAGCTCCAATACTCCACTCCAACACCACTGACTGCAACCGCCTCAAACCGGTACGGGTTCTAAGTGAGCCGAAGGCCTTCCGATGGCAGGCGAATGGAAACTGGACGGCGGGGGCCCGGGCAGAACAGAATCGCGGATCCACAGGTCGCGAATCGAAACCGGTCGGCTAAATGGCAGCGGGTGTCGGGACTGGATCGAATTTTGCTTCCGCGATCGCACACACGAACGCGCCATCGCCAGCGACTTTGACAGCAACAAAACCGGTCCCCGGGTGCGGGCTGTATTTATTCGGCATTTAGATGACGCGAATCGCTGGAAGCGCCCCGTTTTGTTTCATAGACTTCATCCCCGACACGCTCGAGAAACGGCGCAGCTCGTGGAAAGGCTTTTCGGCAGCAAAATTGGCCACCTTGGCTCGTCTCGTTGGTCGATCCGATCCGTTCCAAAGTTCCTCGCGGCGGTGAACAAATTTTAACACTACACGCTTCGGCATCGGTAGTTAACTTTGCATAATGTTACCAGATTCCTGCATACTAATGCGAACCCGTTCGACAGGCCAGGCCGCCCGTTGGAAAAGGTCTGGCCTTTTCGGTCGTCTTTTGGGGGGAAAAGATCAACAACGTTTTTAGCGAGTAGCAGATAAAATGTAGCATCGGAAATGAAGCCCTTTGCGTTTTGAAAAGTGTTTTCTATTATCAAACGTTACACAGATTACCCGGTTCATTATTGCCGTTTCATTCCCGGTCCTTGGTAGAATGGAATAGCAGGCATGGATTTAATGTTGCTGCCCTCTATTATAGCTACTTGTTTATATCGTCGTGTTATGTTACTCGTAATTCATACTTTGTTATACCATGAAACATGTTTGGAAAAATATTGTTTTGAACGTACTGAGTTGATTAAATGTATTACTAACCAATCAACTTCACCATTCATTAACGAAATTAGCATTGAATTTCCACTAAGGTTGGCAAGCAACATGTCGTTTTAGATCAAATTCTTCCGCAATCAAAAGTGGGTTGTTTTTGCTCGTGGTTCATGATTTTGTCCAGATAGCTGACGAAGAGCTGATGATAGTTGATTTACACCTAATTGTGTGTGTATTTACATATTTGTTTGTTGTTCACACGAAAACCTGAACTACCCCACCAAACGCATTTAATGTATTTGGTAGTGTTTTTCCAATCTGCTCCTAGACATGTTTAGTATAGCACACTTTCTGGTCTTCGGTTGAATCGGTTCAGCATTGACCATAACTCACCTGCTCGGTCAGTTTTTCCCACTGTTTTGCCTCATTCAGGTCCGCAGCCATTCATCACCACCACTGTTGGCCGTCTGCGATTGCTCAATATGGCCCGATGAAGCCGAGAGTTATTTCCGCAGTGCAGCCGGTACACCGCGATGGGCGAAAACAAACCTGCCCTTCAAAACACAGCACGTCACCTACCAGCTGGGTCCCTGGCTGCAAAAGGGAAACTGGGACTTGGCTCTAATTTAATCGCTCCAGATCGGCCGGCCGGCTGCCGAAGGGAAAGTTGACGCCGGGAACCGTCGTCGAGCGAGATGCGCCAAAACCCGCCCCTGGACACACTGTGAGCCCCGTTAAAGTCCATGCAAGATCGACTGCATTCTTCAGGATCGGTTCTAGGCTTCATCCCGAACAACACTTTCCAACGTTCGCCTTATCGGTCGCGGGTTCGTTCTTCTGGATACCTTGCCGTTTTTTTTTTTTTTTTTATTAGGAAACGAGGCGTGCCGTTTATGCCACCGCCATAAAACCCCTATTTAGCCAGCCGGGCGGCCAGTCGGAGCCGTAGGAGCTAGGAGGGACAAGGCGGCTGCCTCGCGTCGATCGAAAGTTGGCAAAACTTTCCGCCGACAGCTTCATTAGATTTCAGCGTGCGTGCATCGCGCGCGTTTTTGCAGAAAGTTTGTACGCGCTCTCCGTTTGCGTAGGTTTTCGCAGATGACGTACTCCTCCCAATGGCCGGTTTCCCGTAAAAACAAAAACACCACCCCTGCGCGTCTGCGTGGGGAGGTGATTTTGTTTTCCAATCCTAGCGGACCACCGTACGGCCGCAAAACTAAACAGGGGAGTGTTAAAATGCACCTGAAGCAACCACCCGACGGGCAATATATCGGCCATCGGTTTCGTTTGCCGTCCCGTCTCCGTTGGCTGCGACATCAATATTTATGGTGTCGCGCATACCGTGTCTCTCTTCTGGGGCTGCGTTAGTGCAGCTGCGCCGAGCCCACAGGGATGGGGGGCTGCTTTTGCATAAACAATCCGCCACGGGGTTTGAGGTGTGCCAACATAGAACAATTGAGTGGTACGTGATCGGTCGGACGACGGAGAGCTGGCCAAACCCTGCAGCAAACCGCCTGGAGGAGAGTTTTGTATGAATAAATTTTCACTTCATTGACACATTGGATGGAGAGAGAGAAAAAACAACAACCGCATATCACTAGTACTAGTTCTTGGAACCGAACAGGTCAAGAATATCGAATCAGTCGAACAGCAGACCCCAAATGGAGTTGTTACAAAGTGCTGATTTATGATAATTATTTTGAACGATAGTTTTTCGACGCTGGTGCCACTGCATCAGCAAATTCTCGGTATATTCGAACATAAAACGAATGGAAAAGTACCGCTGCTTGGGAAAATGTTTCCATTCAACCTAGGAGTTTACGAACAAGAAATCAATCACACAGGCAAAGGTGCTTCGTAGAAACGGTAATAGTTCCCTCGTAACACACCGATGTTTCTGGATGTCGGACGAAAGCGATAGATACAATGTTCCCACCAGCCGGCTGGCGTGTTCTAAACAATGAAAACTACTTTCCAGTTTCATAAGAAAATGCACGCGGCGAGGGGGGAAATAAAACAGCCTAATCTTTGCACCTCTAGTGCAAACGATTTCCCGCTAATCGGTCGTGCGGGATCAAACCGCAAGGCACACGGCCTAATCGGCCACCGTTAATAACACTTTTCTGACGTCATATGAGCGATCGGTGTCGTCGGTCTGTCGTCGAACACTGACGTCAAGCAGGCGTGACAGATGTGGTCAAATGGAAACTATTTTTCCACGCCAGTTTTGGGAAAACACAAAGTCAAAGTCCTGGTGCGATCTCGGTCGCCTTTCGGGAGAATAATTTTTCGTCAGTAAGCGTAGCAGAAAGCAGGACCGGGTCGAGGATCGCAGCATCCGCGCGAGATGACGGATGGACGCAGCAGAATGAGAGAATGATTGTGCGATTATTCGATGCTAAGTACGGTACACGGGGCTAAATTTAGATTATTACGTTACCGCGGTACGTACTGAGCGGTGGATAGCGACGAGAACAAGTTTGCGCCACCAGCGTCGCCTGTGTGCCCCCTCCCTGATCCGGGGTTTCGCGAACAACTATCCTCCAGGCGTGCTACCGTACCTCCACTCTAAGGGTGACTCTTTGCACCCAATCGTGATCACCATGACTACGTTCTTCCTGGGCTTCCGTTTGGAACTTAACCCTACTAATCGGAACGTGCCGATAGTAGGGCCTGATGCAATTTCGCTCCTTGCAGGTCCAACACCGTCAGTTCTCTGAACAGTAGGCACTTCCAGCAATAATGCAACACATATCAGGGGTCTTATCAAGTGGTCGATGGGTCTAGCTGCGCTTGCCTAGCTGTCGTCAGTCGTGACCAGTGGGCCACTTATTAATTTGACTATTGAAATCTACCTCCTCGGAGCTCTTGAATATCAACCATCTTGATATCATCATATGAACGGCTTTGAACCGCGCCCAACTTGGCGGCACCGAGCCTATACGATAAGGTCGTACCAGCCGACGTGTGGTATCTAATTGAATCATTGTTCTGATAAGCAGACCTGTAGCTGTAGTCTCGTATAAAAACACCCGGCATGCGGAAACGCGAACTCAATCGTGTAGTGGCCACTGTTCTGTCGAGTGATATATGAGCGTGCGGCATATGAAACAGGGCAGGTGGAAACTTCGTCACTAGGACTATAATGGAGCAATTGGCACGTATCCTGGAGCAGCTTCTGGACGAATTAGAGAAACAGGTGCGAGAAAAAAGTTCATTAAATGAACGGAGAAGGATGGATGCGTAAATCATTTTGTTAGCAAATCTTTCACAGTGTGGATAGTAGGCCTTGGGCAAAGTTCCCGTCTTCTTCCAACATATCTGTGGTACGTGTCGTAGTGTTGCTGTCCTCATCCTAAACGCATCGCGTCCACAATCGAAAACATCCATCATATATGTTGTTGGCCCAAAATGCTGTTCCCTAGATAGATGACGCAGGCTTGATCTGACATACACAATTAAACTCCAGTAGAGAGATACAGAGTGAGAGAGAAGCAGAGTTCTCCAGCGTGTATTCAATTAGAACCCGCGCGTTTGCATCACCACCATGTTCCGCCGGGGTTGGCTGCAACTGTATTGGAAGACGGCTTTTGGCGGAACCAGCCTTCGGGTTAGATCGCCCCATGAGAATACTACACAGGCACTTCGCACCCACTTAGACAATGGGAAAACGAAGAAAACGTGACGCGGAGTGCCAGGAAACGCGCGGAGCTACACGAAACGATGGCGTAGTAGCATGGGCCGCTCGCTCGGTATTCATATATTTTATTAGGCAGCGCGCTTTTTTTTTCCTCGCGTTGTATGCTGACGTTCTCGACGACGTCAGCGATTAAATAAAGCTCCATCTTCCACTGTTGGATACCTAGGAGGGAGGGGCGTTTGGTCGGATTCATAGAACAAAGCAAGAATGAGAGGCGAAGAGAGGCACCGATAGAGAGGGAGAGGAAGAGAGAGAGAGATAGATGCAAAAAAAAACGGTGGAGCACATGGCGATCATGTCGGTTTTGGTAGGGGAAGGGATGACTGTAGAATCTAGGATCTGCTGAAGCACATTGCTTCCTCCTGTTCTAAGTCTAGCCGAACATATCAGTCTGTGAAATGTTGCGAAAGACTCGACACACACTTCTTCTCCGGGTGTGGGTCGTCGGTGATCTAGTTTCGAGTGAGTGTGCGAACATGTTGGGGGCATCATGGGAAGAATATTTCCTACAGTTAAAAATCCGTTATGGAGATAGAACTGCAATCGGTTTTCCATGTACTAAAGTGGCCTATTTTTCTCTTTACACAGACGCCCCAGACGGTGCCGGCCGGTAACTACACCTCGGACGTCTATGCGTCCTACGCGGAGCTGTTCGATCTCTCGCTGCTACCGAACGACGGCGAAGTGCCGCTCAGTCCCCAGTCTCAGCTGCAGCAGAGCCAACAGCAGGCGTTCGGCGGCGGTCCTGCCCAGAGCCCGGACTACATTCCGGCCACGATTTTCCACGACGTGCTGGCCGGGCCGATGCACCAGATGAAACAGGAGCACCCGTCGACGGCCTGGTCGGACAGTTGGAGCAGCAGCAGCGGCTACAGCAGCTGCGGAAGCATCGCCAGCAGCAATCCCGCGTCGCCCGAGTCGCCCGCTTCGTCCTACGGGCTGCTGGATCACCCACACTATCAGCCGCTGAGTGCTCCGACCGGAGGACGCGACCGCCAGCTCCTGTCACCGTACTGCGCCACGTCCGGGCTAGATCACCCGATCAAGCTCGAGTACGATTCCGGGGCGGAAACGAGCATCGATCTCGACTCGCTGCTCGGTGACTCATCGCCGTACCATCATCACTCCCAGGCACCATCTCCGGCAGTGATCAAGGTGGAGAACAGCTACTCGCTTCCTGTACCGACGCAGCTAGAGCTGGAGCAAGCGTCCCCTAAGCCGCAAGGCTTCCAGATATTGCGGGAGCATCTGCAGGACACCAGCTTCCAGCGGCGGCACAATTTGAAACCGTTAGAGCTGGAATCGATGATAAGAAGACTCACCACTCATGCCGACATCGGGCCGCTGATTGAGGTCGCTCTGCAGGATAGGAAGAACGTGGTTCAGGCTACCTGCACCGAGCTCGGGATATCTTCCGGTACGTACAGAGAGCTCCTGTAGGCAAAAGCCATATACTAGCGTACTAATACTCTCCAACCCTCCCTACATCCTAGATCCCGAACAATGGTCCACGGCGAAGGTACACCAGTGGCTCGAGTTGGCCATGGGCCAGTACTTCCTGCCCCGGCTGGACAACCTGGCAGCCCTGTTCCCGGAAAACGGAGCCCAACTGGCCGCCCTCCCGCTGGAAGAGTTTGTCCGACGAATCCCTCAGGTAAGGTTCTCCCACCAACGGCGATGCAAATGGCGATACGAATTCGCGAAGCCGCGGTTACCGCGGTTACCGAACCGATCGCTCTCTACACACCCGATGACGTCAGCGTTAATGCGTCGAGAAGCAAACCTTATGCTATGTAGCGGACCCGCGGAAACCTGGCGCACGCCACACCGCGCATCCAGCAGAAACGATCGCTCGATCTGCACGCACACAGACACACCAACAACAACAACAAAAAAACCCCCGCACACCTGGTAGCTAAACAGAGGGCCCCGAGTTCGCGTTCGGACCCACTGTGGTTACTTTATTTTCCCTTTTCATCGCCTACCTTCCACGAACTGGTTTTCCCGCCGCGCGTCTGAAGTGTCGGTCGATTCCGACGATCGAGTGTTATAGCGCCAGCCGATTGCCATTTTGACGGTATGTGTAGGTTGCGCCGTGTTGCCGAGCTTCACTCGGTTCGGGAGTTTCACTTTCACCGCGATTTTATGTATTTGTAACGCTCTTTTGGCGTCGGAGTCGTAACAGGGTCCCCGGGTGGCTGCGTGTGTGTCGGAACTGCTGATCTTTTTACCATCGGAATGATCGGGCACGATACAGCGATCGGCCGACTGTAATAAGAGAACGAACTCAAAAAAAAAAACCCCCGTATACCAAGGGCTTGTCTGGAGCGTGTTAAGTCCCTTTAGCATTCCGTTCGAATGATACACCGGTTGTGGTAGAGATTTTTCGGAGAATCGGTACGACTATCGGTTATTTATGCCCAATTGGCCCAACCAAAACCACCCCCTCGTCTATTCGGTTTCGCGTCGCGGAGATACTGACCTTGAGGCCCATTCTTTAGCCATCCTCAATAACCGAAACCTTTTTCCTACCGGACTGCAGGGTGGCGATAAGCTGCACGGACATCTCGAGCTCTGGAAGCTAATCCATCGGCTGATGGTCGGCGATAATGCCACCGTCGACGGTGCGGTCACCGGAAGTTTCCCCGGTGGCGTCTCCCACTCCTCGATGGGCTCCGTGGGTGCGTCCTCTGTTGCTACTGTTGTTGGTGCGGTGGCTGGTCCCAGCTTCTCCGGTCTCCCAGTGGGGAGCATGGTCGGAGCGATGATGTCCAGCGATACCGGTACTCTGAACCTTGGTGCCGGTCCCAGCGGTGGATCGATCTCAGCCCACAGCACCAGCCCGTTGCCGGTCCTCGACACCTTCGACAGTGACTCCATGAACGAGGATATCAGTGATGGTAAGTGTCAGAATACTATTCCTAAATTCGACTCCATGCATCATTCTCAAGTACATTATCGGGTCTACTAGCTCTTAATCTCCTATAACCATCTCAACAGCATTTAAAGAGCTGAAGAGATTTAAAGTTTTGAAGTGGAAAAGTATCTTCTCAAGATAGTTAATTTCTTGGCACGAAAACAACTTGTTCGGTTAGGCCAATGTTGCAGAAAAGCTTTCCAAATAAACTACCCTTTCCCGTTCCGGTGGCCCACGCAAAACATATGCCTTGCAGTGTAAACGCTCGGAAAAGGCCAAACAAATACTGCCATAGTACATAGTGTTGATATACATATCGCGTGTCACGCTCAGCCCGCACCACACAGTTCCTCCCGCGGTCCCACCGACCCGTATACCAGACCCGCGCGATCGTTCCACGCGACGGTGGACTTTCTCTGGTGAAATTGATTTTGTTGTGGAGTTGTGGACTTTTACACCACACAAAGGGTTACCCGTAGAGAATGCCAAAGACGGGACTGGACGGGGCGAGCAAAAAAAAAAAACAACTCTACAACATCTCCCACCTCGATCGCGGTGTTTCCTTGGAACGACCTTCGGAATAACGATTAACCGAGGTGCGCTTAACGCATAG
>JAOEFI010000007.1:12458119-12476308 GCA_034621735.1 Anopheles plumbeus | reverse complement strand
GGCCGTAGACTCAACCGTTCAACAGTCGTCGATGGGAAACAAGAGCTCACTTTCTCATCGTAGACTATTCAGCGGTTAACTGTCAGGAAAAGGATATATGCGGAGTAATCGGAGTCGGCTCACTCGCCACAACATTGAATCTTCACTTAACTGTGGTAATGCATTAAGTCAAAAGAGTTATTGTTGTTATGTTTAGGCAGCTATTGTATATCGTGTATTGTTATTATCCATTGAATATGTGTACGGTAGCAATAACCGTATTTTGCGAAACCTACTTGGTTCGGATACTTTCTTATCTCACTTACATAGTACTACAACCGGTGTATGGGTAGCTTCTCGGAGGAGCATAGTTGGTAGGTTAAGTACAAACCCACAATGAAATCTACAATTAACTTCATGTGATTTAAGTGCCTTTCTTAAAGTAACGCTGCAGCGGAGGAAAACCCACGTAAAATATAACCCCTTTTTAAATTATTCACTCGACCGGTCGCTAGGCGCTAAGGCTTAAACTAATGGAAGCCGTTTCTATACCGGCAGCTTCATGCCACGGTACGGATTGGACTCACATAGACCGGTACCGGTGGCAGCTGTCGGTTAGTGAAGATGTGTCGGATCAATGCGATGGACCACATTTGTAAACGCAATGTATGTACGAATTAGTTGTAAAATAAATAAGAACCAAACCAAAACCGTGGGCCTTTTTTATTCACTTCAGTCCAGTACCATACTCAACATACCATTGGTTATTGCAATGGTACATCAATCGGACCGCGCAACATAGATGACCGACAAAGGTAACAATTCAAAACATAAACAAGTTAAATCATCGTGCATGGCCATATCGTCAGGCTTACAACAACAGCACGAACTGGTGATATGAACTGTTATCATGAATCGAACAAATTGTGGAAGCATTACGTCATCAACTTCAAGCTCCTGCCTCGACCGGAATGTCCCCACCTGTAATTTCATAATTTCCAAAACATGATACCCTTCACCGTGGAGTACAAAGAAGACGAAGCGAAGCCCTCAATATCAACAACTGATAGTCACAACTCATCGTAACCTTGAACTATCAGGTCGGTTTACGATTTCACAAAAACAACTTGAGCACAGGTTTTGTCGATCATTATCTAAACTATGTATATAGAAGAACGGTATGACATAACCCATCCGATGCTATATTTACGAAGAATGCGACGATAAGATACGAAGCACTATAACATATACTACTTACCTTATTGAACTTCTTCGCTATCGTGAACGTGCTGCGGTCTTTGATACCAGCTTACTATCACAGCGATTACCTTTAAGGGCTGTTTGTGGTTCAAATGACCACGCGATGTTGGTGAATAATCCGGATGATATCATTGTCTACTATAGCAGCCAATGTATATTCCGATTCGACACATTCCGATGGCTTGAGTAGTTTACATTCAGAACAGGTGATTGGCTTTCTCACAGGAAACAGCCAGTCAACTTTTTGTCGACAGCGCTTTTTAAAAGCATGCGTCTAACGCTTCTAACAACGCGTTGGAAAAATAAAACTAGAGTTTTTTTTTGAGTTTTGTATCATTCATTTTCATCCGATTCATTTAACTGCATTTGTATTCGTTCTCAACAGCATTCCGTATTCACCCCGTTCGTTTTCACCAGTACTCAGCAGTTTCGTTAAAATGCGTGCGTCACGTGTTCGATCTCCATCAGATCGGCGCAGATCTCCTCGATGCGTGTGCCGATCTTCTTGGCCACCTCGAGCTTCTCGTTCGCCGGCAGCTCCAGGAAGGTCCACACCAGATCGCCGTCCACCACGCACCGGCTCGGGTTAATCGGTAGCTTGCGCGTCTGCTTGATCGTCCGGTACGCCTTCGGGTTGAGGCCGCCCGTGTGCGGACTGTGCGTGAGGAGCACGTTCTGCAGCATGAACAGTCGGCGGTAGGTTTTCTCCGGCAGGGGCAGCACCAGCCCAAAGCCTCCGTCGAGCGTCGCGAAGAACGTCGTGTGCTTGTTGTCGTAGTTGAGCGTACGCTTCATCACGTCCGACTCGTGGAAGTCACACTGGACGCGGAACATGGCGTTAATCTGCTGCCCGAGATGGTAGTCGCTTTTGCGCAGGAGCCGCTGGCCGCCGAACGACTCGCGCGACTCCGCCTGGTACATGTAGGTGATCAGATTGCACTGATCGTCCGACACGAGGAAGCCGAGATTCGTGTTGTCCACGACGTACTCCACCTGGTACACGTTGAGCGGCTGGTAGTCGCGGGAGACGAGCGACAGCGTCCGGTACTCCTCCTGGAACCGCAGCAAGCTGATCGACTTGTACACGTCCGCGACGAGGATGAGCGACTTGATCGAAACCATCTGGTGCACGAAGATGTTCGTATCGATGAACGCCACACCGACCAGATCGTCGTCCTTCATCTGCCACAGGTACACCTTCTGGCCGACCGCACCCACCAGCAGGCCGCACACGTGCCCAATGGCCGAAACTGGGCCCTTCTGTTCCTTGATGATCACCTCCTTGAATTTATGCTTTGTCAGCGGTTTGCCCGGTTCCGGCACGACCTCGATGATGTCGTACAGCAGCAACCGGCCCCTGGACGTGATGTCCTCGCTGTAGTTGAAGTTCGTCCCTACAGCGATGTACTCCTTCAATCCCGAGCGGGCGCCTTCGTACGAGAGACTCACGTTTTTCAGCGCAATCACGTGTTCCCACTCCTCGAGGTTGATCGACGTGTCCGGAACCGTCTCCCAGGCGGTCGGTGTGACGAGCACAACCGAAAACCGGTGCCCCATCGGATAAAGGAACCGTTCGCCCTTGTTCTCCTCCGTCAACTCCTTATCTTCCCCATTGAAGCGGTAGTACTTGTTGCAGATCTCCTCCGTGTCCATTACGACACAGTACACCTTGTTCTCCCGATGATAAACGATCTGTTTTGGAGAGCTGCGGAGTGGGATCTTTCGTACCGGCCACACGGAGTCGTACGAAAGGTACGTCGGGAAGATCGAGATCTTTAGCTCGTACTGCTCGTCGAAGTATAAGAATCCGCTCGGACAGTTGACGTTGTTGAACGGTGCAAACGCTTTCATCACGGTTCGTGCGTACAGTCGGTGGGTTCGCAACTCGCCGTGGGCCGTGAGGAACAGGAAGTACGGTTTCTCGCCACACACTGCCACCCCGGCGTAACCGGAAACGTTGCCGAAGTGGCGTATCATGGAGATGTTCTCGTACAGGACTTTCGCTGCTAGTTCCTGCTCGTCTGGGGCCTCCTCCGTGCTGAGCTTGGCCAGTCGCACTGGTACGACGTTGAACAACGGACAGGTGACGGACGTCGAGATCCGTTTGAAGCGCAACTTCAGATGTCCCTTCGCGTAACGAAACACGCGATAGATCATCAAATCGTGCTCGAGACGAATCAGTAGGAGCGGACGCGATCCATAGCTACCGAGGGCGACCATGAGAATCTCCTTCGGGAGGAGTGACGCGGGCACGCCAAACGAAGACCCAAACGCAGTGGAGGCGTCCTCCTGCGAGGGGTTCTTGCCCATTGGAAGTGAGACAAATTCCATCGAATCCGAGAGCACCTTGTTTCCGTTGCCCACGTTCGTTATCAGGTACACCAGTTTGAGATCCGGCATCGAGTAGATCTCCAGCGTTCCGTTTTCTCGTGCCGCGAACAGCCAGTAGGTCGGCTTAACCTGCTGCATGTACTTCATCCAGAAGTCGGCATTGCCGCCACTTTTGCTCGCGATCGCCATGTCCACCATCGAGGTCATTTTGAACGAGCGTCCGGATTCGCCGTACAACAGATCCTCCTCGTCCTCAACCTTCATGTGCGGCTCGGGCTTCATCGAACCGAACCCGCTCGAGTACGCGGAGTACGCAGCGCCACCCTTGCTGAGGTCGTACACGTCCTCCAGCTTTTTGGTGAACAAGCCCGACACGTCCCGGTAGGCGCTGATCGCAACCACGGCCGGCGTTGTGCTGATAGTGTTTTTGTTCACCGCCAACCGGGGCATCCCTTTACCTTCCCTCAGCGCTAACGTTATGACGCGCCCTTCCGACGAGCGGACGCATACGTATGGATCGACGATCGAGACCGACGCCAACGGGCAGCCCAGATCGATTGGGATGTTCTGGAGAAGACGCGTCCCCTGGAGGAGCCGGATCGATTTTGTTGTCACCTGAACGATGAACCGGTTCGTGCCGATGTTTCCCACGTGTATTGTGGGAACGGCCGTGGCGAAGCCGGTGTTCTCTATCTCGTTAATTTCCTCGCCCGTCTGGAGCACCATTGTGCCGGCTTCCTGGGACAGTATCATGAACGCGTGCGTCGAGATGCCTTCCTCCGGCTTTCGGCCAGCCGCCTCATCGAAGACCGTCCACACGTCGAGGCACCCGGACAGGCCGAAACTCGTAATGACTTGTGGCTTGATGGAACTTTGCAGAACACAGAGGGCACCGTTCTTTCCATGCCCGCTGGACGTCACCACCTCGATGTCCAGCTTGTTCGGGACGAACTGCACCTCAGTTGGCTCCTCCAGCTCCTCCTCGCACACCCGCTCCCCGATGGCCATGTGCGCGATCGGGCCAATGTTGAGCACACTGTCACACACCTCGAAGATGTAGCTCGTCAGTTGTACTGACGTTTTGTATCCACTGCCGTATACCTCGAGCTCCTCCTCTTCGAGCCGGATTCGTTTGGGTTCTTTCTCGACCGCACCGGTGGTGTCGTCGATCGTGATAACCAGTGTTTCGTCCTTTTCCTTGAATCGCAGCAGAAGCGAATTCCCCAAACGAGATCCGAGGAAAAGATATTCATCTTCACAAACGCATATCTATGTCAAATGAAAATGGATTATTGTTAATGCATAAACTACCATGAATAAAATTTTAAACTACGAATGGTTTGATTCGATTACTTACACAACTCGTCAGTACACTGGCTGCGGCCTTGCTGAAATGGAAATTGCGTACACTGCGCATGGAATCGGCACAAAGCGTGAGCACGTACAGTTCCCCACCCTTCAGTGAAAGGACAAGCTTCTCAGGCTCAATGAAGCAAACTTGGGCGGCATCCAGGCTTATCCGCACACCATCCTGAGGTTCTGTTGAAGACGGAAAAACGAAAAGCATTAATAGATTTCTACAAAAATTAAAATCTTTAATATCATGTCATAATGATACTTACTCAATGGAAAGCTGGTGCTGTGATCAGCGCTGCTGTTCACGCTAACCCCGTACGGCGGAACACTCTGATTCAGGTAAATAAGCGCATTTATACACATTACCAAACAGCCACCAATCGGTTTGTTGATCGGTATCGCCTGTATGCAGTCGAACGGAAGGCTGTTGACCGTCCAAATCACAGGATGGACCCGCTGTTGAATGTTCAAAGACAATGCCACCATCGTACAGGTATCGGAGCGCACGGCAACTCGACTAAAACCATGCGTGAACATTGATTAGATATGCTGGCGTTTGAAGATTTCCCGCTGAGCAGTTTGACCAGCACAGCTTACCCCGGAAAAGTTCGTACTGGTTCATAAAGAATTAGCAACGTTGGCTCGTAGTATCCATGCAGAAACTGTACATCGATCACGTTATCAATCTTCTCATCCAAATCCTTCAGCTCGATGATGTATGACGCCAGAATGGGAGTTTTCGCCACCAGCTGTGTTGGAGCTTTCTTGATTGGCTTGACATCCTGCAGCTCTATCTCGTCGAGAGAACTGTCCTTACGGAATGGCAGCACCACAAGCTTTCGGCCGTACACCAGCATCACCGCACATCGATTGTCCGGATCAACGCGCACCATGGGAATGTGATAATGTCCGGTCCATCCACCCTTAATGTCTTCGTCTTCGAAGTAATGCAGTGACAATGTTTTGAGGTCGAAATTATCCGGATCGAACTGCACCACGGACAGCTTGGCATCCGGGAAACTGATGAGCAAGGCATCCCGCTGCGAACCGGCCAACGAAACGGATTGCATAGACTTGATGTTACCGTACAGTCGGTACGATGCCATACACTCGAGCTTCATATTTGGGGGCCGGGAAGCTAACATTATGTGAGAGAAATGGTGCACAGTGGCATTTACGTTTAATCGGAAATAGATGCTTAGGAAGGTCGTCTTACCGGTATATTTGTCCTTCGTTGCCGGGTCAGCGTCCGGGATGACACGATACACCTTGAGCACATTGGAACCGCCGGTAACAAGTGACTTTTCATTGTGGTTGAAAAAGTGGCAAGTCAGCGAAAACTCAACCGCAGTGGCTTCGTGTGGCTGTTTGCACAACGAAAACATTGTAGCCCGCTTCTTCCTTCAAACCCCGCTTATTGCACGCACACTTTTCTGTGAATTTGGTTTAGAAAGAAGTATTTTAAGATAAGAATTGATTGTTTGTACCGAAATGGGAATAGCTTTTACAAAACAAACCGGTAAGCGTGAGTTGCGTCAAACGATAGTCATCAATATTTACCGCAGCATACGACGGCTGTCAAATTTCAGCCCTGCAGGAACGGCCTATTTACACTATCTCGCTTCGCTCGTCGCTCGTCGTCGCTACGATGGCTGAAAAGTGTAGCGAGCAGTCACTTGGATGACAAACGTGCTGTAACAAAAAAAATGTTTTGGCGGGACAGTGCTTTGCATCGTTTACGTGAAGGAAATAATCTAGTCGTTCCAAATACGTTATGAAATGGCGTTATGCCTGGAATATTTGTTTGTAATCAGAAGATTACATAGAACCAGTAAGACCATAATGTCTTGCAGCGACTCAAATCATACCATTATTAGCTCAGTTGCTAGGATATGTACAGGTTGTACATCTCTAGAATAAAAGCGATGGGAATTTCGCGCAAAACAGCTAATATCAATATTAGTATAAGGCAAAAAAACACCATTTTTCGGATTGTTGAAAATATGTTTCGGGTCAAAAAAAAACAACCTATCACAGAAAAGGAGTCGCTAGAAAAAAAAAATGTGATGTAGAACATCACAAATCTGTTTGTTTAATTATCACTTCCAGCGCAACAATCAAATTTATACATAACAATGGTGCAGTTCAATTTCGCCAACCCAATGACGTCACATATCCGCCAGCCACACACTTACCAAATCCATATGCAAATAAAAAAAAACGAAAAGGAAATAAATCTCGGAATTTTTATTTACCAACCCCTCAGACCCTGTGATATTCGATACACTCCATTCAACCCAACCTGCACCTGTGCTACTCAAACAAAGAGGAATTTAAAGAGAAAAGAAGTAAAAAAACCAGTTTTCGATTAGCAGCAATTCGGTTGCCATTTGGAGATATATTAAAACATTCTTTCGTATCTATCGTAGTGTACACTCAAGTATGTGTATGTACATAATCAAATCAATAATCATACGAAACGTAAAATAGTAGGAAAGTAATCATATTGTTCAAATGTAGCAATAACTAGGAATTATATGATTCTGACGCATAATAGCTTATCTGCTAATAGTGATGATAGAATGGAAAACAAATGTCTTAGTTAACTATTGGCTAGAATGTGTTTATGTGCTTAGTATAATATATTTTTCTCAACTTTTTACGCTTCAATTAGTGTATGTATGTGTGTGTGTTATATATATTCGTATCGCTTCATATGTTGTTAAAGAGAACTTAAGCTATTCATAAAAGAAAAACGACGCCACGCCTACATTCATGTTTCGCATATTTCATAATAGTTTTGCATTCCGTTGGCAACACCCTGCACCTCCATTGCTCAAGTATGAATCAATTTTGAATTGTTTCGCTTCTTGGATATAATAGTTCGATACATTTTGCTTCCTTTTGCTGCACTCAGCCCAACAGCACCACCATCATCCTTTCTGTGTGTTTACGTTTCTAAACTAACATAAATATAAATATACAACTCCTAAAACAGAGTCGGCCAAAATAAACACGAATCGAAAATCTCCGCTCGCTAGCTAGCGGTAAAGTACGGCGGAGATGGAATTATCGGACAGGAAAAGATTTCTTATTGGTACTCCCCCAAACAGCTCATTTCAATGGAGTCAGCATTTCTTTGCCAGATGTTTATGCATTTGCATTTGACATTTTTTTGTTTTTCGTCGCTCGACACTTCGGCTATCCCGTTTTGTGTGTGCCTCTCTTTCTTGCCATTGTCTTCGAAGGCTCCCCAAGGACTATGACACGCCGCACTGTACATTGAGCATAGCAGACCATTTCTTTTTACGATCCGGTTACATAATTCAAACAAACTGAAAACAAACTCATCTAACTAAGCTACTCAACTAAACACCAGAGGGCAAAAGCTACCTCACTTAGGCTAAGCAATAGTTCGGTCGCTTGTTAGGTTTAAGTGATGTGTTGTGGCCGCCTGCCTGACCACCGTTTCCCCCCCTCGTGCAGAAGTTGTGGCTGCTCGGGTGTCCAAGGGAAAAGCACAAAAAACGGCGCGTACGTATCGCCACACACGCCACACAACAGAGTAAGAAACGCGGAACACCGCCAAAGTGGCTGACGAGAAATGTTAGCCCGGGTGTTGCGCAATAAACGCCCGCCACTCCGCGGCCACCGTGGCTTCCTTTTAGGCGATGGAGGGAGGAGGTTGTGTGTGAGAGGCACCCCGGCCCAACGGGCCTTCCCCACCGCGCACAGATCGGTCCGGGTCGGAGTCAAGCGAGGCACCGTTCGGGGCTGTGTTTACCGAATCGAATTGTTACGGAATATTACTCCCCACGCAGCATAACCAGCAGCAGCACGACAGAGGGAAGGGTTTGGTGGTGGGCAGAGGGATGGAAGGGAGAAACAAATCAATCGAACCGATGGAACGAGCCTGCTCCAATCCTCAAACTGACGGTGGTGGGTGTCTGCGTTAAGACAAATCGGATGCAGAGAACAAGTGCTTCACTAAACCACCGAAAGGCGAATTGAGGTTCAAATGCGAGTGTCGGGTTTTTTTCTTCTTTTCTGTCCACTTACAGCTTTATCTATAGTAAAACAACACCGCGCGAGTGCTGGTGGATTTGGCTGGGGTGGCACTTATGTAAACTTTCTCTTTTCGTAATCGCGAAAACGGACCCGCCACCGCGCCGAGCGTGAACACGCTCACACTCACGATAATGTGTAACTCCCCGTTCAAATCAAAACTCCAATCAAACGTTTCACTGATCACCAAAAAGCATAGGCACAAGAAGTGAAGTGAAGAAAATCCCAATCCAAATGGCCGACAGTGAGTGGATTGGATGTCTTTTCGGCCTCCCTCTCTCCCCCGCCCATATTGCTGGCGGTGGGGTTAAACAGAGGACGGACGGAGCAGGCGAGGCGCGGCAAAAGGGGGACAGGGGCGAGCGGCGGTCAGGCAAAGTTCATCGACACGGCGGAAAATCCGACGATCGCGCGATTACATTTTGCGATTAATGATTTCAAATTCGCTGCGCTTCTCTCCGTTATTCGGACTTCCCCACCCCGACCAATGGTTAAGACGCCATTATGAGGCCGTGGTTTTTGGCTACGGATGGATTTATAAATAGAGAACAAGTTTTAGCCAAATCCCCTCGCCAACGAACGGGAGGAGGGAGGCATGTAAATTAGCCCTCAGTTTGATGGCCCCCATAACAATTCAAAAATCGAAATAGGTGGAAAATATGAGAAACGACATTCTCGAGCACACATCGACACCGTTTGACGTCGAAGTTTAAATTAGAATCTTGTCCCACCAGTCTTCTTTACAAGCAATGCTATATATGCCCCCCTACCGATGCCACTCGAGAGAAAATGAATAAATTACTCGGCGAAACATTCCCTCCTCAATGCGGTGTGTCACTTTGCGACGAGAAACATTGGCCCCCCTTCGCCGGGTCGGGCGATCTACGCAATGTGAAAATGACATTGATCAACCCATAATGGAAAACAGGCACCAACACTATGATCCGATAGGAAACTTTCATCTCGGGCGTGCCAAAATCATGTGCGTGAGCTGACAACAAGGTTCAGTTCGTAAAAAGTTAGTCCAATACGAAGGTCTCCATAATATCAAATATTTCCTTTCCTTCCTACCTAACTAGTAGATAGCAAAAGTTACCCCCTTAGCCAAATGTGGTCATCTTGACAACACACCTTCGACCGCTACGTACGTAAAATAGCCAACTTTAAAGTGCGCTGCGCTGAGTGAATGTCCCTTATTGCATTTCTCTATCCTTCCACTTGCGCCATTTTCTATTTCGCCATTTTAACACCATTCGCAAAACGGTTAGCTAGTAGGGTAACACATCCCCGTGTCCGTCCATGTTTTCCACTCCACCATCCGCAGTCGGATCCGCGTTGCTAAATGCAAATCGGCGATCCGTCTTGAGCGTTGTCTTGGTCGTCGCCTTGGTCGTGTAGCCATTACCTTCTTCTGTCGCCGCACGCTTACTGCCCTTTTCTAGCCCACTCTAGTGGCGTTGGAGCAAAAGTGCAGTTGCACCATAAACCCCTTCCACCGACTCCACAACGAGAGATTGGACCGTTCGAGCGGGTTTTTGATGTATTTGTGCAAACACATCTTTTTTCTGCACCTCGAAGCTTCTGGAAGCCCCCGGGGGGCATGGAGACAGGTCGGTCCACCAAAAAGTTTCGCTCCTCTCCTCGTAACGTAACTGTTTTCTCCCCTCTATGATTCCTACATAGTTATGCTGTGTGCACCTTCCCTTCAATGCGACTCCACTCTATCGTTTTCCTTTTGTTCGCATTATCTCTCTCTCTTTCTCATTCCCTCTCTCTTCCTTCCCATGCTCCTCCTGCCTTTCACGGACAACTAAAACGGAAGATCTTAAATTGATACCTTCTAGCGTGCTGAACGCGCTCTGTTGAAGGAAAAGCAAAAGAAAAACCTATTGCTTCGTATGTTGCTCTTCTCTCTTCCCTTCGTCAGATCGCTAATGCAGGTGATCAGATCTTCCCCATTTCCTACACCTTTCGAAGGTGGCTACTAACGCCTACTGTTTAGTATGCTTTTTCTCCTTTCTTGCTCGCGCTTTCGCAAAACGTCACCTTCTAGCAGTGGGTTTTTTTTGACACGATGCCACGACGAACTATGCGGCGATATATAATAAATCCCCCTCCGTTCGTGTCGTCAGACAATGGTATTTGGCGGAAAACCCCGATCAGTCGCAGCGAAAGGGCGATATACTCACCCCCTACAAAAGGGTGCTTCTTTCTTTCCCTGGCTGACAACTAGCAAACTATTTCTCCGCTACTTCTATCCGTTTCCGCTTCTACTTTTTACTCGATCGTTTGATTTTTTTGTTCGATTTCCGCGACGCTGCTTCTAACCAGATGACGCGAAGTACCGTTTCTCTTTTTCTTTCTTTTTTGTTTTGCTGTCTATATGCCCTGTTTCGCCGAAGACCGATTATCTCCGTTTTCGTTTCCCTTCAGAAGGGGAACCATTACTCGCTTTCTCCCTCTACAGCATAGCATATGCTGCTCCGGTACTACTGTGGTCAGTTTCATGTTCGCTTTGATCAGTAGTAGTGGGGTGGGTGTATGTATATCTATTATATATTCAGGGCGTTTAGATTTTAGAGGCACACTAACCGCAAACATTTGCAATTTGCTTCATTTCGTTTTCCTTCGCAACAAAACCCCCGGATTTCGTTTGCCTGTTTTTTTTGTTTTGTTTTTTTTTATCGTTTGTTTTCTCGAAGCTCTACAACTACTATCACTTCCCTGGCGAGAAAAACCTTCTTTCCTTCTTTCGCCTCTTTTTTCAATGAACGTGGAACAAGTCTTACTTATTAGTACTCGAAGTAATTCCATCCGCCACCGTCGAGTGCCTGTAACAACATTAGTTACACGGTCATCGTGAGGTACCCATGCTGCCCGTGGTGCTGCAGTTGCCCGGCCAGAAGGGAGCCCGCATCCGGCCGCGTGTCCTTCTGCGCCTGGGCCGCACAAAAGTCGGGCGTCGAGACGGAGCGCGACAGGTTGCCGAAGCTGAAGATCGACACGAGCGATGTTATCCGGTCTATGCTTTCGACGGAAGAGGAGGAAATCGCGGCCGGCGAGGCGACACTGGATTCATTGGCGTCCTTTTCCGGCTGGGCGTGGGCGTCCGTTATGTCTTCTGCCGACCCCCCTTTCGCAATGTCCGCCTCTTCTTTACTTTCCTCCACCGGTTGTTGGCCGTCGCCGAACACTTCATTTTCTGGGGAAGACGGTCCGGCCGAACTGCTTCCGCTGGAGCATGACCCCCCGCCGGTGGTACTGAGATTTTCCGCCTCCAGCTGCTGGTTGACGCACTCGGACAGTGCGTCCGCATCGCCCGGGCAGATGGCTTCGTGCGGGGACGAGTAGAACTGCGGCCGGCTGTTCCCTCCGCCGTTGCACAACGCGCCGATTGTGGTGACCGGCGACGAGGGCTGACGAACGTCGTTTGGTTTCAGCCGCTTCGTGGCCAGGAGCGCAATCGGTAGATGGTGCTGGTCAGCCTCGTCATCGGCCGACACCTGCGGGGAACATCCTACCGGCTCGTCCTTCCCGTAACCCGTAGCCTCCCAATCCGTGGCGGAGGATCGACGACGCTTCGTTGGGATAATCGCCGTCACGCCACCGCCGTTTTCCACCCGATCGCCCTCCGTGCGGTGTCGTCTCCGTCGCCGCTCGGAACCACGCTCCACGGAGCGGCGATCCTGGGCCACGTCGAAGTACATCAACGATCCACCACCGCGGAGAATGGTGTTGGTGGCACGAACTGTGGCCGCTTGATACGCAGGTTTCACGAGCGCTCCACTATCGTCATGTCGCTCTTCCGTTTCCTTGCGATGATGGCAGGAAAGATCCTGACAAGTGTCTTCCTCTTCCTCCTCCTCGTCGGCGTCCTCGTCCTTCTCATCCCCTAGGCAGTCGAACGGGGTTGACGATACACTGGACAGGAACGAAAACGATGCCGGCCCGTGCTCACCGCCACCATCAGAGGCACTGTTTTCCTCCTTCTCATCCGCGGTACCGATCCACGGTGCGAGCGCTGGCAGGAGGAACAGATGCGACACATCGTGATGCCGCTGCTCGTCCCGGTGGTGTGGATGGTGCGGCGGATGATGGTTCTCCTTTTCCTCCTCATCGTATTCCCGCTCTTCCTCTTCGTCGTCCTCCTCCTCCTCTTCGGATTCCGTTTTCGAGAGCCCATTGCGGCACATGTTGAGCGGCTCTAGGGGAAGCCCGCCGATCGTCGTGGGAAGATTGGCGTCATTATCGCACTCATAGTAGGCACTCGTGCTCGATGATCTGTCAGCTTCGCGACACCGCTCGGGTGCTGACGTTCCATCCTCCTCTCGGGCGGGATCAACGAGGTCATCCGTGCTGCTCTTGGATGACGCAGCTGCCGCCGTTGCAGCGGCTGCAGCTGCCGCGGCGGCGGCCGCCATTACCATACTGTGGCGTTGCTGTTGCTGATAGTGCTGGTGCTGCTGCTGCTCCGACAAACTGCACTTGCTGCTGTCAGCATCGTCGCTGCTGTCAGCCAGACCGTCAGTGTTGTGGCTGGCCAGCACGTAAGCACCGTTCTGCCCCTGCATCAGCTGGTGCTGCTGTTGCTGTTGGTGATGGTGTTGCTGCTGCTGCTGCAGATAATGACCGTGCACTATGTGGTAGGCCTCCTCCATGAAAATATAGCGCGCTTTCTGGAGGACGGTCGCGACCAGCAGGTTCTTGTGCAGGGACACGCCACCGCGACAGACGCGCGATTGGGCGATTTTTGCCAACGATATCCCGATCAGTCGCTGGGCTTCCGCCATCGTTTCTAGTTTGGACGCCGTTTTGTGTCGCTTACGGGAAGACGTGCTGCAGAAAACGTGAAGATTCAGTGTATCCTTTCGTAATGGTCACCCCCCGATCTTGGCCTTCTCTCGCGATCACCTTAGCACAGGTTTCGTATATGTTTCGAACACAAACAGCTCGAGGCCGCTCTGAATGGTATGCACGCACAATACTGAAACGTATACACCTTTTAAATCGCAGCCTACTATCGGACCCAACGTCCCCACGAACACTTGAAAAATCGTGTAATAGCAATTTCAAATCACCACTTTTGCCAAGGACACACTAAACATTTATCGATTCGTGCCTACAGCACAAGGCCACCAATCAATTGTAATCCAAACAGGTGTGGAGAACAGACACCGCACACGGCTGTTAGTTCCGTTCCGAGCGATTTAAATTAGCCAGCACGAACACACGCGCGTCCGTAGTGCACGCACTCGGTTGAATGGAGCTGACACCGGAAAAAAAATGACACGTAAAATCTACACATTAATTTTCCTTTCCCATTACTGGCAGACACTACACACACTGCACGTTGCTACGACCATTATATGACACACTAGCCAGTTTTTTTAACTCCGTAACCACGCCAACCCCGGTTGCTGTTGCTGCTGCTGTTGGCTCCCTTCCTGAATGCACAAATTTATTCAATGACGCACAGAGTTTCGATGATGTGTGACGCGAAACCAGCAGATTCCGATCGCAACGTGCGAAGATCTCGTGCGATCCCGTCGCTGCTCTCGCCACGACTACCACTGGTTTGATAGTGTGATGTTGGAACAAGCTCCGCCGGACACCAAAGAGCCCGAGAAGCGCGCAATTATTATTCACCCCCTGCTTGGCACGGTCGCCCTTCTCGCGTACGACACGTTTGGTAACCTTTTTCTATTCGTTTCCTTATGCTCCTGTGAGTCCAATCGACCATCCATCAAACACACAACACCACGCCACCGACCATCGACGGAATCACCATTCGATTCGAATTGGTCGAATTGCACACGTACACCACTAAAAACTGGCCGCGCGCACAGCAGCAGACCCCTTCCTTCAATGGCCGATCTTTGGTGTATTCCTTTTACGATTATCGTTATGCTCGTTCGCGTCCGCTGCCGTTCTCCTTCGCGCTGAGAGCGTATGACTAATAAAAACTACTGCCGCGAAGGAAATAGTTTTACCTATGGCCGCGCCGAAGGAGCGTGAGAGACTACGCGGTCCGGATTTCCAACCTACTCTTTTTGACCCACGAGTCGCGGCAAACTGCGCTATCTCATATCGCGTTATGTTCTTCCGAATCGCGCACCAAATCAATTGCGATGGACGCTCCCACCCGCCTGACGGACTTTGACTGTGTGCGCAAATTAAAAAGAAACACACAATGCCACTCCAATCCGTTCCAATTGGTTGAACGTATATGTTAATGCTTGCACGCTCTAATCGACCATACGAAACCGAAATACCCGCTAGCGAGCGAGACACACTGCCACAACACCAATACACACAATTATTCCGAGCCCGAAACACTGCGTTCCGATCCAAAACCGCGCGGGATAAGACAATTCCAATCTCTCGCTCTTTCACCACCACCGTCTGACTCACTCGAAGCTCGCAGCCGCTGCCGTAACGCACGTAGTAACCTTTGCTTGAATTGCAACAACCACGTTTTTACTCCGCTCTCTCGCACTCCGTCGCCGCGCGCCGCTTCGTTCCACTACACACAGCGCAGATCCACAACCTCCAGCTTCTTCACTGTCGTCGTCGTCGTCGTCGTCGTCGTCGTCGCGTCGTGGTCACTCGCTCGTATTTGGCGCGAGCCGTACGTGCACGTGTTCGAACGGTTCGGATTCTGTTGCCCGACTGTCCGACTTTGATCCGTTTATCGCGCGGAATACCCCCGGGCTGGGTGCATGCCACACGAATCCGTCGGCCGAGGATGACGACGCTACTCAAGAAGAAGAGGAGCAATAAAGCAGCCCCTCGCGCTCTCACTTCCCTTCCCTCTCGGCACGTCGCGTACACGACACTTCCGTTAACGAAGCAACAACAGAAATAACATGCCAACTACGATGATGAGGATGATGAGTGTGTCTCGTTACCTCTCTCTCTCTCTCTCTCTCTCACTCATTCGCTCCTGCTCAGCGGCCGGAAGGGCGGAAGGGATGTGCGGCGCGACCACTGCGGTGGTTGCTCTGCTGCTGCTTTTGTTTACGTCGCTGCTCTCGCTCACACTTTCACGCCTTTTCGTCCGATGACGGGTATACTCACTTGCCTAACCTTTCCCAAATGCTACACCCCATTACAACCGCACACTTACTGCTCTTTGATAGATTATGCACTATTCGCTCATCATCTTGACCTCTCTCTCCCTCCGATCGCTCGCTCTCGTTCGCGCGCGCACGACCGATGGCCGCTGTATTTCTTCTGCATCAAAATCTATCGTACCGGTGCTGCTGCTGCTGCTGGCGAAGTCATGTACACACAATGCCACCGAAGAAGAAATAGTGTGACTTCGGTGTATGTGGCACAGAGAAATAAAAACACCGCTTCTGTTGCAGAGCGCGGTACGAACGCACACACTTGATGGCGGCAAGGACTCCAGATGCTCTCGCTCCGTCCCGCTCTCTCGCTATCGTCTCTTCAGCATCACTCTCCTTTGCCCTCGCGGTGCAACGGGCGCTCCGTGTGTGCAACGCGCGGTGGTGGTGCTGGCCCGGCAAGGTTGTTTGTTTACTCGCCTTTTTTGTCGCCGCGCGCTGCTCTCCTATTCATTGTATTGTTGTTCCGCTCACTTCTTCACGTCCGATTAGCGTTCGCGCCTCTCCTTCTCGTGGGACCGTGAGGATGACGGCGATGATGATGTGTTGTTTTGTTGCGTTTTCTCTTGCGCTCCCTTTCCAATCGTAATCGTCTCACTCTGCCACCGCAGAATTTGACCCCGCACTCTTTTTTTCCTTCGAACAATAATAATCAAGTACCGAACTACGTACTCTAGCCAACTTTCATCCGTTTACAGGCACGGTGTGTCGCGGGGGCTGCCGTACGCTGGGGATATCCGCGACGAGGGTGCTCTGTTGTGTTTTCGTGCCGTTTTTTGTGTCGTTTCGGTTTTCGATTCGGCGGTCACACCACACAACATACACACACACACACACACACACAGGCGCGCGGGCGTAAGTTCGATCTGCACCGTTGGGGAGCCAAAACTGGATTGAAAGTATTCGCCACCGCGCGCTTGCATATATTTATAAACTGTACATAGCTGACGTCACGGCCTACTTTTGCTTATTTTTTTCTTCGGCCGCTTGCAATGATTACTACTTCTCCAACACTGCGTGTGGCAGTCTTCGCACGGCGGTTTTCTTTTGGTGAACCAGCGCCGCGTTTTCGGTACACAGGTTTGTCTCGCTCTTGTTCCCGCCGCCTAAGCGCGTGATTTTTATGTGCGCTGCATCGCATTATTGGTGATGCACCGACGTCAAATCGCGATTCGTTTCGTTTCTTTCTCTTGTTTCTCGCATCGAGCATCGGCGTGAGCAGCGGTTTCTCGTTTCCCCGTTGTTGGGCGGTGGAAGCAATTAGCCAGCAAGGGTGGCGGGCATGTTGGTGATTTGAAGAACGGGCCGGCGGCGCGATGCTCCCTTCAAGTGCTACCTCTTCTTCGCCTTTGACGATGCGAATGGCGGGCATGGCCTTTACTAACACTATAACACTACAATACGGTTGGGCGGTGCTGATGGACAGTGAAGAAGCCACGATGAGGCTGATACGCTGTCGTAGGTTGCGGAAGGCTTTTTTTTTTTTGGGAAAACTGAAGTAGTGTGCAACAAGACAGACTGACCAAAATAGATTGTAACTGTGAATGCCATAGTTTCTTGTATCGATTAGATTAAATATTTATGGCAGAATGAGCAGCGTGCACATAGGAAGCAATCGTCTTCAAATTCACACTATTCTTCCCACATCTGGTGAGGTCTTTACTATTCTTTGTTATTTAAATTAAAGTAAAACGGTATCGAAAGGAAGGAATTAGAAAAAAACGGAAAAACTAATAGACTTCCAAGGGCCACCGAAAAGAGTCAGGAAGAGAAAGACGCCCGTACATTCGTCGCCACGCCAAAAGTACAACGGGAGCGGATAGACGAGCATTTGTGTTCGATCTGCTTCCTCTTCTTCCCGTTCGTCGTCGTCGTCGTCGTCGGCAGCATCTCCACATCTCGGCCGCCTCTCATTTGCGACGCGTCACCCCGCAGCAGCAAATCGCCTTCGCCGTTATAGCGCGTGCATCCGTCGCGCCAAATCCAAGCGCCGCGCTCCGCGTCTCATCGATAATAAACTCGCTCTCCCCCTAGCACCATCTCTTTCCGGATTGTCTGTCCTTCTCCCTCC
>JAOEFI010000007.1:12418594-12443540 GCA_034621735.1 Anopheles plumbeus | reverse complement strand
GAGTCCGTTTATTGTTGTTATGATTTTACAACTGTCAATTTTGACAACTTTGTTATGGAGGGACGTCCTTGCAGTCGCTGGTCGAACCAAAATATTGTGAGCAAATTATTCGTGCCATTTTTAAAAAAAGGAATGAGCCTGTGGCAGAAGAACCTTGTAGATATACTGCGGGTTTTTCTACGAACGTTTCACTCGCTTGGAGAGCTATGGGACTGGCAGCACGAATATTACGGTGATGTGAGCAGAGTAGACGAAGGCTTCGTGAAACTTCTCAGGATACTCCAGCTAATCGAACCGGATGCTGACAATGTCAGGGTTCTGAAAAAGATACAGGAATTTGTTAACGCATTTATGAAAGATTGGAACCAGCAAAAGGCAGCTGGAAAACCAAGCCGACTGTGGTACTACAACGAACTTCGTTTTCTTACTGATGCAAAGTTTATACGCATCTGCAACCCTAGCAACTACACGGGACAAAATATCTGTTTCCTAGAGGCAACCACCGAAGAAAATCTACCGGGTATGGATGTAGAAATAAAGGCAGAGGTGGGTATACAATGTATGCGCATGCCACCATGTGCTTATGTTTCAAATTGAATTGAATGGCCAGTAGTAGTACGAAAAGTAGAAAAATGGCAAACGGACAAGTAGCAAATGTATTACATTTACCTTAATGTTACTTAATGAAAGTTACTTAATGAATATAGCATGTGAAAGTAGAGTTTAAATATTGAATTCACTGTAAGAGCTGTTAACCTTGCCTGGACCGAAAGGATAGTTTATAAACGCACAATAGTTTAAATTTAAGTGATTGGATGGTAATGTCTCTCTTATACGTTTCAGGACACTGCTGCCGAACTGGATCCCCTAGCGGATCTAAACGGAACAGAGTCGGTCGGGAATGTATCGCACACTTTGCCCAATTCAACGGTAATCCCTCGAAAATCTCCCGCCCCATCGATTCCTTACTTGTTTCCTTTGTCACCTACCAAATTGCCACCATTATCTTATTTTACACCTATTAACAATATTCACTCTCAACCCGCAAAGCCAGTTGAATCGACTGATTGCTTTCACAATTTGAAATGGTGTAGCTTATTTGCTAAGAATATTGCCACTAACCTGAAGGAATTTGATTATCGCCAAAAATTGCTTGTAGAAAACTCATCAATCTAAAATATTACTTGATTGATGATTTATCAGAATTAGGTAACCTTAATAGGGCTGCCTTAATAGGTAATATTTAAGAGGTGTTAAAACATTGTTTGGAGTCGTCCGGTAGGCCTTGATGCATTCCCCACCGACCGAAGGCAAAGGAAAGAACAGCCAAGAACCTACGGGAAACCTACGATTGCAGTGAACGAGTAGAGCGTACATCGCAGGGATAACAGCATATTTTCTCAATTTTTCACCACCGACAGGTTAAGAGCAGGGTATTGGTAGAATGGTCAGCGTAGGGGTACAACATGGACGTAAAAAACTACACGAAAAATACCGATCGACGATCATAAAACCGAAAGCATTCAATTGCATATCACTTTCTTCAACTTGAACGTAAAGGCAGTCGCAACGAAAAACTCGGATGTTTTTGTTTAAGAAATATTTGCCTCTTTATTTATTTAAATTTAACGTTATACATTTTACAAAGCAGACGGTACCATTGTATCCAAAGCAGATCACGGCACAGAGTCACAATACACAATCACTTAATTCTACACTTAATTCGAAGTTCACCGTGCACATCACTATACTCACCACAAAATGAAACGGGATGCATCCCAAGGGAGTCAGCTAACCGATGGAAATGTTCGATTGTACGTAAACGGGATGTGTAATGTATCCAATTAGAGAATCAAACTCTAATACTCGAAATGTTCCCGTAGGCAATGGTATCGGTCAGTTGGGGTGTATTGTCAGCAAACATTTCCCCTAGTCTTTAGCGGTCAGTTAACAAGCACAAGCGGGTTTGTTTAGAATTTTGTTTAATTTTTTGGAGTAAATATTTTTATGAAATGGATCAGGTATGTATTTCATATTAACTGTCGATGTGTTTATCTTATTCGTAGAATTTCGAATTACCGGTGGAACTGCAAAGGCTGGTTCGAGGTGGATTCACCGTGAATGTTCAACTCCTACATAAAAAGGACACAGATACTATTCTGCCAACCGTTTCCGGGCAAACCGCCCGGAAATCAGCATTACCTCCGATATCAGCATCTTCAACGCTTTCGCCGCGGATAGCTTCCACATCTTCTGTTCCTGCAACAACTACTCCATTGCCAACCGCTACTAGAAAAACCGCCTCAATCATTCCACCGGCGTCACCAACATCTCCACCTGGTCCTTCTTCTCCGGAAATGTCCCAATCAATCACTATGCCATCGGTAACGTTTGCATCTTCCGAAACAATGCTATGTGCTCATTACAAGTGCAGTGAACGAATAGCTGAAATGGAAAAAAAAATTGAAAATGTTAGGCGAAAGTTAAGCATAGCTGAGAACAGATTAATAACTGCAGCTTCAATTACATGCAGGCGCATGCGTGTACCGGGCGAAACCTACAATTTTCAATTCGATCCAATGGATTCAAAGGGCGATATGGAAGAGATGGACAGGAAGCTGCGTGACGACGAGACTTACCGCAATGATATAAAACAGTGGTTTTGCCGAAATGTTCGGTCGGAAGATATACCGAATCGGTTGCATGAAGTAATCGATCTTTTGTTTACGAAACGCCTTTTTGCTTGCTGCAGCTGGACGGGTGTAAGCCGAACCGAAGTCCCTAAAATAAAAATGAGAGCTTTCACTAATATATTACTTCTAGCACGCGAAGTATCTGGTTTCAATGGTCGTGTCTTTAAAATTAGAAAGCTTTGGGTTTTTTTCAAAGAGCGCCTGCAAAGAGGTGTTAAAAGGGAGAAAAGCACGTTAGGGATAAGGTTGACCACTTGCAGGCAAAAGTTTTACGAAGAAGATTTTGAGGATGAATAGTAGTCAACATAGAGAGTAATGTTAAGATCATAAAAATGGCTATGTTTGTGTGTAATCAAAATGCTTACACTACATAGCGGAAGATCATCGATAGTGTCTGAAAAAAAAAGGAACGCGATGCATACTGCACTTGAACCATACAAGAAAACTGTAGAAACGTGTCCGTGCAGTATATCAAACAAGATTAAAGAAAAAATACAAGTTACGGATATCAATGGTTTTTCTTGAATATAAAAAGTTCGCACGATTCTAAAGCTTTGTTACATGCTGGTGCGCATGCATATTATCATATCTTTTTAGTTAACAGTTCGACAATACACATAGATCCGACAGCAAATTGCCACCAACTTCCATGTCATGAAGTCTCTGTGAGGGATCGAGCAACGAAATTATACTACAGATTACAGTTCGAGTTATTAATTATTTTATTTTCTTTTCGCTATATATTATTTCAGTATGGCCATCCCGGTCGTACGTTAGTCAACATAAAATACCTAAACTATAATTTAGTGGTCTGCCTTGTACGATTTCTTATCAAAACAAAATTTATCGTAAATGTTGTTGGAAAGATTTATGTTTTCGCGTGTTGAAGCCAAACCGGTTGGACTAGCAAGAATAGTGCTATAGAATGAATTTAAAAGGAAATGCATGTTCAACTATCTGCTATGCATCTGCTACTATCATCGCGAAGGTAGGAAGTCAAGTAAAGAGAAATTACAAGTTTTCCATTAAGTTTTACGCTATAAAATTTCCAATAAAATAATTTACAGATTCCTATGACCAGAAGAAGGGACTGTATAATCTCATGTTCCCTTGGTAGCGAAATGATAACTTTAATTCTACCATATTTTGCACGACTATTACTTTAAGGTTGAGTACTGATTTTTTAAAGCTCTTCGTGATTCAGCGCACCGCCCTTCGATTTGGCCAACGGTTTCTCTGGTGGAAAGGCCCAAAATGACGACGGGAAGCCAGCCGAATCTCTTTCACGTTTCACGAATGCTGAATAGGACGAGACACAGTTGCCGATGAAGTGATTTGATCGTCCCAGAATGGCCAAATCCAAGTGAGGGTTTGCGTCCGGAAGACGCACGGCGATCACGTCCATGCGCTTCAGTGCATCATTCAGCTCGGCCAGCATGTGGTTGCTATCGGAGGCAACAAAAACCGCTCGAATCGGATTTTCCGGCGTAGATTCCCGCTGAAGCTTGATGCACCGTTTCAGCTGCCGCACGATGCTGTCCCGTGATGGCATACACATTTCTCCCGTCAGTCGACCATGCTCGTTCCGATAGCCCAGGCATTGTGGGGAGGAGAATAGATTTGTACTTTCCCTTACATGTTCACAGGCCCGCACCCAATCGATGCCGTTCCTAAGGTGAATCCCGATGAACGCCCCTTTAGGAAGCGCCTCCCGGATGAACTGTTTCGCACCGTTGTCATACTTAGCCGACCATGTCAGATACTTATGTAGATCGACGTTTTCCCGCTGCACCGGAAAGACGGCCGGCGCCCCAGTGAAGGCCAGCACTGGCCAATTGTCGCCAGGATAGCGTTCATTCCACTTGCTCGGCATGCTGTCTCCATGAAGAACGTCGTAATTCAGCTTTGGGCCGAAGAATTCCGACTGCGGAAAATCAATATCGAACGTGTCCCAGAACGAAGCGAACGGGTTACCACTTTTGGCGTTGCAGCCGTGCCCGGTGCTGCCGTCCAAGCCCATGCGTTCAATGTAGCAGAAAGAAATACGCTCCGCTGGTGGCCAAAGGGACGGGGCAAGATTTTCCATGAAGTTTTCCATCGTTATTACTCGATGAAAGTCTTGGAGAGGTGCCACTTCGAAGTAAGTATCAAACGGTACCTGTACGGACCTCGCATCTCCTTTGCGGTACTCTACCCAAGGTGGTAAAACGAGTGTCCGATTGATAGCTTTCGCGAATCCAAGAGAACCTAGGAAATGGTCTGCCTGATTTCCGAAACGACCTAGAAAGAAGGAATAAAGAAGGAAAAAATATTTCTTGAATAAATGTTTACATTTTTAAATAAACGAAAGAAATTGCTTAAAAACTTCATATATCGGAATCGAATTGTACCAGGTACATGTTGGTGAATGCCAGATATCCTTACCACTGGACCAGAAGGGATCAACCGGATTAGCGAGCAAAAAGTGGGAATGCAGAAACGCGAATGCTAGATCACACAAGAAAATGTAAATCTTTGTTATCCTTACCCATGCACGGGCAGTACATAATGTACCCATTGTCATCAACGGTGATCGGTTGAATACGGCCAACAAAGGATAACAACAGCACAGGTGATACCAGTATGATGATCGAATACATTGGTAATGGTTCTTTTAATTGTTGTAGCAATCTAATATCCGTTTTGATTACGGATTGGTTTTTTGCCACAAGAACACTGCCGTAAACACCGGTAATAACAAAAGCCTATGTGCGTTGCTATGGTTTGTTGTCAAGATCAACAAGATCCTTCAAAACTACTGCATTCAAATGGATTCATTATATGTATGTGTTGGTACAATAAAATGACAGTTCTATATGTCATTTATCTGTCAAACGCCTTCCCGAACGTTTCTACGCAGCGTACCGTCGAAAGGTTGTGGATACACGTGTTTTTACCGATTACATTGTTATGTCTGCGAATAAAATGAGTAAAAAACACGTTTCGCGAAAGTTAAAGTCGTCGTGGCGTAAGCACATTGATATAACAGATGTAGACAACTTTCTCGAGCAGCAACGGCAAGATGAACGTGCCGGTACATTTGCCGAGAAACCGAACACCGAGCTCTTCATTGAGGAGAAGAAACCTGGTCGTCAGAAGGCAACACTACGCGATCTGAGAAAGAGGAAGTTCGAAGAAACACCGCAATGTCTGCTGCCACTCAAGAACCAGTCCCGTGTTCACGATCCAATAATCAAACGGAACATCAAGGCAACGAAGACTCCGGTAGTGTTGGGTTTTCGGCATACGGTCAAGCAGAGAAAAACCACCAGGCCTACAGCGATCGGTGAAGCAGGCCATAAAGACCTTTGGGCAAACGAACAAACATTGGCTGAAGAGCTTCGTAGCGAGTGGATGGAGAGGGAGCAAGTTTTGCACACATTGAAAAATGTAGGCAAGCCAATTGTCAAGCTGCCTGGTAAAATGGACACGGCTGACAAGATTGCTGCTGGAGTGAAAAATCTACCGAGGGAAGGAACGAGTTACAACCCGGCGATAGATGATTACATCGAGTTGAAGAATGAAGTTGTCGAGCAAGAGCAAAAGATACGCAAAAGGAAAGCGCACTTCGATAGGGTCATCACAAACATGTTCACGAAAGTGACACCGGAGCAGAGGTATCGAGATAAAAATCTGGAAATGTCTGAAGGGCTTATGAAATCAGAAAACAGTGGCTCAGAAGCTGAGACTATCTCCACTATGGAGCCAACGATTGTCGTCGCAAAACGAAAGAAGCGAAGCACGAAAAATAAAAAAAAAGAGCATCATAGGCGGTTATATGAAGCAAGCAAGGTAAAGGAGGAACTGAGAAAGCTAAAAGACATCGATCGTGCCGAGAACATCAGTGAAGAATTGAATAAAAGTGAACAGAAGGCCGCGGAAAAAGCATTGAAGAGAGCGTCGGAAACAGCAGTAACCGACAATTTGCCAATAGACTTTATCGAACCAGAGCTCTTGTCCGGTAGCCTGCGTAGGATCCAGCCGCTCAACAATTTAATTGCAACGGGACTTCCTAAAGTTCGCAAGATCAGCATTCATAGAAATTCGCGTGCTGAAGCAAATCGTAAGAAGAGCCGGCCGAAGAAGAAGGTGCGTTATGTTCGTCGTTCTCATAAGGGTGATGATTGAGTACCTATAGCTGCGAAGAAACTCGTGTAAAATATCGATATCTTCAATATCTTGTCGTTGTTTGTTTTATTATTTGCATGATTACAAATTCTTTCGATTAATCATTTCCATAGCCGGCATCCTGCTAGTAGAAAAGTGGGAGTTGTCGTTTCCTGGTCGAAATTAAAATGACATTAATAGCGCAGTGTTGCCTGCTACCAGATTCTGTGCACAATGTGTATGCATTCAAACGTGACAGTTGGTCCGTGAATTTCGCTGTTTGATTATTGTAAAGTAGGGTACTTTATTATGCTAACGAAGGCTAAAGACGATTTTCAAAAGAGATGACCAAAAACTGCATAAAGTTTCATGAAAAGCAGAAATAGAACCAGCATTGAGTTTTTCAAATATATTTTAGCGCTATGCGTGCGTTGGTGCTATATTTCGATCGTACAAATAACACGATGCCAGCAATAGATTAGGTTCGAAACAATTGTAGGTAATAAAATGTTTCTATAGCAGAAAAAAATACAAATGAAACTATACCACAGCTTTTGAAGGAAGGAAACAATACGCATATTTAAACCGTTTCAAGGCGCCCGGAGCAACAGGAGCAATGTTGTACGCCACTGCCGTAAGGAATGTTCGCTTCCTTTATGTCGGTCAAGAGCGAAAGAATGCGTCCGGCCGTCTCGGTAGGTTTAATGTGCACTTTGGGTAGTAGGGGTGAATTGTCTTCCCCGTTCGTGTGCTGTGATGTTCTCGTGGCATTAATTGCACGATTTTCATTATGCGTGCCGCCAGGACTAGTATTATTCGCGAAGGAATTATTATCAGGCGAGTACACCATACGATCGTCCCCACTGTTGGTTGGTGTAGAGGATCGCATACTTTCGCTAACGCTATCCTGCTCCAGCACCAGTCGATGGACGAGATAGTTCAACTCTTTTAGTTTCAATTTCATCATTTCTCGGTCGTTGGCAAGCTGCTCCAGTTGCAAATCCCTTTCCATGTCTTTCTGCTTTAGTATCCTCCTCTGTTGCTGGTAAAGTGTGATGTACTCGCCGATTGTTTCTGTTTCTCCTTGCAGCTGCAACACTAGATGCTCGAGTCGTTGTTTTTCCTCCGTTAATTCGGCCACCTCCAACATGGTCCGTTTGAATCGGTGTTGCAGCTTTTCCATAGCTTCTATCGTTGGAATGCTGCTAACAATCGACGACTGGCGATCGACAACGTTTGCTCCTGGTTGGGTTGCGTTTACCACCACTGTTGCTCCATCCATCGTCGTTTCTTTGGAACGGTCATGTTGGAACCTGTTCAACGCCTTCAGTAATTCTCCCTTTTCCTGGTGAAGTGTTTCAATTTCGTGTTGTAAGTGATGGATGTCAACAGGGTTCCGGTCCTGGTGCTCTTGTTGATCAGGGTTGTCACCGTTTATGTCTAATTTTTGATCGGTTGTACCGCGCAGCTGTCGCTGGAGGTCGTCCACCGTTCGCTTGTGACTTTCCAGCTCGCGTTGCAAAGTGGATGCATCGTTCGAACGGGACTCGTAGTAGCGCAATCGATCGATCTCTTGATTCTGCTGGTATGTTTGCTTGTGCAGCTCTGTACTTTCGTGTGTTAGCCGTATCATCTCTTCATCCTTGTAATGAAGTTTTTCTCGTATGGCTGCTAGTTCACCCTCTAGATTACCATAATTTGCTTTCATTTCCTTACCCAGATGCAACTCTGTTTCCAGTTTCTCGGTAAGGCTCAGCTTATCGTTACTCTACAAAAAAAGGAACGTTGATACACCATTATAAACCTGGGACTTTCATCCAATCCTATCGCTTGCATAACTTACAATCTGCACGAAAGCGCGTTGCATCTCTTCGAGCTGGGACTTAAGCTCCTGGTTCTGTGTTACAGCGCGAGAAGCACCAACCTTCCCACATTCAATCTCCGCCAAAAGTTTCGCCACGTCGGGTTTATCCAGCTGTAGCCGATCCACCGTGAGCTGTAAAGTGGCTATTTGTTCTTCGTATTGACACAACTGAGCTTCAAAGTTTGTTCGCCTTTGCTTATCCCTCGAAGCTTCTCCACTCTGAAAAGAAATGATATGCTTGAATTTTCTGATAATTCAATCCAACCAATCATATGATTTCATCAGAATCTACCTTCAGCGACTCATTCTGATGTTCCAGCTCAATGCACCGATTTTGCAGCGCGCCTAGTTTTTTTTTCAGCGCCTCCTGCTCTTCTGTTGTTGATGTTTCACCCTTCGAAACCGTAGGTTCCTGTTGCGCGGCATAAATGGTTTGTTGTTTTTGCATTTGCTGCTGAATCTGCCGTTCCAGTTCGTTGGCAAAGCGTACGGCCGATTCTTCACTCTTCGCCAGCCGGTTGTTTTCATCTGTCAACTCTTGAATCTTCTCGGCTAGATTTCCGATTTCCTTGTTAAGGTGCAGCACATAGTTTTGATACTGCTGATTGCTCTGGTCCCGCTCGGTGCCGATTTGTTTCACTATTTCCTGCAAGTCCTTGATTTGTTGCGCTTTGATAAGGGTTTGCTGTGTAAGCGATTCAATCTTGGCATTGTAATCCTGTCCATCATCCGAGGTTAATTGATCGATGCGTATCCTTGCCAAACCGAGCTCGGAGCGCGTTTGTTCAAGCGCCTGCTGAACGTTTTGATACTCTTCGTTCCGCACCGTTAGCTTTTGTCGCAGTTCTGCTAAATCTTCCTGCAGGTCCTCGTGCAGCTTACGAAAGCGTTCCGCTTCCCGCTGGTATTCACCGATCTGTGAGCTGATCGTTTGTTCCAGATGCTCGTACCGCTGGCCTTGATTTTTCGCATTACTCAGCTCATGCTCCAGTGTTTGCATCTTAGCATGTGATTCTTTTAGTCGATGTTGGAGGTTCTCATTTTCGACCGACCTTTCCTTCACCAGTGACTGGCACTTTCCCAGTGATGCCGTTAGCTCTGCTTTATCGCCTACGAGCACCCCAACTGCTCGAATCTGCATTTGAAGCTGTTCCTGCAGCGGACCCAATTCAACTGTAACACGTGTACTGTTCTCTAGTCGCAGTTTGTCGATCTCAATTTTCAGCTCGTCTACTAAAGACTGATTATTGCGTAGCCGCAGCCGCAGCTCATCGTTTTCCAACTTTTCTACGTTTAACTGTCGCGCCAAGTCTGCCTTTTCCGACTCAAGCTCCAGTATGGTATTCTGGGGACCAAGATCGGCATTTGCGTTAGCGATCAGATTACCGATTTCATCTGAAATGTTGTTTATGTTGAACAAATTGGCATCCATCGCGGCATCGGGATAGCGGGCTGCTGCAACAGGGTGAACCGCCGCAGCTGCTGCTTGGGTTGGTGCAAGCTGAGGCTCAACGTTTCCAAAGAAATCCGCACCACTCGGAAGATGGGCAAACGTAGGAGTATTGTTTTCACGAGTAAAATAGTTTGAAATCGAAACATTGGGTTCGTCAGCCGCTGCTGGCTTCTGTCTGTCGAAGACGGCGGAGGAGACAAAATTACTATGGAATTCATCATGAGTAGCACTGTGAGTGCTCAGCGTGGCTGCTAAATCTCCCGGTGCTGTCGACAGTTCCATCGTAGAAGATGCCGATGATGGTGGCGGCGATATTGAATGTGTTGGTGCCGATGTTGCCGGGCCTGTTATGTCGGTAGGCCTTGGTTTAGCGTTCGTCTCGACCGGCTGATCTGTGTCATGATCCCGGTCTTTCTGTCGTGCTTGGTACTGCTTCAGCTGTAAAAAACAAGAATGTGATATTTAAAAAAACAAACTCCTCAATCGGCCAGATGACGTGTCAGTTTGTTTGCATTTGTTGCCATTCTGTTGCGAGACAGCAGCTACGTGTCAGCCGGAGAAAGAATTCTTAGAAGTGAAAATAAAGGGGGAATGATTTCTACCGTAGCCACACTAACCGCTGGCATGCCGTAGACAGTTTCGGAAACATTTCTAACTGCTACTCATTGATTTAGAGGATATGTTTACCTTTTTTCTAGCAGCAGCAATCTTCTCTGCCTTGTCTGCCATATTTACACTGCGAACTTCTGACGTTTTGTGAATATATTCTCCAAGATAAAGACAGTATAGAAGGTGCGCCTACAGAACACATGTGTGTATCTTGCTCATTGCAGAGCTCAAATTTGAGCAATACTCGCATTTTTACATTTGTGACCTGTCAAAGAACTGCATAAATGGCGCGTTGTTTACAACACGATTGCGGCAAAAGAGGTTTAATTGTGAATTATACGTCATAAAAAAGGGTTTAAGGTTTGATGTTCTCTATTGATGATATTTTCTATTTTGTGCAAATTATGAAATTATTGATACGAGCGGTCAATTCAAAGTCGTTACTTGCTATTTTCGTGACGTTTTGTCGAAACATCTTGACGCGAATGTCACTTGTAAATGTGTGAATAATAGAGATGAGATATGTACCGCAGGGCAACATTATCGCAAGTCTTGGGCCAGCAGTGCAGAAAACGGGAGCAAGTGCCGAGACGTAAATCCGAACCTCATACCCGTGCACCGACCGCTCGGAAGAAAATCTTGTGTCGCAGCGCACTATTTGAAGGCCTATTTCTCCTTCCAGTGTTGGTGCAGTTTTCTGTACGGCTCAAGTTGTCTCTCCGCTAAATTCTCGCCGTGAATTGCCTGCGCGAAATACCAGCGGATAAAAAGAACAAACGCCAGGGTATTTCGTGCGGTCCGGGTCGCTGTGAATCACCGCCCCAAAATCGAACGGTGATGTTCGAAGCATTGGTTCGCTGACCGCGAAGCCGTGTGTGGTGATAACAACAAGATTTCGATTGCGTTAGCCACATCATTATCCGCGACGTTAACTTTGCCAGAGCAACTAAAGCTCCTCGAGAGGCCTGTTCGTAAGTGTATAGTAAGCAAGCAGTCCCCCCGTTGATACCGCAAAAGTTCCGCGGCTCTATCGTGGCACCGCGTGTTTATGAAGTGAAATTATGTAATTTTATGCCTTACACATGCTACTCAGCTGGTGACTTAATTCAAACGAACCCGCCGCGGAACGAAAAACGACCGCGTTCGCGTTGCCCGCCGGCAGTGTAGAGGAAGCAATTTCCCACGAATACGAGTAGCTGTTGCGCAAAAAATTACAAGCTACACTAGAGTGTAATTGGAAGCCCACGACGAATGCAGTAGGCTGTAACAACTGTGTGCTAGTGGCGCAGTAAAGCCAACTATTGTTATCGGGCTCATCTTATCCCAACGAATGCTGGTAATATCAGCAGCCGGTGCGTGCAGCGAACTACTGCGCCGTCTGTAGTTCGCCGGGAGATCGGAATAAAACCCGCACAGCCGCAACGCAGTGCTGCGAAGTGTATCAAAATATTCCTCCTTACCACATATTGACCGTTCGTCCGCAGTGTACATCGTAGGATTCGCAAGAAGATGGCGGAAGTAGTGTGATCCACCCAATTTGCATCATTAGCGCTATTGTAGCTTAATCAAGGCTATCCTCCTAGTGTGCTTTAGAGGAAGATTAAAGGAGCAGTAGAACACCCCACCCCGTCGGTGAACACCACGAAACGGAAAGGATTAGGTGTGCGGTGTTTGCGTGTGGCTCGGAAATTAGATCCACCTTTCCACTATTGCGCAACTTGTGATTGTGTCGTTGAATGTTGGTTCGTATGCTGCAACTGTTTTTGGATCTTGTGCATACTTGAATGTATTTCATTTGTCATCGGTGCAGTTGCTGCTAGGCAAGGATAATGCCGACCGTAAGCAGATCGCGAAAGAAGTTATCTCAGGAAGGTGTGCTGTACGTGGAGTGGCTTACGATAATTGAGAACGAACGGAAGGCAGATAGATTTGGTACTAGCATAGTGATTTTGCCGGATTAAGCGGGCAACACAGTGTTGCGTGGTGCTGCAAGCGAGAAGGAGCAAATAATATAAAGCCAGGGGAAGAAAGAGATAAAAGGAGCTCGTTTAAAGGGTTCGCAAGTGTATTTTTATCGAACCATCAAAGCGGCAACCAGCTGCAGTGTAATCAAAGCGCGTGAATTTTTGTGAAGGTGTGCAGCCCCTCCTGCACCGACATCAGCATGACGGCATCGGCCAGTGTCGAACCGTTGTTTACTCCTGTCACGGAACGGAACAACCATCGCAACCACCAACACCACCACCACCACCATCAGCCGTTGTCAACAACACAACACACGGCAAACACATCACAGCATCCGCAGGATCAACAGCAGCAGGCAGCGGTGCGTCGTTCGCAACAGGCGAATCTGGCACAGAATCTTCCCACTACCGCCCATCCCAGCATGTCCGGGGGCTTATCGCAAAAGCATGCCGCCCTAGGGCCGCCACTCAGGCCTCCTCGTCCCTCTGCAGCGTCTGCGTCGGGTGGCGCCGGGGGCCCAACGGGGACGGTCGGAGGGACACGCGGTGCGAAACAATCCGATCGGAAAAGCACCTCAACCACGTTGCCGTCTCGCGTTTCGCAAATGTACTACAAGCATGGACTATTTCTGTCCAGCTATCCCACGACCGCCACCAGCATCGCTCTTGCGATCATCTTGTTCTGTTGGTAAGTAAGATGATGACGTAGCAAAGGGAATAGACATGCGAGTAATGAAATCATCAACGGTGTTGATGCTCAGTCATTCTTTTAATTGAACGCAGCAATCAATCATTAATTCCGATTGGCTATTAACCTGATTCCTGATAGTTTTGATACTTATTTTCGACAGATCTTCCGAAGATCGTGTGAGATCTTTAGTTCGCTATAATACACACCCAGAGATTCCAGACACAGTTTACAGAAATAATACACATTCTGCCTGAACCATTTTAATTTGGTGCGTAAAAAGATCTTCGCAATCCTGGTCGCTTAATCACTTTTGAGCAATAAGAAAAAGTTATCAGTTAGCACGTAGAATTTAGGATTGACCTTGTAAATGCATTACCGTGTGCAGGATCTTCTATGAGTTGAATGATAAAATAAGGGAATGTTTTATTGCACAAAACATTTACGTTTTTAGTTGATTGCACTCTCTCCAATATAAAAGGCATGTCTCTACAACTGATTGCAAATCACAGCCGATGCAATATGGTCATGTAAATGTAGGGTGATGCAGACACGTTTGCCCCCTTCGTTTTCTCCGGTTGGACCGGTTGTCTATCGGAACTGCAGTCTTATCAGAAAAGCACACACCAGCCATCGCCGTTGCCCCACCCTTAATGTTGCTTCTCTCTACCCCACAGAGGGGCTGGTCCGTTGGCCGTTGCATCGCGCCCTGCATAGCAGCCGTACACTAACAGACCTCTGCTTCCATTGCGATTTGCAGTTTCATTGCACACGTCCAACGCAGTGACACTCGGAAGATGCAAATATGCACATGCGTTAACGATTGCGATTTTCCTTGCTGCCCGTCGTAAGAAAGCTTGCACATGCACGAAAGAGGTGTGCACCGTTGCCGGTGGTTTCATTTGCATACAACTTTGACGGCCCACTCCAAACCGGTCCTGCGATCGACGGATTTTTCCAAAGGGGGAAATTAAAAGTGACGTGAAAGCTCATAAGCTAAAAGCCCATCCAATACAAGGGATGTATCAAAAAAGAGAAAAACTTGACGACCCTTTATTGAGCTACGAACAACAAATAATTGGAAGCGGTAATAAACTGAAAACTAATTTGATGAGATGCTTCATCAAGCATACTGCCCAAACAGAATCGGACAGGGCTAGAACCGGAAATCGAGTCGAATGGAATTGAAGAATAAATTATTTTTATTAAACTCAGATAAGATTGGGGCATTGTTTGGTGGCGGCTGGGAGAGTGTTTTCTGTTTTCAAAACTCAATCCCACATAAACCGGTTGAACCCTGCCGCTTGATAACGGTTTCGTTGGGTGTTTGTTTTCCGATGGTATGGTGGGTTTGCTAGTTGAGTATAATGTTTACTTCAGCCATCGATTCCAGCTGGAACACGTGCGCTGGTCTTTAAGGCGTTATGCGCTAGCATCGCTGTGCGGTCTGCAAGAGCCTGTAAAATACTGATTCGAAGATACTGATGCTCGTACCAGTCACACACCGATACCGCTTGTCTATTTTCTCGTCTTTCTCACCCCAAATGTTCTTCAAATTGTGATAAGATGTATTTTATTGTGTAGGAATACCTCCTTCCGAACAGTACAAATACCTATTGGTATGGTTTGTTGAAAGCTATTGGGGTTGAACGTTGAATTGTTATTTTGTACATAGTAAATTGTAAACAAAAACCTCAAGATTTCGTGCATATTACGACATTTTCTTCAGCTTTGGAAACGCACCGATTCTACGACTTTCACAGCATATTTGTACCGTCAGAGGTTTTTTTTTTCGGTTCACGCAACTGCTGAAACCTTTCCGTTCGTTTCGGTGAAGTGATCGTTATCGCCCTAGCTTAAAAACTTGACTTGTGCCAGAAACAACTGAACACACTTTCAGCTTGTCATAGCAACGCTAAAAAAAGCCAATTTGACCCTGACCGTGGCCCACGGGACGCAACACACATCAACACAACTGTGTGCAGCTGATGGAGTTGAATCCGGTTGATGCCAGTGGGCCAAGATAAAGTTTATCTTCTCAACTCGATTGCGAGCGGTTCTTCACCGTTGCATAAATATTGCCGTACGTCAACTCGTGTGTGTTGCGTATGCAATTTAAATATCTTCGCGCTGGAGAAACCCTATTTTATTATTACGTCAGCTTTATTCGATAAATCAAGAACTTTTTTGCAGCTCTTTGAACATGATTTGCATTTCTTGTGACACGTCACAAACGCATTAAGCTGTGTAGTGGTGGTTTTCTTTCTTCGGTAAAATCATCTGAACCAATTTCCATTTACAGAACACCAATCTCACATTTAAAATATAGTTCTAAAAATATGTTAAATCGCTTCACACAGTATCGAAAGAACTGACGCGCTATCAATCCAGCACCACTTTATTCGTTTTTATTTCCCATTTCCTCGTTCAAACAATCCCCTTCATGAGAGACAATGTATGAAAAATTATTTAAAAGACTTTTTAGAGCCCACCAAAAACGTTGTTTAACAGATGACTAACAACAGATGAGCGCATGCCACTTTTCATGATTCACACATCACCAGCTTGGACCGTTTTACAACAGAATGTTAATTGTTGCCGGCATACAGTGCAGCCGGCCTGGCCGAGTTTGTAATACTGATTTAATGATTCATGTTGAGGTAATGTTTGTCCATGGTTTCCGTATCGGTTTGATCTACCAAATACCCTTAAAAGGGTAGTAAATTTAAATCAAATCAGATCCTTTGACAGTTGATTATCTTTTAGTTGCTGTAGACAAAACATATCACACTTTTAAAATTATGTAGAAATCGTATCAATCAGTCGTGTGTTCTGTCGTTATACTTGGGATTCGAACAGCAGCTTCGTAAAACGCCTATTTACATGAAATTGCACTCAAAATGTGTGCTTCAATAACTTGTTTTTAATACTGTTTACAAATCGATTCATAGAACTCGTGTAACAAAACAATTTGATATCTAAAGGCAACCGATAAATTCAGTCGTTGCTTAGTGTCGTTCATTTGCATATATGCATTTGTTTCGATACTGTGCTGAAAAAGTATATTTATAAACATTATTAAATACAAATGTTAATCACCATAATTTGTGTGTTTTTTAATCACATTATCTCTGCAGCTATCCACTGCTGAACATCCCCCTCCCGGGAACGATACCGACCAAAGTAATATTCCCGTATTCGGAGAGTATCAGCGAAAATCTGCTCCTCAGCAACGCGAACCTGTCGAGTGAGTTCTACAACCCGTTCAGCTTTTCCGGCAGCAACATGTTCAACATTTACAACATCAGCATGGAGACGCCGTTCCCGTGGGCTCGCATAGATCCACTACTGTATGTGCAGCAGATAATAATGCGCACCAGTGTCGTGCCCTGGGAGGACGATCTGTTGCTGACCGATGCCTTCCGCGGACCGCTCCATGAGGTGTTCAAGCTCGTCGAGATCATCCGCAACCACGAGGATAAAAGGTGACTAGTTTTTTATATCTCACATCACTGTTCTAAAACATTGTTTTTCGTTTTGTTTCAGCAAAATAACTCTCAGCCATCTCTGCCTGCACGTGGAAAACGTTAAACGGTCCTCCCAGCAGGCACTGTTTCCCGAGTACAACTGTTTGCTGCTCTCTCCCGCCAACCTATGGCAACAAAACATGCAAAACTTCAATAAGGATAATGCTCTGCTGAACACCATCTTTGTCAATCATGTACGTAAAGCTTCATACTGTTTAGTTTTATAGCTAGTGTTGAATTAATTAATTTGTTTAATTAAAACATTAAAATGTTCGCCAAGACGGCTAAACAACAGCATGGGACACAAAGAAATTGGTCAAGACTTGATCAAAGAAAAACCCTAAAGCCTAAGCAAAAGTCAGTTGAATTAAAAACTAGACTAGAACAAAAATATGAACGATACGTAATGAGGGAGCCTAGTTAAACCTAACTAAACCTAGCTAACCTAGCACGCAACTGGTCGGCAGAGGAAGGGAAATCCAAGGCAGGGGTAGGGAGGTTGGGCCGGGAAATGAAGGTAGAGGAGGAGGAGGAGAAGTCCAGACCGAGAAGCTGGCACCGGATGGCATACGAAGTGGAGGCAGTCGAGCCACCAAAGGCATGGTACAAGGCGAACCGGGTGAAACTCCTCTGGATACGTCTGAACCTGGCGCACCACGAGCTACCAGAGAAGCTTCAGATGACCGAAACGTACTTTAAAATAGACCGCACCAGCGCACAATAGGGGGCCTTTAAGCATTGCCGAGAAGTTGGCCGATAGGCGTTTTAACAGGCCGTGCGAATAATTGGCCTTGGCAAGCACCACTTTGTGATGCACTTGGAACGACAGACAGAGGGGACCCACAAACAAAAACAGGAAAACACAGAGGGAGGCGTGAGCGCGAGAACGAGATAACAAAACACTTATCAGAACATAGGGATAGGAAGTTAGATAAACACCATCAGGAGAGAGAGTCAATGAAGGATTGGACAGAAGCACAGTCAGACCCTGATGAAACAGGTTGGAAAATGTTAATGTCATCCCCATAGCGTAGCTCTTGCTTTTCCTATTCCTATCGTGCTTTCCGTGCTTTTTTGTGGCTATGAGCTGCTTCGTTCAGGAAAATAATCTGGGATAGTTTAAAATTAGAAGCATTGAGAGGTTAAAATGAATAGCCGGTTTTTTCGTGTGTTTACTGTTACATGATGTTTCCCCAATGTGCATACAACTGAACTGAAGCACGCGAGCTGGCGGGATTGAAAATGAAAAACAATACCTAGATTAGTTGTTATCTCAACCGCGAGGAATGTTTACGATTTAAGTATGGCTTTTGGCAGTATTTCAGCAAAATACAACTTTACATTTCTTATCTCTCATCAAACCACACCAACCCATTTAAAATTGTTTATTGAATGTACTTCAACAGGTTATAGAAAAAGGGTCAATGTGGTTTTTGTGTCTCAAGTTACATATAACTGTTGTTGTTTGTTCATATTCAGCCTTTAATCAAAAAACTAACTTCAAATTTTAATGTTTTTTTTTTAGAACCTACAGAAGTCCAAAGTATCCAATGCCGAAATGTTGTTCGGCATACCATTGCGAGATACCGGCGTAAAACGGTATCCGACACGAGTTCGGCCACGGATCATTCAATACGCGGTCACGTTGATCCTGTGCGAGAACAACCCTGCGTACATTGCATCATTGAGAGAGAAACTAATTCGGGCGTATCCTTTACATCAGAAGGAAGCCGGACCAGAAAGCGCGGATCAGAGTTCAAATGAGCACGCAACCCCACGGCAATCGATCATGTACATCTTCTATCCGGGCGAGTTTAATTGGAAAGAAGTGCTGCCCCAGTGCATCGCCTTTGTTCTCCTGTTCATCTACGTGTACTTCTCGGTGCGCAAAATCGAAGCCATCCGCTCGCGTCTGATGCTGGCTTCGTGTGCCGTGCTTACAGTGCTCGGCAGTTTATTGATGTCGCTCGGATTGTGCTTTTTCTTTGGACTCACCATCAGCTTCCAGTCGAAAGGTGTCTATCCGTATCTGGTCATCCTAGTTGGGCTGGAGAATGTACTCGTCATCACGAAGAGTATTCTTACGACAGATAATAATCTTGACGTGAAGATTCGCGTTGCCCAGGGCTTGAGCAGGGAGGGTTGGTCCATCACGAAGAACCTGCTGACGGAGATCACGATCCTGACCGGAGGCCTCGCGACGTTCGTCCCGGTAATACAGGAGTTCTGCATCTTCGCCATGGTTGGCCTCGTGTCGGATTTTCTACTGCAAATGCTCTTCTTCGCCACCGTGCTTGCGCTGGATATCAAGCGCGTGGAGTATAGCACCGAGGTTCGTCGGTTGCCCAAGATGCTCTACTTCAACAGTGAGTTTCGGCGTGGTGCGGGAACCATCGATGGTACGGGCCCTGCAATGGAGAATCGAAATGGTGGTGCTGGTTCTATTAATCGGTCTCGTTCACATCCGAAATTGGCCGGTTTGGAGTCAGTCACCGGACATCAGAAGAGTTCCGCCAGCCTGAGTGGAGGTGCGGGCAGTGGAAAGGACGCCAAAATCCCGAAGCGTCTGCGCATTGTCAACTTTTGGGCACGGACAAGATTGTTCCAGCGGGGTTTCATGATCTGGATGGTGCTGTGGATCTCTAACATTATCTACAATGCGGGCTTGATCGAGGAACTGTTCGTTATCGACAGGAACATGAGCGGGCACGCTTTGGCTTCGGCGTCAGTGAATGGTGGTGTTCCTCGGTTCGACCTGCCCGCGGGTGAGCATGAGCCGAGCGAGGGAAGCATGGAATCTGCTCGGGCATTGGAAATTGATCGCTTGATCAACGGATTGGTGGGTGGCGCCAGCCCAACCCTTAACGTAACGGAACAACTGAACCGGCTGAAACATCCCGACTACGAGACGGTCTATCAGCTGTCCAACTTCCACTGGTCCTCGATATTGAAGCAGTACAACGTCTCCCTGAGTGGGCGCTACGTTACTGTGCTTCCGGCGATTAAACTGTCCCACGCCGTTAGCCCGCAGGCAGCGCTGCAGCTGCGCAACGTGGACGAAAAGGTGCCCGACCACTTTCAGTGGAAGGCGCTCGCGGCGGCACTAGATCCGCTTGATTTGAACGATGCTGACACGGGCGATGGATCGGCCGTGCCGATCGGAAATGCGCCCTTTTATCCCAAAACACCGATGGAAATATTGCTCACCTGTTTGCTACTCGCGGTGAGCACGTTCGTTGTCACGTACACGATGATCGTGCTGTATCGGTGCGTCTGCACACGCAACTACGCAGAGTGGAGAGCTAGCTGGCACGAGAGCGACAGCGAGACGGACACTAAACCGGAACAGTGTCTGCTGGAGGGTGTTGCGATCCAGGTGAACGGTCATGCCCACCGGATTGAATGTTTGGTCACAGATGGCAACATGATTGCAAGCTCGTGCCTGCAGGGACAGGTAAAGGTATGGGATGTGACTAATGGGGAGCTGATGGCGGAAATAGATCGTTGGCAGTACTTTGAACTGCAGCAGCAACGGGGCAGCTCGGCATCGCCACAGTCTCTTCCTTCCCCCTCTGACATCGTGCCGCAGTCCTCGTGGCAGCGTGTAGTTCTGCGAAATGATCAAGGAAATTCGATCACTGGCATGCAGGAGGTATTTGTTGCCACTACGGACGCCAGTAACCCAACTTCGCCCTCGAATCTGCCTTCCGGAACCACGGGAGCGTCGTTTAAGCTGAAGAAAAAGCTTCACTTCAATTTCTCCAATTGTCTAGACAACTCGTCTACGCTATCGACGACCTCTCCCGACGGCGCGCCCGCGGTCGATCAAACGCTATTCGATTTCCAAGCACAGTACGAACGATACTTCACAGCATGCCCTCCGGCGTCATCCATATCCGATTCCTCCACTTTTGCGATGCGAAGGTCTGTGAGTGGTGAATCGACTGGTGGAAGCGATCTTCGAAATCGATTTGCGCCGAATGGATCAAATGCAGCAGCAGCAGTATCAGTAGCAACTTCGTGGGAACCGAACGCCAATAACCACTGGTTGCCCAGACCTACGACGCTATCGAATGAATGTCCTCAGCCGCTGGGATCCGGAAAGCAGCAGCAGCAAGTATCGCCTATATGGTGTTTAGACTTTCTAGACAATCTCATCGTGATCGGCTGTGCAGACGGACGACTGGAGTTTTGGGAAGGAAGTAGTGGTAGTTTTAAGGTGAGCATTCTATTCTTATTTTGTCCCGGATCAACCCAACGGCCCAACTACCTTGTAATTTTTATGATTCTCCATCCGTTTGTTTTGTTTTCTACAGTGCATCCACGAGGCGGAAAATTCACACAACAACGGTGTGACCAACATTAAACTAACAGGAGACCGCGTTATAGCGGCTCGGCTAAGTGGTCGAATAGATTTTTTTCGCCTAGAAACCTACACCCAGGGAAGACAGATCGACTGGGGTTTCACTTCAACGTACCGGAGAAGTATGAACTCGGCGATGGAAAATCGATAAATCATGTGCTTAAAAATATCTGTACCGCTTCTTTTATAGCTCACATGCGAACAGGTTCGGCCGGTAGTTCGAGTTCGTTCCAAGCGTCAATGGTTCCAAGCGGCACTGGAACTGGGAGCAATCAGCAGCAGCCGCAGCACGGGGCCGCCGACTCGGAAGAACTACGCTGTATACTGGAGTTCCAGCAGCAAGGACATCAGCAGCCTGTCACGTGCTTGGAGGTGGCTGGGAACACCATTATGACGGGGAGTCAGGATCACACTCTGAAGGTGTACCGTGTGGACAACCACCAGCTGCTGTACACCCTACATTCTCACTGTGGCCCGATAACGTGCCTCTTCATCGATCATTGGCAGTCGGGAATGGCCGCTTCCGGTTCGCAGGATGGTTTGCTGTGCGTTTGGGACCTGACAACAGGTATGACAGAGTTTTCGCCAGGTGTCATTGTTTCTTGGATTTAGTTCTCTTACTAATACTAATATCTCTTGTAGGTGCCTGTATGTACAAAATACAGGCTCACGACGATTCAATCGTCGCACTGGCCGGATCTCCCAGTTATGTAATTTCGCTGGGACTGGACGAGCGGATACGGGTGTGGGATCGATTCCAGGGGCACCCACTGAATACCATAACGGTCAGTCACGCCTATTCCGCCCTGGTAATGCTGACACCTTCGCTTCTTGTCACCGGCAAGCCAGGTAATATTGTATAAAAAGTCTCACCAATATCTAATCAGTTAGACTAGTAAGCTTATAGCTAAGTTGTTGTTAGCAAACATACCCTAATAGTTATTCCAAATCAATTGGTTATTGTGAAATTGGTCGTAAATGCCAAACAAGATACTCCAGCAGTAAAAACTATAAATATAAGTAAAGAGAGGAGCAACCTGTTTCGTTATATCCTATGCACAATTGCTGTATATATTCATGAATCTTTGTTTTCCTTCATAGGAGCACTGGTAGTGTGGGATGCTCGAAGCGGTGAGGTCGCCCGAGAGGTAAAGCTGGATTGTTCCAACATGCAGCTTTGTCCAAAGATGATGCTTCCGGCGTGCGGTTCGGTGATCTGCGACTACGGCAATCAGATGCGCGTCGTGCGGTTCCCGCTCGTTGCTGCCGACAAGTGTGACTAGGTGGTGCGCGTGTATTGCATCTCAGAATGCTTTCTCCACAGCCATCATCAGGGTTCGTTTAAAGCCTCCTTTTGAACGCAGTCCAAAGAATGTGAAAAAAAACAAAAAAAATATGTATGTAAATTCTTTCTTCTCAGTTTCTCTTTACGAGCTAATTCCGTGTGCGGCTCTCTAAAATGCCAATGTTCCTTTTGAATGCTAAGTCACAGAGATTCCCTAGTGTCCTAGTTTTGCTCGACCCTAGCCAAACGACATTGTCCAGGGTGCCTGGTTCTGTCGGTAGGTGATCGCTTAATAGCGGACATATAATAAGAAAATATCGCTATTTAGGTTCTACTTCAACTCAGTCATATTTTTTCTAAATGAGAAAAATTAACATGGCATATGCGGAACTGTGAGGAGGGACATTTAATATGCATATATATCTGTCCTGCAGGTATCTGTAATATTCTGACACACTAAGACTCCCTTTATAACGGGCAGAAAAGGGGCTGGCACGTCTATAAACTGTTTTAAAGTGCAGTCCTCTTGTGGCTATTTAAATTTCTAACAAACAAAGCAGCTCAAACATACACGCTTTAAGTATCACGTAATATTTTGATTGTTTGATGGTTTCAGTTATTTAAGTGTAGTAATAAGTTACTCGCGTAAGGTACTTTTTAGCACAAGTCCTCACAAACAGACAAGAAAACAGCTGAACACATTGCACTGCTAACCATATGCACGTGTGAACCGTTCAAATGGTCTGATTGCACATGGCGAACGAATGGGAGATTTCAGAACAAAAGATACGCCGTCACTGATACAAAACGAAAGAATATTTGCAACGAGTACGTGATAAAATTAAATGCCTTTTCCCAGCCTGTCGTTTCCCAGCCATCCAAACTTGGAACGGAAGCAAAACATGAAAACCAATTACATACGAAACGAGGGGCACAAATGCAAAATTGTCGTAGTGCAAAATTGCACCCTATTTCAGTGATAATGCTTAAAGCATCTTTTGTTTCTGTTTGCAAGAATGTAATAGGTGCGAATGGATGCAGCGGATGTGAATGTTCGAACCATCCAGTGTCCTATGGATGCCTCCCGCGAAGGGTGTGGATGAGAATTATCGTGAAAATCTAAATTGTTTGATAGCATATTAAAAGAAAAGCAATGAAGTGAATTCCTGCTCTCGGCTGATGAAGAATAATATAAAGTAGAAATTATGCCCAACAGAGCTGAGTAGGGCCTACTGTGTCGAAGGGTGCAGGGGAACGTTAAGGAGAAGCCCAAACACTGGAACTGAGAGATTAGCACTATTTTCATTAAATTATTGAACGACCTCATATTAAATATCATACTGTATAGAAGCGAAACTAACATGAAAAACTGAGAAAAGGTAGCTTTATCACAATGCTGCTAACGCTTAACACGATACACAACAGAACTCCAACACATATTATTCATAGTCGTAAAACGAACAAAACACAAACCGTCATACCTGAGAAAAGTAATACAATGTTACGAGAAGAGGGAATAAAATAATGCATGAAGATGGTATAAGGAATGGTATGTAATGTAAAACAGTGTAATTAAATGATGACATTATGCTCTATGCTGAAAAGTTCATATCGAGTTTGTCAACGAAGAGATTTGTCTGCAAACAATCGATCGAACGATCGAAGGATGAATCACTAGAGTGTCAGTTAAAAGTCATCATTTCTGCACGCCCTCCGATAGCGGCTGCTTAGTTTGGAAGTCCATAACTTCGGGTTAATTCGTCCATTAACCCATTCGATTAGTGCAGCCGCTCGATTGTGCAAACAGCGGGGTTCAAGAACGAAGAGACAAACCCAATCATATTAACATTCAAACACAGCGCATATTGTACACCATTGTTCGACGATCTTTCGGGATAGATCAATAACACTTAATACTTCATGACCACTCCGATTCGTACAATCTTCCTCCTCGGCTAGGTAATTATTGGCTAATGATTGCTCACGATAACAATCAACACGATTTTTATTACATACTTTATTACAAGCCGTGGCTCGTGATCGAGGGTTCGTTGTTTGCTGTTGCATTGGTCGGGAAGGGAACAAATTCAAATTAACGCAGCGATCATATGGAACTACATGCTGCTAGAGAAATGTTTTACCATGTGTGTTAGTATTGTAACAATTTTACAATGTAAACAAAAACGATGTCTTCGATGAGTTCGTTGTAGCTAAATATAACTTAAGTCATCGGCGGAATTGTTGAACGATTTGGGGCCAACTATTGTTTGGTAATGTGACTATTGTTTGGCATTTTGGAGCAACCTGTCCATCCAGGCACTTGGCCAAATCGACTACGCGCCTGCTGATCTGCG
>JAOEFI010000007.1:12407191-12418494 GCA_034621735.1 Anopheles plumbeus | reverse complement strand
GCGCATTCCTTCACGTCTAATATGTTTCAACCGAGGGGCTGATAATGATCAACATTTTAGACAGGTGCCCCGCGCCAGTCTCCATACGTGTGAAGAAAACTTTCTGGAACATTTATAAACTGCTGATCATCGCCATTGGAACACTTATTCATAGAGACAAAGGAACGTCGAGAAATGTAAACCCATTGGAGAAAAATAAAACGACCTCGAGAACGTTCCGTATTTCCAAAACGCACTTTTCCATTCCACGATTGATGTCGAGCCGTAAAATGATGGTACTCTTCCTAATGTTTTTCATAATTTTACTCTGGTTTTTTTTAATCAATGGGAACGGAATGAAAATGATTAGCAGGGCAATTTAATAGGGGTTTGATCAGGGTTCAACATCGCGCCACTATCATTTGGATTTCGGTACCACCGGCATAATGTGATTCTTTCCGTGACCTTCGAGGTTGGGGTAGATTTGCTTAAATGATTGAAATTAATTTAACCGTTCAATTCATCATGCGTGGGAAAACAGTTCCTTTCGTCTTCTTCGGTACCATCACTCTGGGTTAAAAAGGATTAATTCTATCGGCAGTTGCTCGAACTATTCAGCCTTCCTTCCAACCAATGTTCATTGAAAATGCTGGTGTACTTCTGATTAAGTGAATATATTCAGTGATCGCATTTGTTATAGATCAGCATGGTAATATATTTAGAGGTCAAGAAAATGGGACTCTAGAGTTTTTTCCAGAAAAGAGAGCACCCCAGGTTTTCTCGATGAACGAATAAACGGAACGGCCGCACTGAAGCGGCGGCTAAACCGTCGGCGGCTACTGAAGCAGCGGTTAAAACCTCCGGCGGCTGCTGCAATGGCGGCTTATTAAATAGAAGTAGTGTGTGTAGCAGATCGTGTAAAGGTGAGGTTCACCAACACCAGTGTAGCTTATGTTAAAAAAAGGGACGCCAACTTTGGGCGTCGTGTACGATAGATCTGTCCTTGTCTTTTCTACGTTTTCCGTCGCGCACCGTTGCTGTGTCGGGGTAGGTGTGTGCGGCGGTTTTCCATCTCGCATTCGCAGTCTTTGTAATCCGTTGGCAACGGCAGCATCGAGAGCAGCATCGCAGCAATCGCAGCGCAGTAGCATCAGCGATTCCATAGTAGCAAGTTCGGTCTTCGAAGCAGCTTTGTTCGCAGCAGAGAAAGAAGGTGGTGTACCCAAACTCCTACTAGCAGCAAGTTTAGTTTTCCAACTGTTTGTGGCTTCAGAGCCCGGTTTTCCCATGCTGTGCCGTGTATGTGATTGTTGAAAAAACGTTGACCAACGGAAGCGACGCGCGCGCTTGGTTTCCATCGTACAGGGATTGAATTCAATTGAAGGATTGAACCCCCGAAAGGAGTGTTTCACAAGCCGGGGCAAATCGGATGCGCTAAAATCAGTTCTGTGAGCGATGCAAAAAATCCTGGGCTGTGGCTACGTTGATTCCCGCAGAGGAGGGCCCGTAGCGGTGTTCGAACCCAATCTGTGCGAGCTCTGCGTCGCGGCGAGCATAATTTGGACAGGCTCGTTCAATCACGGCACAGCCTCATCGGTCGTGTGTGCTTTTCCAGCAGGCGGTACAATCTTCTCGGGGCGGTGAAAACGGTTGCAATTGAATTTGTGCTGATGTAGAAAGCGGATCAGAAAACTGCGAAAGCAGGGAAAAAAACTAATCGAAAACCGATATCACACACGGGCAGTCGGTAAAAGCGCGTCGAGAAATGAGTTCAACTATCAAGGAACAATCACCACTATCCGCGCTTCTTTGGCCCTTTTTCTCCTTTTTTTTCTTTTCCCTTCGTGCCCTGGAAAGGAATTCCGTTCTTTGACGGTGCAGCGTGTGTGGTGTAGCCGTGACTCCGTGACTGAGTGTGTGCGCGCGCGCGCGCCCGGGTGTGTGTGTGTGTGTGCGAAGGAAAAACAAGGATGGTGCGCGCTTTCGATCTTTGTTCCTCGGCGCGGTGTGCTTTTCTGGAGAAAAATCTCTCTTTATCGGCATCAGTGTCGGGCGCTGGTCCGGTGTGCTTGAAATCTTTGGAATGATTGCTGATTTGCTGTACTACAAAGCAGAATTCGCCTCCACTGGACTCGAGTTAGATGCTTTAAATATCCCTTCGGCTGACAGGGATGATTACACCCCTGCCTCGTTCTATTTTCTGTATTTGTAGGTTATTCCGCTGGAGCCATTTTTAATAATGATTTGTATTCGATCTACCGCCCACACAACGATTTAACAAGACCGTTCGTTTGTAGCAAAGTACATAAATTCGTTATACGGGTATTCGTTGGGCGAGGTCCGAGGTGTAAACATATTTTTCCATCCCACCTTGTTAGGCTGATGATTGTAAATTCCAGAATTTCGTTTGTGTACAAGGTTCGAACGTAGAAGTCGATTGCCTGTATGCAGGTTAGATGCATAGTATTGGCAATTGAAATACGCATTCGGTAATGATACTTTTCAACAAGCATTTTCATCATACTTTTCCGTCTCTTTTCTTACAGGATTTTCTTCAGCAAATAGCAAAAGTCTGGAATACAGTTTGATACGTGCTTTACTTCCTGAGTGTGTAAAAACCCCCAAGTGCATGCGTGAGTGAGTGTGGCGATAATTGGTTCCCATCTCTCTCCCTCTCTAATCATCAAAGTGCCAAGTGATTTTTCTGTAGCCTGTAGCTAGGGCCGAATAGCAGAAGGAAAAAAATAGTGTTGCATCGCTTGCTTCGTGCGTGAATTGGTCACTTTTGTAAGAACCCGGAAACTCAAAGAAACATAAAATGGCCACCGAAGTCGAAAATAAGCCCGTCGCCGCCGTCGGCGAAGAGGACAAGAAGGTGGAACAGCCAGCGGTAGCCGCCGTTGCAGCCGCGGTCAGTGCCGACACCGCAGCCGCCGCCACCGACAAGCCCGCCGCCGATGGAGCAGCGGCGGCGGCCGGTGGAGGAGACGCCGACAAGAAGACGGCGGGCGAGGAGAAACCGGCCGGGACGGGGGAGAGCGCGGCCGCTGGCGGCGATGGCGGCGACGGGGCCACCAGCTCCGATGCAGCCGTGCCAGCCAAGAAGGAGAAGGAAGTGAAACCCACGGTGCATAAGGCGAACTTCGAGAAGGATGTGGTGTACCTGTACCAGTTCACCCGCACGCCGATGTTGCCCTCGATTTCGCCCTTCTGCCTAAAGGTGGAGACCTGGCTGCGCCTGGCCGGACTGAAGTACGAGGTAAGTCAGCGCAGGCGGGACGAGGCGGCGGCGGCAGTTGTCGCCATTTGTGGAAAAATCTTGCACGCTGCTGGAACCGCCCGGGAGCGGTGAAGTCGGCTGTATAAATGCGGGGCGCAATCCCGACCGGTCCGACCGGGAGAGGGCCATATTAAAGCATCGCAGTTCTCCAGCGCGCGAGAGCAGCTGCAGCGTCGCCGCGCTGCATCTCTGCGAGAGGACACCGATATGGGTTGGGTTCGTGCGCTGATCGTTCTGTTTCTCTCCCGAACCGCCGGGGCGCGGCGTGCGCGCTACCCGCGGGATGAAGGATGCTGCGTCGCGTTTGTCGAGGCGGGCAGGGTCGGCGGGGGCGGTAGGGAGGGGATTGCTCTCATCCAGATTTCGTCGTGTCGGGTGCGTTCCTCTCCGTCCAAATGCGCGGAGAGCGAGCAACCGACAAAGCAGCGAGCGAGTAACGCAGCCACCGCGCGGATCGCGTTCTTTGTCGTGCGTTGGCCGCATCTCCCTGTGTCCCGGTAGGCATCCTCGCCGCTTTGACACCGTTGCGTTCGGTCAGCCCGTGACCAAGTGGCTTCGTATTGGCGCTACGGACAGTGGGTTTTGGGTGGAGTATTCCTTGCGGCCATTGGAAGCCCCATCAGGCCCCAAGTATTGATCTGCTCTCCCGCACCGCTCGTTCCGACCCTACGGTGGCACATCTGGTCGACCAGAGCTTAAATCGACTCGCATTCCCTGACCTGCAGCACTGGAACAATCGTGTTGAATGCGAGCCCGAATTATGCAGTTTGTGAAGCATAATTTGTATGAGCAGTTTTTCCCTGAATTTGGAAATGTGTTCCGAAACATAACTCGCGCTATATATTTTACAATTTGTTTCACTTGAGGGTACACACATTAATTCCTGAAGTAGTATTTGTCCTGTTTTTTGTGTTAATTTAAAATTAAACAATTCACCAAGTTTTGTGCCTGTTATAGACCTAGCTCTAGAAAAGCTTCCCATTCTGGATCTTCGAGATTCTAGAAAATATTATGTTATATGTGAGTACGTAAACGAATTATCCGCATGATATTCGAATGCAACTTTAAAACGAACGTGCCTTCGGTTCCCACTTTTTTTGTTGTGGTTCGAGCCTTGCAAAAAAAACCAAAACTATTTACAAGCCACATTTCTCCTCACGTTTTCACTTTTCATGCCACGCGCCACGGTTCAACATCTGCAACATCATCGAACAACACAGTTTTCTTCGATTTCTTCATTCCATCTGAGCACCGTCTTCCTCCGTGCGATCTGAAGATGCCTCTTTCCTGAAGGAGGAGCGAGATCAATCAACGATCAAGTTAATTTCACCGGCCTTTACCTTTCCTACGTACCACGTTTCTTAACGTGCCGCCCGTTGTTTTCGTCCGTTTCGGGTGGAATATTGGTCTACAGTAACCCTGGGCCTGGGCCAGCTTACATCTCACCGAAAGCGCGGTGAGCGTGTTCGCGTTTTTATCAGAGCGTGAAAAAGGGAAAGCTTTCACCACCGTACGGAGGCATACCGAGCGGTACGGGGTGCGGAACATGTACATTGTCCATCGGTTTCTTCGGTGGAGGAGGCTCCATCGCCCAACTTGTTGTTAGGCTGCGTAGAAAGACCAACAAAAAAAGTAAGACGTTGATGTGTCTCGAGATGTGGAATTTTCTTACGTATGTCTGTTGCCTCTTTTGTTTCAAAGTAGTCCAGTTTCTAACGGGGCCTCGACGGACGCCCGTCTAGAGCGAGTGTAATGGGTCCACATGTTCGTGTCTGGCCCGGTTGCCTTCTTCCTACTTCCCATTAAGAGAGGCTAACGAGTCCGCCTGGCGTACGATGTGCTTGACTTGGCCAAGTGAGAAGCACCCGGAACGAAGTGGAAAACCGGTAGAATTTCGGTAACGACCTTGAGACGGAGGCGCATGCCACATCTTCGGGAAGGGCGGCCCTCCGAAGTGTGCCGGTCTGGGTTGGTAGACTAGAGGGGTTGGAGGGAGGAGCCGTTTTTATTATTCTACTCCCCGGTGGCTTTTGTGAGACGGCGACTTCATCATCTTCAGACCAGCACTGCATTGTCTCGGTGGCGGCGACGTTTTGTATTCGTGGGGTCTTTCACATCGTCGCCGTCGTCTTTATTTATGTTGTACCTTTGTATTTACCGGGGTTCTTATACTCGGGCATCTCCTTCTTACGGTGATAGCAGACGCAGAATTAGTTGTCGAAACTTGGATTGGGACGCATTTCTAGCAGCAGCCAGCAAAATTATCAAACGACAAACATAGCCACCGAAAAAGTAGCTTCGTCTTTCTGAGGAGGGTTAAGTTTTGTGCCTTAAATGTCTTCTGTGCCAAAACCAGGTAGCGAAAAAGTGGAAACATTTTCGCACGGCTATCCTTCGGTTATTCTTGTTTTGTGCTCTTCGGTGTGGTTGAAAAGTTTCTTCGATTGTACCTGCCGGGGCTTCTAATGGGTTTTCTTCACCTGTTCGGTCTCGTCGGATTTTGTTCTGTTTTTATGACTTTCAAAGACCGAAGTTGTCTGTTCCGAGCTGTCTACCACAAATAGTTAAATCTCTCGGGTAGTTAGGCTATTTGATGGGACTCTGTTGAAACACACACAACAAAGCATGTTATCTTACTCTATTACGACGTTAATGTATGCCAGTTCAAGGCGAAAAACGGGCTATATTCTATTTATAACAATCGTTAACATATCGGGCCATATAGGGGATTGTCCATATAGCTGTCGTCATTCAATTGAACGGCTTTGGATGTCTCCAGTCATGAATTTGGCTGAATAAAACCAATGTACATGAAGTAGCCCGCTGAGAGTGTTTTCGAGCGCTCGAGAATGCGATCAAACCCACCTCCTCCGAGGAAGCAACGTTGAGCATCCAAATTGGTGGTTATATTTATTATCGATTCAACAACGAATTTATCAACCGGACGGTAGAGCTGAATTGTGTATGGTGCGGAAGGGATAAAGGACGATATTTTATAAGGACAATATGGGAGGTATGGAAAGGTGTTCCAAGAATGATGGGGTGTATTTTGACTCCTACCTTAAATCGAGGTTAAAGGGAAGTTAACCAAACATTTGAACAACTTGAACCATCGGTCTGCTAGCCTAAGACAAATTCGGAGAAATTCAAAGGACGCCTGGGTCTGATGCTCCAGAAATGTGTATGAGATTGTTTGAAACATAAAGTTACCTTGGAACCAGAGTAACGATGGATTTAATTGAGTTTTTTTTGCAACTTACTGTGACATTATTTCCATCGTCCCCGTTTGGGCATTGGGATTTTAAAAGTTTCACCCAGCTTTTCGTCTCTTGGTTGGAATGGCATCGCTTATGGCCCACGCATTTCTGCTTTTGCAAAAATGACAATGAAAATAAATCTTGACAAAAGGCGTGATCTTTGGCGAGATGATAAATGTCCGACGTGTTGAAGTTATGTGTGATGTACTGTGTTTCTTTTTATTTTGTTGAAAAAAAAGGTCTTTTGCTAAAATCTACAGTGTGACTAGATACAGTGTAAACGTTCCGTTGAAAACAATTTCTACGGTGGATAGTATGCGGTCGTCTTGTGATAGTAGAGGGCATGTTATTATTATAATAAACTGTAACAAAACATCCTTACACCAAATCACATTTACACCAAAAAGACAATGAAAAGGGCAATAAAAACCCCAATTGAAAACGCCCCATACCAACATTGGTGTTGTGACTGCAAAAGAAATCACTTCTTTACACTTCCTTGACACGTCCTTCCATCGAATGTAGGTTTATTTTCTCTCCCTAACGTTGCTGCCGTGCGTGTGTCTCTCAATCGTTCGTTGAATGAGCCATAAAAGAAAGTCATCGGCAGTCGTCTTATCTGGAATGTTCTGTGTGTGTTTTTGGGATTTTTTTTTAAATGTGCCCGACTATCGCGTTCCGATAATAGAGTGGAAAGGCACACTTTCTGAGTGTGACGGGTGCAGGAGTAGGGCCTTGCGGGAAAGCAACAAGTGGAAAAGTCATGCGATTCGGGTGAGAAAACATTTTCTAGACTTGCGGTCATCGCTCGAGAATTCGTACGTACGCACGGAGAACCGAAGACCTCCTTCTTCGCTTTCCTAAGCCGCTAAGTGTGCCCTTCGTTATCTCTGTCGGATGTCTTCACTCTGGATCACTTCAACCCTCGGGCGAGTTCGAGCTTGGCGAGGGTGTGGCCTGTTACTGCGATGCCACTCTTTTGTCGGCATCTGGAAAAAGCATTCCAGTGGCCGATGCATAGTTTGTGTGGCATCGAAGGGTGCCCGGACGGAACTGAAATGTTGATCCCTTTCTCTGGCTCGCATGGAGTTTCGTGTTGCCGAGGTTTTTCATTCGTTAGATATCGGAACAGAAAGCAATCGTATTAAATCGTTCTTTTAACGGCCCTATTTTAGATATCGGAATTGGTGAACTGTGCCTTTGGAGACAAAACACTCACCCGACTGTATTTGGAAAGCGAAAAGTCTAATCCTTTTTATTGCTCTACAGCTACTACTATCTGATAGGGTTAACCTGTTTGTATATCCTTTTTATGATAGGTCGTTATGAACCTTCTCGTCAATGTATACGTTGTAGGCGAATGGTCAGCCGTCAACATTCAATAGAATATACTAATTGAAAACGTTCGTTTCACTATCAATTCGAAACCTACCCCGCGTCATCACCACCGGTGCCTTTACTTTCTGTGCCTTGAGTCCACATGAAAGATGAGCACTAGTACAATTCTCATATGAGTACTGTTACTGATCATAATGAGTCATACTGATCATACTGAGTCATACTGATTGTATGACCTACTTTTTCCCACCGAAAGATTGCGGAAAGGGCTGAAAACATTCATCTCTTTGTTCATATCGTGTTCGTATCTTTTCAACACTAGCATCGATCACATTTCCCTTGCAGCTCAGCATAATGTGCTCCACTTCCAGTGTGGAGGAGCAACGTGTTATTTGACTTTTCTCCATCGGCGACAAAGCACACAACGTAAGCATGACGCTGGCGTCCCCGATTGAGCAACATCGGACTGTTATTGAGCTGTCCGATGTGTGTGATTTGTTCACGAGCAGCCTAGAGTGTTCTTAGAATTTTACGATCGATCGGGGCATGTCTGTGACTGTTGCAGTCAGCAATACCACGTAAATGAGTAAGAGGTCGTAATTTTGGAATTGTTTAAACATAACTCTCCCCGGGTGTGTGCTTTGATGTGGCGTTGCTCTGCCTTGAAACGCAATTTGTACGCGCAGTCTTAGTGTCAGTACAGGTCAGTGTGAGGGCCGCTTGTTGAAGAACCCTTTTCTTGACGAAGCGGGGGACGCCAGTTCACCGTGTAATGAGATCAATTACTATGAAACCACGTCAAAAGGGTCGTTGCTGGCTATCTTTCGGACACATTAATGCGTTTTCCCTACTTCACTGCTCTACTACAGCGCAACCTATCGTTGGTCGTAAAGATAACTCTCATTAATAACTGATTTCAAATTCAAAAATCGAAAAGGAGGGTCAAAAACTTTATTAGTTAATTACATTACGGTCGGGCCGAACAGCAATCGCGAAAGTATGTTGAACAGCTGGCTTCTCCTGAAAGGATGAACATATTACAACCCCAACAGCACCGTCACTGGCATGGGGTAGTGCGTCTGGTTTTCAATGTTGAATAGAAGGAGTCCAAAACGACCCACTTTGGAATGCTTTAGCCAATTTTCATTCCGATACGGGAGACTCTTTTTGATTTTAATGCAGCCGCGCCATCGGACCCCAACGAAGCTGGATGTGAGAACTAAGGGACAAAACGGAACCGATAAATAAATGGAAGTCAACAGCTGACGCGACGAAGCGAATGACTCCTCCAGATGGTTAGCAATGCGAATGAATGCGGGTAATGTCGCAAGCATGGAGGGTGGATCAATTTAAAATTCAAATTTTAGGTTTTTGAAATAAGAGTACAATTTTTCTTTCTTCTATTTTGACGAGTTTTGTGTGCATTTATTTTGTACATTGACTACAGATAAACAGCATGGAATGTTACCCCGAGCTGCCTTGGCGTTCCTTTCCATACCTTTCTAATGCTAAACCAAAATATCAATGGCGCATATTTTTATGGTAGAAAGTTCCGTTCAATTTTTGAGCAACTTTTATTTTGCCAATCATCATAACGGTGGAATTTTTCTGCCCAATAATCCAATAACTATCTGCCTCATTAGTAGTCGCCGTTCTATGCCAGGGAAATTTATCACACCACCTCGCACCGCCTGTTCGTCATGTGACTTTCACTAACTTCTGCAACGGTGTTCGCGCCCACTGTTCCGTATTTTATTGATATCCGCGGCTGCTGCACACGAACCGGGTGTGAATTGTCTGTGCATGCATGCTGTGTATCTGAGAATCGGTTCCGTTTCGGAACCCCCGCCCAGTCGGCGGTGACTTAAACCAATCTCATCGAACACACGGCGTGGATGCAATACTGGTCACACTTTTTGCTTCCGAAGGGAGCGCAAGACAGGGAGAGAGATACCCGGCGATTGGTTGGTTGGTTGGTAGCCTTATGCTAGCGCGCGGCAAGATGCGGGAAAGTCGCCGCGACTCCTAACAATGAACCGGGAGCAATCCAAAACTGCCACCATCATAAATAACTGATATTTCCATCCGTCCGCTGCAAGACGGGGGTCGCTGAAAGGTACGAAGGTAGAACGGCCAACCGGGTGACACGGAACCGAAGAAGGGGAAGCAAAAAGAAAAAAAAAACCGCAGTCCCACTCTCGGAAAATTAGTGATCAATTGATGCCGCGGGCGGCCGCGAAAGTTGCCGGCAAAGGGAGACTGCATTATCCCGCCCCACTTCGTTTAGTGATGGTCGATTAATTTAATTTTGTTTCCAATAAATCAATCAATTCGATGTTCCGGAATTGACCGATCCTGCCCCTGGCTTCCTGTACCGCCAGCGATCAACCGGGAGGGGTGCGAAAACGAACCCGGATAAATTATGAATGTGGGTACTTTCGTGCGATGATACCCCGGGAACCTTTCTTGGGATCGGTGCTGACCTTCTCCCACCCTCCGTCGCATTTAATGAGTGCTTTTCCGGGGGTCGAGGATACAAATCGAGGAGGAGATTGGACAACCTTCCCTTTTGCCTTGGTTGAAGCATAAATTCGAGTTTATCGAAACCCATTTATATCAATGTTGGGAAAACTGTTTTTACGATTCGCTTGGGGGCACGTTTTGCGTCGGTTTAAACCTTCATAGCGGTGTCGACCAAGAAGCAGACTTTTATGCGTCCTTTTGATGTGTTCCCCAAAGTTGCTTGGGAGCCTCGCCCGAGCGACCGGCTGGCTGGCCGACTCCCTGTCGTCTCCAGACATCCAGACACACGGTGGATGATTTGACGTTGACATGTTTTCGGAACAATTATTCAATTGACTCAATTCTCGGGAGTTTGCTAGTGCTTCTCTGGTGCTTCGCGATGGTGGCAGCACCGTTATGCGTCGCATAGCTTCTGCATGTTCCGGTCTGCTTGCCTTGTCTGCCGCTTGTTTTGGGTGCGACTGTACCTAGCCAGAATTTGGCCACGATTCAGCACCATCTTATGCCACGGAAGGAAAGTGAAGAGTCGTTTCAGAATGTGGTTTTTAATTTCCATTCGCAAAAGTAGCTACTTTTACTTTACTTGGTGTGAAAAACTTTTCAAGAAAAAGGTAAAGATTTCGGAGAGGAAATAGACGGTGTTATTTCTTTGTTGTGCGGTTGAACAGCAATTTTCTATTTTTCCCACTGTCCACAGCCCGCCGCGCCTGCAACTAACTGGCGGAAGAAATGCAACGAATGTTGGATGGAATTGCACCGTCAGTTGATTATGTTGTACACTCCACCTTGCATTACCTGGCTCTGGATGTGGGAGCCGGAGTGGCCGCGGGGCCACTTAGTATTGACGGAGAAAGTAAAATGAAGCAGTATGGAGGCATTTTTCGATCCATTGCTGCCTCCCTCTTTCTATCACTCTCTCTCTCTCT
>JAOEFI010000007.1:12387184-12407091 GCA_034621735.1 Anopheles plumbeus | reverse complement strand
CTCTCTCTCTCTCTCTTGGTCCGATTTTTCCTCCAGCATCAGACGAAGGCAACACATTGGCCTCCTGCATTATGATGTATATTTATTTATTTGCGCTTGCGACGATTCGGAGGCATAATAATTATATTTTTTTTGCTTGCTAGTTTTCTTTTCCATCCCCGCCGCTGATTCACTTTCTTTTAAAAAAGATAAAAAAGAAAATTTAAAATACAGGGAAGTGATTTGCAGCGGTTGTGTTGCTCCCCCCCCCAGTTGGTGAGAGGTCAGTAACCTCTTCGAAATAATTCGTCCACGCAAATGAAAAGGCATGTTTTAAAGAGATGAATAACTTTGTTTTGAATTTTAGTTATTCATGCCATCTCGACAAATATTCCTTTTAAATGCTCCATACCTTTTGAAACATTAAAAGCATCGATTTGTGCTGCCAGAACCTTGAAAGTTTGCATTGCCGTAAGGCAACGGCATACCTTCGCGACAGCTATATAGGCTACTGACGTCATGTAAACGAATATTTATGAAACGCCTTCGGGCGTCTCGCCTCTCTCTACTTCATACGCCTACAAGGGATACGCCGCTGGCTCTACTACGGGGAGAACAATAAGAAATCAAATAATAACAAAGATCATCGCGCCTTTCGAGTGTGTCGAAGAAGGCGAAAGTGGTTCACCAAGTGAATTGCGCATCAGAGTTCGAGTCTCCGGAGCGTAACGAGTTCAGCGATGGAGGCCGCAGCATGTGGTAGGGTGGTGGGCTGTGTCCAGCAACATAACAGCGGTGCACTGCCCTGTGCCATCATACACTTTCCTCACAGCCTCCCTACTGTCTTACGATGGTGTCATCCTGCGAAGCGAGAAGACTCGACCGCCATCAGCACCTTCCGCTTGCCGCTAATCTACGAATCGCAAACCGTTCGCCGCGTTACGCGTGTTCCTCCTTATCGAAGCGAAACGGGCAAACAACAATTTGCAAAAGTCGCCGACGACGACGACGATGGGCGAGGAGGGCGGAGACGGCGCGCAAGTGCTTACCCGAAAAATAAGAAAGTGAAATTAAATTGAATCGTCGTCGTCGGCGTCGTCGTCATCTTCCTTTGCGCGGATACATCTCTTGCTGGGGCATAACATGGGCCGCGGTACTCAACTGCGTTATTACTTTTTGTGCAGTTTTTCTCCGTTATATGCTGTTGTGCTGATCCTCGGTTGGTCCTCACTGAACTCCTCCGGCTCCGTGACGCGCTCGTCGCTGCCTGTCAACGTTTTTTGATGGACGATGGCACCAAAAAGGTGTGCTGTAAGGACGAGAATACCAGAGAGGACCTCTGAGACAAGCATTAGGGCTAAGCTGCGTGAGTTTCTTTTTTTTCGCGGGAGAATGTGTGAGCTTCAAGCTGCTTCCTGGCTATCAATCACTATACCGTGTCGACTTCGTTGTCGGTATAGTCTACGCCGCGGTAACGTTCTGTCGTACAACAAAACCTGTCAGTAGTATACGTACGAAAACATGATGGCACGCCTTCGTTCGCTGCTGTTTGCGTGGCTTTACAATCCTGAATCAACGGCAATGATTCGTGGATGAGATCCGTGTGTGCCGGCGGGGTTACTCGTGCCAAGTTTTATGCTGAGGATTTTATGAGACGTTGGCAGATTGAAGAGAAAGCGTTTACCAAACATTAAGGGGATGACTGAGTAAAGGTACAAATGCCTGAAGCATCAAAATTCCTGGTTTTAAAATGATTTTTGTCGCTTCAATGTTTAGAAGCCATCAGTTAATACGTGCATCATGGAAAGATATTTTTTTAATTTTGGGGGTGACCTTTTGGAGTTCCAGTGCATAATAGCCGGTGGAACGTGAAGTGAATATAATTCATGTTCATTGTATAAATCATTCAAAACACAAAATGTGTGATGCATGCTGAGGCTTGTGACTTATCTCTATTTAGCTCTTCGCTGTTGCGTCCTTTGGATTTATGGGCAACAATCTGTTCTGTTTTACGGCCAGACAATTGTAACCATTAGTAATGTATGTTATGTTGCCTTACTATTACAGTGTCTACGTATAACGGTTCAAAGAAGGAGTTAGAGAAACGTTGGCTTCGTTTGTTTATTATTAATACGTTGGATATGTTTATTAATACTTCTTGATGGCACACATTCTTCCACCCACACGTCGCGAGTCATTACCAGCAAGCGTGTACCTCCAGAACAACTTTGTTCTAAACAGTTCAACGTCTAATGAACTGCTTCATCTACCTCAACATTGTGTCCGCTGGTCAGGAAGCATTAAAACAGGGCGCTCAATTAAAGAGCAATCAGCGGTATGAAATTGGTTACATCGAGCTGTTAAAACAAGGACCGATTTTTTATACTTCCCTTCCCAAATCACACTAGATTTGCGCACAAAGTTTTTGTTGGGCGGCCAACCTTGAAATGGTCCCGTTTCTCTTTTTTGTTGTTGTCGTGATTCCGCTATTCTGAAGCTTAAGGTCGCGCCTTCTCACGTTTCCATATCGTTCCCCGGGAGGGGCTAGAGGTGGCAGTTAATGCACTGTGCCGAGGCCCATAATGACTCAGCTCTCGACCCGTAGGTCTCCGATGTGTTTAAAATTAGTCTTCGGAGTAAGTAAAGCGGAGAAATGAAGGGAACATGCTACAGCAACCGACCGCACTCGTAAGCGTGTTCGAAAAAGAAATATTACAATTACAGGTTGGTTTATGATGGTAATCGGCAGTGATAATTACTGGAATTATATGCTCCGATTGTAGTGTGACGTCTAGAGTTGGTCATTACTTTGCCTAAGATTTGCTTAGATTTCAGTTCGAGTAACCCGCATAGAAGGGAGTTGTACTCCATTTATGTTTCTTGTCATCACTTGTGTAGAAGCATGCATCCAACGTATGAAATCTCAAATTTTTAATAAGTAGGTATCCCGGCGAGGTATGGATGATATTTTCCACTTCCTACGATCAGTGCAAGGCATTGTATACCAGGGAAAAATATTGTGAGATATTTCACCCGACATGGCATGGCGCCAGACCAACGATGGCGGCAACCAATCGAGAAAGTAGTTTTTGGTTTACTGGCACACGGTTTTTGGGCTACGGCTTTTTTTTTCCTTCAGCGGAAATCGCACTGTTTAATGGGAAATCTATTCTTGTGAAGTATTTATTTACTTGACCCACAGAAATGGGAACGCAATGGTGCACAAGTTAGTACTTCTGAATGCCCGAAGACACAGTTGGGCCGGCTCAGTTGGACGTGCGGAAATCGGCTGGAAACGCTGAAACCAAACAAAGGATCGCGACTGATTTATGGGAGACCCATTGGTGGTTGCGTTATGTTTCCGGTCCACCGATGAAGATGTGTTCATTTTGTTTCGTTTACGATAAAGTAAAATTGAACAGTCTCAAAGCTGCACAAGATGTGACCTGAAGTACCTAACAAACGGTATCAAGTATAAATAATTGATCTGTTACGAAACATTATAGAAATTTCACCGTAATGCATCGGTCGTAGAGGAAATGGACATGCGGAGAAAATTGTTCCATCTACGCGTAATTGACAGTTTCGCGGTGCGCGGACTCTGCAAAATCGCCATTATTTGCGGCAATTTGGTTTTCGCTTTCCTTTCGCTTTTCACACTCAGACAACATTTGCACGGTGCACGGGGATTCGCAAGGGAGCTTTTATCGTTTATCTCGGGCAATTTTATAAGGCGTCAAAATTGTTATATCTGAGATGTTTGAAAACAGAAGTGAAGAAAACAGAAGTTGTGCCAGGTGACCGGGTGCAGCGTCGTCAGTGCTGTTGGCCATATTTTTTGTTTGTTTCGTGCCGTAAAACCATGATCTCACTATGAAATTGGAGGATAGAGTTGCGGCAGAACTGGACAACAGGCTGGCTGGTGAAGGGTTTTTGCTGCACGACCACTACTCAGTCTCTCAGTCTCCTGCCGACTGACGGGTATTCGTCGTGAAAGGTGTAGGGAGTTAGGATAGATTATAATTTTCACCCATCGATAATATGGAACATGCTTTTGGCCGGCTGCCTCCCTGTAGGCAGTGGTACGTTCCGAAACACGCCGATCATCATGTGCATCGGAGCTTTCGATTCGATAACAATCATTTAACATCCTTCTTCTTTCCGAATCGTAGCCGTTGTACGCCATCGCTTCGTTGAGGTTTAAATAAATCGTTGAAGTGGAAAATGTGCTCTTATGCATATGATATGGTTGTAATTTTGTTGTTGTCTTCTTTCCCATCTTTCCGCGCAATTAAAGGGTTCCCGTGTGGTAAAATAGAAAGTGACGGTCACTCTGCGATGTTTGATGGTGGGCACGGTCTTTGCACAGAGTTTCGTGCTGAATTTTGAGTGTTATATCCAACCTTTTCCTTTAATCCTCTCGGCTCCGCTTGCGACGCGGATCATTTCCGGATTCCGGAGGAAGAAAACAACATGTAATGTACGACATACAGTCACATGAAAAGCATGAGAAAGTTGTGTCATCTTCTCTCCGCTTCAACGGATGGATGAACCATAAATTCCTTATCACTTTCCTCGCGTGGCACCGTTGCAGCTACGGGCTGAGATTATGGAGTGTTGTGGGTTTCCAGTCAGTCGTTCATCGGTAACGCTCACTCTAAAGCCCCCTCTTGTCTGCCCAATGCCGTCTACTTCCACTCGACCATTTCTGACTTTTAAAGAACCTCCGGAAAAAAAAAACTGGTTGGATGAGTCCTATCGCCCATAATAACACTCGGCACACATCACACAGTCCGTTGCTGCCAGTTATCACAACATTAATTTATTGTTCAGTTGCATCATATGCTGCGCTGGTCTGCCATTTTGGTTCCGTTCGTGACCGGCTTTCCTTTTCTTGCTGTTGTAGTATTGCACTCCGCACCTTCGTGGTTAGTTAGTTCGTTCGTTAGTTAGTTGGTTAGCACAAAAGCCTGAGGATTAGCTCATCGTTCGTTCCATTCAGGCAGCATCAAGCGCAGCAGGCGAAAGGAGCGGAAGTCTGCCTCGTGGGATCAGCGGCGACTATCAGTGGTCCCGCTGTTTCAGCGACTGGCCCGGTCTTCCTGTGGCCCAAAAGGATGCAAAGAGTGGCGTGGGTTTGGCATGACTAGGGCGGGGAAAAAAGCGCGGCTTGCTGCGCATCTCCCATTTGCAGAACTGTGACTGTTATCCAGTTCCAGTGTGGACAGCACACACCACCACCACACCAGCACCACGCGAGATGTCGGAGCTGGTTCAGCGGAAAAAAAAGGGCAATAAAAATAGTGTCTGAGTCATCCGTATCGGTGTTTCGCTTAGTTGCAGCACTCTTGAATGTATATCCCGTTCGGCGAACGGTCGGTCGACCGGTTTGTTGCTCGGATGGTGGCCGATTGGTTCCATTTGTTGTTTCATCTCCACTGGGCCTTCAGAAGTTTTAAAAACAGTTCAGTTCTGGAACCTGAAATATGATCTTGAAGAATACCTTCCGTTTATTTTTTCGCTAAATTGCTAGAGGAAGTAATTTACAACATGTTGTCTGAAATGTGAATTCGATGGGAGTTCCGCTTCTAAACTTCAATTCTTGTCATCTTCTTTTCACACAACTGACCTTAGCTTATAGTACCAAAGTCGATCTCTGACTACCAAGGGAGGGAGCAGAAAATTAATGTATATTGAGTTCGCATTAAGGATCCGAATTTTGAATTCAATACATTACTCTAGATTTAATTAACTACTTTAAACTGATCATGTTATTGGAATATGTTTACTACAGCATGTCGCCGCCACTTTCTACAGATGGTCCATTTTAATTCATCCGAGAATGACCGGCAATATTGTATTTCTAATCGGTTGCAATCACTTGACATTTGCTTCTCTTATGCGGTTCGTCTGGCGACTGCCTTGAGAGGGCGCTGTTCACCATTGCAGACTCATGTGCATACGCCCAGACGCGTGAGTTCCTCAGCGCATCCATCCCACAGACGCAAGACGTAGCCTCAGGTCATGAATGTAAATAATCGTCGGCCACGGCAGCTTTAGTGATTGTAGCAATATAAATAAATGTACGCTTGCATTCCTATCTTGACCTCTCCAGTACTCCTTTCAGTACTCCCGAACACTGTTGCTCTTGGGGGAGGGGAAGGTTGGCGGGGTGGCGAGTGATGGCGGCAGTGCGCAAATTCCTTCAAGCGATGGTAGGATGCTGCTGTTGTGCCTGCTAGGTTATGCTTCAAGGGTGTGGTGGCTGGAGGAGTTAAAAAGATGCTACGGGCGAATCGAGAGTAGGCGACCACACCACGAGGTGGTGGAGTTCCACATAATAATAACCTGAGGAGACGCTTCGCCTGAATTTCGGATCGAAGATAAGCGTTTATGAGATAGCCTCTTTGACCTATCTCGCCTCCGACATCATGGATAGAGAGACAGAGAGAGAGACAGAGAGAGAGGGAGATATGGTGGGTTCTTGCTTTGAAAGCATGAGATGGGACCAAAAAATAAGGTTATCATTGACCCAACGGTCCACGGCTCGTTGTGTGAACCGTTTTTGCTTTGCCCGCTCGTTTTGCTTCTTTTCAATATTTGTTATACTACTTCTCCTCTGGCACCGGCACTAGCGTTCCTGTTCGAAGAAATTAGTCTCGAACTAATTGGCTCGCCTACTCTATATTTGCGGCCGGTATGGTTTCGACGAAGAGATGGAGTCGCGCGACACCGGCGTTTTGACTCCAATGAACCCTCGGAGCGTCCATGACCGGTTTTGTTGGTTAAGGTTGGCTGGAGTAATTTGTCGGTAGCTTTTGGCGCTTCATAACTTCAATCTTCCCCTGGCCTCTGTGGGGCGGCACACCACGCAACGAGCGATGTCGGTAGTCTCGCCTGATGGAGGGAAAAATGTCATCCATGGCAAAGGAAGGACGCGGCGTGGAAGCACTGGTCGGAAGTGAGATTTTTGATTAATTAGTCACCGCAGTTTTTCCATGCTCCGGTCACAGCGGTCATCGCGGAGAAGGTTAGATACATAGCAGTAATTAAGCCTGGACACCGAAGGAGGCGATCGTGAAGATGAGTGTTGCGAAGAGGAGATCCGAGGCGCTGATAGTGGCGCTGCTTGTGGTCTGCGTCTTTGTGGTCCGCCATTCGGAACATGCTATTAGAAAATAGCATCCTAAACACAGCCGCCTTTGTGTTGAGCAAACGAAAAGAAGAAGAAGAAGAAGTACGCAAATTGGATGGGAAATGTCTATTTTATTCAAAATATGACACCAGCGTGCGATTTCTGTCAAGCTGATCTATCCGGCCAGGGTTTGATTAAGAAAAAAAGCTCATTCATTATAACCGATTCGGTAGATCGCGTGAAGTAGTGGTTCCTTAGGATTAGCATACAATTTTCGCAGTTAGAACGTCTTCAAAACTTGGGCTCTGATAAACAAAGAGCGCGACGACTTTCGGGTCCCGCGACTATGTAGACCTTCTGGTGGCATAATTGTGACGCGATCATAAACTACAGTGAAGAAATCTTATGTTAGCTAGAACACAGACGTCCGGAAAATACTTATATTTAGAAGCGCAAGTCATTGATCCATGCGCGGAACTAATCTACCGCTATAGTTACCGCAAGATTCGTGACTTCTGGAAATGGTAGGCGCAATGCTGCGTGATGGAAATAATTTTCCCTTTCCCGGTTGATTTTTTTGGTGATGTTTTGCCATCTTTGCAGGAAGAAACAGCGAGAGACTGTAGGAAACCAAGACGTATGATGAACAGATGTGAAACTCGGATCAGTTTATTACACATTATATGCTTCTTGATGCTGCACGAAGCAGTGGTAGAACATGACAGCCAGCGCTCGATCATGTTTCATTTTTCAACGCGCAGTTATCGCTTGGAGGTGGATAATAGCGATGTAGTTTATTTTTTATTTTTTTTGGTTCCATGTCCCATCACAGAACAGAACTCGGTGTTGAGCTACGGGGTCGTTGTAGTGGATCATAATGAGCCGAGGCCCTGTGCGGGTTCGCCTTTCTTATCTTGATGTACGGCCACTTCAGAACTGATTTAGTGTGTGCGCGCGTTCTGTCCCGATCGAGATGTAGATCCAGCGGAAGAGAAGTGTAGATTTTCTCAACTCCACCGATGATCCTCTGGGACCTTGCGGGACGGGACACTATATTGGCGGGTTAGTGCTGGTGCAATAGAGCTGCTGGACCTTGGGCCCGGCGGAGGTAGTTCAAGTGCTGACGCAGATCAAGTGGTTCCCTTTCGGAAAGGACGGTTGTGGCGGAGTTGCTGCTACGGGCAACAGGTTTAGGGTTTCCGCCTAAGGGTACTAGGTCTAGTGAGAGGTCGTCGCATTCGATGGCCACTACCATTGCATCCAGGGCTTGGAAAGGTTCGCCCATCTTCTCTACGATGGTGGTGGCGTGCACATGGTCATATCAATCATTTACGTCGGAGACCACCGCATTTCCCCGTTCCGTTGTTCTGCGGCTTTTCTACTTCTCTCCTCGGTTCTCGGAATATCTGGAGGAACCCCGCGGGAGTAGCTAGTAACTGTTGAAGTGCACGCATTCCTCCGGTCCCTGTTCGCGCGGTTTGCCCGATGGCGTAAGTACCGCTGGTCGCTGCCCGAACGGTGGGGCATTATGCGTGTGCTGTAAGTAATACGTGCTATTTGGAAAATTATTTTTAAAAATAACCCCACTCGGATACTGGGTTGGGTTGGGTTGCTATGGTCTGGAATTCCCATCGGGCGAAATGAAAAAGCAAAAAAAAAAAAAAACTTAGCTCAAGGTTAAGAAGTATACACGCGCATGCATCGTATCTTCGCCACCTTTTTAGACACCGCTTTTCATTCTTCCACTCGGGGGTACTGAGCGGATGTGAACGGTGGGACTCCGACGGAAGCAGCGGGATGATGGGATCGTTGGTGTGCAGCAGCTCCTTACGGGCTGATTGCGTCCGAGATTGCGATTCTGAGCACTCGGGAAAACTCAACCCATGCGTAACGGCCGGTTCAATCCAACCGGGTCAATGTCGGCTTGGAGATGATGTGGGTTCTACAATGCAATTGCGACAAAGTATAATACGATGAGTAATAGGCCTCGTTCTTGTTGGGTCGGAAAGGGTTTATAAAGATTCAATGTATAATGTATACTAAATTCATTTTTCCTCTCTTTTCTTTTTAGGTAAGTGACAAGCAAAATCATCATTTAACTGCCCTGGGGTTGGGCTCCACATCATCAAACGCTAGATTTGAGTAAGTGTTCATGAACATTCCTAGTTAGAATCTTGGTGGATATTTTGCTAGAAAGACATTCCCTAAGCAATTGTTAAGCACGTACGAAGTTTCGCACTTTGGCCGAACGTTCGAGTACCAGCAACAGCTGACAAACCACTTTGCATCATAGAGGAGCATAAATATTTACCCTCTGCCAAGTTTTGGTTTGTTTTCTCAAAGACGAGAAAACAAATTGCTATTTACGTTTGATAAAATGTTTATTGCGGTTTCGGGATTGTTACACCGGCAAGCGGGAAACCCATCACCGTGCGTGTTCGTTATTTGCCACAGATAAAGTGCGAGGAAAAGTAGTTCGCATATTTTTGTCGAGGAGAGAGATCGAGAGTGTCAAAATTCGAAAACCATATGGGTTTTTCTTCCGGAGCATCGTAATCATGGAAGTGTTTCTTTTTTTTTTGTTCTCTTTTTGCTTCGCACACTTTAGTTCACTTCTGTTGCTAGCGTCACTTTGGGTGCTTATGATCGGTTACTCATGCCTGTGTGTGTTCGTTTCTGAAACATTGGATGTGTCATACGAAAAATAGCGAATTTTCCAGGAATGTCTTGCGAGTTTTTCGTGTAACTATGTGAGTGCGAATAAGTCTGAACATTTGAGGTAATGTTTGATACTATCTGTCATATGCTCCCTCACGTTTTCTCGCTTTAATTCCTCGATTGGAGGTTAGTTTTAACGAACTCTTTCGTTGTACACCCTTCTTGCTGTCCAGTCTCGATGGCCCAATCAACAGGGGGTCAGTTCTGTTACACCTATGTTGCGTGTTCGGTGGTGGTAATTTTATTTTTGAACCCAACCCCAGAACCGACATGCTGCTGTGTTAGTCGGCAGCGCCCAGCAAAAGGTGAACCAGCGTTGTAATCACCGTTGGTCCGAAAAACTAAGCCAATAATTGCGATCAAATGAAGGCAACAGGGCAGCTCTCCATGCTGGTGTGTGCGGTGGCGAAAGGGACGAGTGTGCGATAGTGAAGTGAGTATTTTTAGAAAATCGATACCAATCAAAATTGCGAAAACCTACGCCGCGTACTGTTAACATTTTTCCTTTGAGAGAGGGGCCCAGACCCCTTGGCATCTTTATGGAAGAAGCTCGTGTGGTAGCCGGGCATGTTCAAACAAAACGTTCGCGGGCATCGCGGTTCTCCGGCGAACCGCAGGTGGTGCGGTGTAGCTCCTACGTACGACCGTGTCAGGTGTTGGTATCGTAACGATCCGCGCCGGCTCGGAGGTAAACTGTGATAAACAGTGAAATTCGGTTGCGGTCTCATAATTTCACGTATCGAGCGTTGCGGACGCACGTATATTGAGAGTGCGCCCCGACGGGTCCAACACGATCGCAGCTCGCCTTTTACCCCGGACTCTCATCGCAGTGGGGGCTGGCTCGCGTGTACGCCGGTTTCTAAAATTTTCCCCTCGCACAACGACGCCTGCCAGGACGGGGGGACAGTCTGCGAGGAGGGTTGGACCGGACGCTGTGTTTGGAATGCCGTGGAATGGTGTAGCACTCACTACTCTGTACGGGAGCGTTGGTATATGTATGACCGATTGGCCACGTGCCCTCGTCGACGGAGTGGTCAGTGGAAAAGAAATTTGCCTTCCTGTGACTGTGGAGTTTAAGATCCACTGTGCCTCTCCGAATCCAGAGTCACTGCTGCAAGTCTTGCAGGGAGAACTGACAGCGAGGTCCGAAGTTATGGCTGACTGTTGTGCCAATCGCTGTTGGACTTGAGTGCTTTTAGGGTTTTGTCCTAAAATGTAATTATCCATAATCATCGCACCATAATCGGAATCTTGGGCACCGTAGTCCGAGAACGAGTTGCAATGCTGGCCACGAAGTGGAAGAGGTGAAGTAGTCAGTTGGACGGTGCTGTAGAATGGATCGGTTGGGAGTAGCTGTGCTGTGCTGTCCAGCAAGTCCCAGAGGTGACTATGCAGGTGGAATACACAATAGGTCTGGCATGTAAAATAAGGTATGATTATTATGCCACGTTTCTTACGCGTCCTTCTTCAATGCTTGCTGAAGTTATGCAGTTAGAAGAACTGGCTTGGGAAATAATTATAGCTTTGTCAAGAAAGAAAAAAAAAATTGCTGTCGAATTTATAAACCTATTGATAGGCCAGCCTGCACAGTGAACTGCGTGTTCCCCTGCGGACTTTAAGATTAAAGTTGATGCAAGTCAGTGCTTTTCGGCAGCGTGGTTTTTTTCCTCGAGATTGTAGATCCAAACTGTCGTGTTTTTTCCACACACCTTTGAGCAAACAATGTACTCTTTTCTGCACAATGCAGTGGCTTTAAAATTGCAGGTTAGCTCAAGGTATTTTCCTTTTTCCCCCTAATATCCATTGAACTGTCCGTTGTACGCAGCAATAGTTGCAGTACCTTGTTTTGGTGCAGATTGAACAGTTGTCTCTGTATATGTGGTGTTCGATTTTCTTGAACACGCTCTAGAAACTACCGTGGAAAACTACAATAGTAGCTGTACCTATTAATTTTCCTTTTTCCTTCTTTCTCTTTAGGCTTCTTTAAATTTACACCATTAGAGAAAATCGTTTCCTCATTAACATTCCGTTTGTGCCGGTTCGAGGCATGTAAAGCAAATCGTTTGATTACAAATTTACTCGAAACAGTTGTTTTGGTGAAGAAACCCTTCACGTAAGATGAGGCTTTCAAAAAGGACTTCGAGCAATTGAATTGAATGAAAGCGCATAATACGAATATAAGTTGCGATGCAAAGCTTAATGCCTGAAAATTCAGCAATATTTCTCATCCTATTGTTTTAATGGCGTAACATTTAAATGCCTACATACTTTGTATGTTTTTGCCAATTTGATGCAAAATAGTTTACCACCGCAAGAAATCAGTTAGGCTGTGGAAAAGTAAAACAGTGCAACCTTCTCTCTGAAAAAAAAACCCAATAAGGGTGAAGACAGCAGGACGGCGAGAAACGCACGAATATCAAGGAAATCGAATTTTCCATTTCCACCGGCGCCATGGTTCGCATTGTACATGACAGGCCCCACTGTGGCTCGGTTCGGCCCACTGGAAGGTTTCGCTAGGGTAGCAAACCGACAGAGGACGCAAGAGAAGTGTGTGTGTGTGTCTGTGCGCACTGCTGGAAGGATGTATCAATCGACTGTCGCACGGAAATTGCCTTTCGGGATCGTAGGGAGAGGGGAGTCTGTGCGGTGGTTTGTGCCACAACGCTGCACGCCGGAATGGGCGACTTCCAGTGATCGATCGAGCATCCTGATTAGATTTTTCGGCTCCGGTTTCCCGCTGTGGAAAATGTGATACAACTGCCTGCTGCCTGTGTCTTTTGCGTCTTTTGCGTTTTTTTTTTGCTACTCCATAACTTTTTTTTTTAACCGTCGGGTCTTGGGGTGCGGCGGGTATCAATATCACTATCCACAGGACTACTACACGGAAAATGTTGTCAGAGTCTGTAAGATTAGTGCATGGAGATTATTTTTATCTGTTGAGCATAGATTGTCATTTGCGATCCGGAAAGGCGCAAAATGAGTCGGAGTCGGCAAAAATTCGGCTTATTGGTTTCGGTCCATTACCGGACAACCGTCATTTTTCGTGTGTGTTCGACGCGGTCTCGTCTACCCAAGGCCACGTCGCTTTTATCCGCCGGTGTTGCGCTCTTTTATCTTGTGGACATGACAAGTAGCATTTTCGGAGGCGTCTCAAAAATATACAGCCTTGATTTCACGCACCGAAGGTGAGGTTGGGCCGATTGTTTGAATAGCTGCTTGCATCGTGTAAATATTTACGAGGGTCTCTATGTTTAATGTACCATCGAGGCGCGGACGCCTTTCACGAGCGTCATAATTGAAACACCGTTCGTTCGGTGTTCCAGCAGCAGGCTTGACTTGGCTGAATGGCCATCCCGCCATCTTCCCAGTTCGAAGCCGCCGGTGCTAACGAAGGGCAATCGATGTAGACTATATGGGCCGGGCACTCGTTCTTTACCGGGCGAGAGCATCGGAAGGAAAGCAAACGACGGTGACTGTGCTAAAGTAAGATGTATTTAGCTGATGGCATCATGCACGAAGGGACCTCCCTAGCCATAGCCGGAGGGTAACTACTCCATCGCAGCGTGCTGCAGATTGGTGTAACAAACTGTGAAAACGACACTGAAGAGGCCGTTGTTTGTTTATGATGTACCGTGGCGTACCGTAGCTGCCGGGTGCAGCAAGGGTGCAGCAACGATTAATGCATTGTGCAATGATTTTGTGCCGTGTGTACATCATGCTACGCGGCGACTGGCGGCGCACTCGCGACCGGCTTTTGTTATGCTTTCTTTCTCCAGCGATGAGAAGATGCACAGCTAGCTCGTCAACATTCGTCGACGCCTGTGGTCGCCCTATTTTTCTTTCGTTTGTGTCGATGAAGGGCTTCTGGACTGTATACACCAGTAGCATAAGCTATTTTTAAACTAAAACGACCGTTTTAAAGTTTTCTTTGCATTGCTTTGGTGTATTTATGAAGATGCGTACCGAATCTAGGACCATCTCAGTTCTCGACGTTAATGGTAACATTTTAATGAATTGTGCAACTTTTACTCGTCCAATTACTCTGGAACAGAGTTACGGAAATTACGTAGCAAACCTATACCAACACAGCGAAGGCGATCATCGCCTAATTAATGCATGCTCCAATAGAATGGCTTCAGTTAAACCGTTGTAAGTTCAATAGTACTTGAACTATTTGAAGTGGGGTCTGAAACGCTGATTTTTGGGTTGTTCGTTAATTGAACAACTCTTTGCCAGCCTGCGACCACAGTTTTCTTCGAGTGTCTTTCGCCAAGGGAGAACTACGTGACAAACTGAATGAACTTCAAGTGATGGCAACCAGAGTTTTCAGTTTCCGTTCTCACACATGTGTCGGCCGTTTGTTGGTATGAAAGAAATTCATTCATTCGTTTGCTTTTTCCCCCTTCGATCGACGGTTCGAACAATTGATATGCAACGTATCCTACTTGAGCGAGAAGAGAAGTTGGCATGTTTGCCGTCGGAGGGCTCGGGAGTCGCGGCTAGGGAACCGGACCGACGCGACCGGAAAAAGGGTTTCATCCAGGGTCGTTGTTCCTCGGTTGCCAGCGTACTGACAGTACGATCTTCACGCCCAGCAACTTCACATGTGACCAAGTTCGATGATCGATCACCAGCAGTAGCAGGCGTGTGAAGGCGTTGTGCAGGCAAACGTGCGCACTGCACTGGAAGCGGAAAACTTCACCGGTTATGTCTTCCGTCCACCCGCGCGAGCCGTGTGCATTCATGGGGTTGCGTGTGGCAATGAAAAGCGCATCCACGACGACGATGTCTGGTGGTGTTGCTACACACTTTTGTCACTTGGCATGAGCTGCTGAGCGGTGGAGTAACGACGAGAACAAACACTCGCAATTGCAGTTAAGCTGCCCGCGCTGCAACTTCCAATGCAGTGCATGCACAAACGCATTCTTCCGACCTACGCAATGAACAATCAACGGCATTCTTCTGCGGTTCGGTTGCTGCAATAGAACCGATCTGTGCGAGGAGACAGAGGAGGCCTTGAGAATTGGGTAGGGGAGGGGAGCGGGAAACTTTGTACAAATTATTAACTTTGTGACCATTCTTGACCATCGTTGTTACGCGGTGGTGGTCGCGAGTGGTCGCCCGCTGCATGCTGGTACAAGTTGGTTAATAATTCATTAGCCACAGCATCCTGTCTGGACTGTCTGCATATTTGAATGGTGCTGGTTGCACTGTTTAAGGCCGAAGACAGACAGACAAACGGCTGGGTGAAGGACATGCGCCTAGTGAGCGCATCGCGGGCCTGCATCCAGTGCGTTATTTCATTTAGCTTGTAGATTAACTGAACGAACAATTTGATGCCCTTCTTGTGCAGCAACTGTGTGTCGGTATGCGCCTCTCGAGTCGATCGGTGTTATAAGTAGAGCCCATTTGTTGTGTCTGATGGTCTGATGCACACGACGAAAAAAAGAAGATGTAAAATTTTCAACAAGATGAGATGATAAACTTGCACCATGTTTCCGTACAAGCGGATTATCGTAAAACAAGTAAAGAAAGTATTAAAAAAAGATTGGTTCATTTATTGTACTACAACTTTAAATTGAATCTTTTTTTTTTCCATACAATTCTATTCAATTATTTTTCTATTCGTTACCAATTGTTTTTGGATTTGGTCGTTTGTAAATCGAACTGCTGGAGTTAACGAGGTGTCAAACCTCAGGAAAATCACATCGAGGGATTGTTGATTGAATACTGTTTAAATTGTGTTTCTAGAAAGTTTTCCCGATCGACGATTAACGCTACCCTCGCGTTCGCCCATCGTTGCGGTGTATTCCACGCAGACGTTTCCACCCTTCAAATTGCATATCATCTCTCTGGAGAAGGTGCTGTTGCATATTTTCCTAGCCTTTGGGGCATCCCCTTCCGGGCCTGCCGGCTGCTGCCCGGCCTGGTCCGCGAGTGTGCGTGGTGTGCATGTTTATTCCAACTTTCTCCTGTCAACATGAATTTGGCAAGGCGGAGGTGTGCGGAGGCTTTCTTTTCGTCGGCCGAGAGGGACTCCCTTGGATGGGTCCCTTGAATTTTCCTCTCCCCATTCCATTCACCTAACTGCACTTCATCGCACGTGTGTGTGTGAGTGTGTTTGATCGACAAAATTTTCACCGGTGTTTTCGCGCGCCACATTCCCACGGTCGGTTTAGCGGACGCTCGCTAATGGAGCCAAAGAAGAGTGCAGTGGACATGGCGTTTTCAAAGCGAAGAAAACACACGCACGCTTTCAGCAGGATGGAGGAAATGATGGGCGCGAAAATTCCCCCCTGACCAGTGTCAAATGATACGACCCCGAAAATAGTGATCACTTAACTTTTCGAACTTTTCCTGCATCTCTTCAGCGTTAGGGAGAAGCATCGGCCTAGTCGGAGTTAGCTTATGATAGTCATTTACTTGCCACTCGCTTTTCGTGCGTTGTGGTTTTTTTTTCTCTTCTTCTGTCCGACCGCATGTAGTGCCTTCCATCATATTATCGTATCCATAATCCTCCGGCAGGCCGCCCCATCAGTTACAGTCAGTCAGTCAGTCAACATGTCTTCCTCTCACCCCCTTTTCTATCAATTGTCTAATGCTTTATTAATTGAAAGATTAATAGTGATGCAGTTCAATGGAAGGGAGAGAGAGAAACAGGGGAGTGTCGGAGTGGCGGAGTGATGGAGGCAGTTTAAATGTGGTTAGTTTGGAGACCCACGAGGTTCAGTCAAGTATGGTCGAGGCGTGGAGATGGTGATCATATTTGTATAGCAATATTTGGTAAATACTGCGCCGGGGGAATTATTTACACTGTGCTGGAAAGTGTTGGAAAATGGAAACACAATCGGCTGCCATTCAGTTTCAGCTCAGCTTTGCTTCGTGCATCAGTCATAAATTATTGGGATTTCATGAACTGAAGGGTGATTTTCATCTTAGTCCTTCCCAACTAATGACCCCAACTTAAACTAGTGAAAACAAATTTATGAAAGTGTAGAGTAATTATGTGCAGTCATTGTATTGGGGTGGGCTTGAAGAACAACGCCTTCATAAGTGTTTCCACGGGAGATTTTCCTCCACATAGAAGGGGAGCTGACGGAGGCGCAGAAAATCGTATGAAATACCCGTGATAAACTGGGAGCTGAGAGAAAAGGCAGCGGGTTGGTGTTTGGTGCCTCGAGTGTCAAACACATAAATATTAATAAAGTCATTAACGGCAGGGCGTCGTCGTTCGATTGCGTAGAAAGTGATCCCAAGACGAACGTGACCAGTAGTGGGGAAGTAGTAAAACGAATAACGATGCTATGCTATTCAAGGGCGGTGCGGTCAAACGGGAAAACCTCGCCAGGGAAAAGGGCAAAAAGTTAATTTAGCATTTCTCCCTTCTCAGTGTTGCTCAGCGGTCAATTTTGTTCATTGCTTGACCACAGACTACCAATTTCTCAATTTCGCTGTTATGTTATAAAGTTTTTCGGCTTAAAGTTGGGTAGGTCTGAACTACGTTAGAGAGAAAGGTGTGGATGAAGCCTTCAGGAATACCACAATACGGGATTTAACTGTACAAGCTTGGCGTGCCACCGTGAGGGTTTTCTGGGGCCTAGTGAGACAGTTTTCCCTATGAAATGTTATTGTTGAGTCAAGATAACCGCTCAAATATACAACTATCTACCACCGGGAATGTTGAAGTGAATATTTCCAGTATGAATAAAATTAAATCTCTCCATATTATTTCTGGAAAACTAACAGATTGGAACTTTAGTTTTTGATTATTCTCACCTATTATTTTTAAATGGCTTCAATTTTTTTCCGTAGACATTCATTTGCATTATTTCTAATGGGGTTACGTACCACGATCAACAGTAACAGTTACTAGCGCTTGCAAAAATAAATTTTAAACCCATCATCATCCTGTTTTCATCTGGCGAAAAACATCATCTAACCGTTTATCGTTCTATTTTCTTCTCGTTGCAGGTAAGCAAAAAAAACCCAACCCCAATGCAGTCAGCCCTCACTCTGCGTTTCGCAGTGGAGAACCGAGGAACCGTTTCGCCAATGAGGTCGGCCTCCATGTCTCAGCTCCAATCGACAGGGGTGGTTCGCTTGTAAAAGTCTGGAAAGTTTGCGTTTTCGGCTCGCGAAACATGTGGCACATTTATCTCCCAATTCCGGGTGATCCTTTTGCCCATTTGTTTTTTTTTCCACCACACGGTGGCGCAGGGTAGCCTTAAACCTTAAATTACCACCAGGAAAATGAGCGGCTTTGGGTAAATTTTAGCACATTAGCGCAAACCGTAAATGAGCTGTAGTTAAGACGGCTGGCGGCGCGTATGCCGGCGATAGTTTGCGAACCATTTTCACCGTCAAATTGAATTCCGATTTCCCGGCTAACGGCAAGCTGACGTATCGCGGCAAATTGGAAACGGTTAACGGCTTTCTATTTTTTTTCTCTCTCTCTCTACCGTTGCTTTTTGTCACACGTGTGTGTCTTCTCCGTGACCGGTGGTGAATATTACACTCCTCAGCGTCAACGTAGGCAACAGTTTGCCGCAAGCCTTCTCTGTCACTTGATGGACTGCCTCCATTTGCCGGAAGTCGATGACAATTAGTCAAAAATAGAGACACCAACGACAATGTGAGTTGAATAATGTGTTCCCCAGGGTGGTGTGTTTGGCTGGGTGGGGAAGGGGGGGATAGAGAACGGGAGATAGCGGATTGAAAAACAGCGGATAAAACAATCAAACAGCAGGCAAATCGGAAGAACATGGTAGACAGCTTTTACCAACCGTTTGTTCCAGTCAGCGGAATAGAAAAATGGGAAAACCTCTTTCTCTTGCCAAAATCAACACAGCAACAAATACCTACATTTGATGAAAATAGAAACAGTGCCGGTGGAAAGAGGGAAAGTGGCGGAATGGAAGGAGGGGCGAAACATCCGTTCGTTTCCCTGTACACTGTGCCGTTTTGCATGTTGTTGTTAAATCCCACATTAGTCCATTTCCTACTTCCGAAACGACAGCTCGATGATTGGTCGGCTGCGGATGCGGATGATGGGACCCGATGGACGACACGTGAGAGAACGTGTGTCGAGGGAAATAAATGGTGAAAACGGGCCCGGGCCCGTGCTGCAACTGGGAAAAACGGCCCAATAAAACATCGGGCGGTTCAAGCGAAGTGCATTTTTCCACCAAACAACAATGGACTCGTTGCGCGACAAGCGACGAACCGGTGCTGTCCCGAAGTCTGTCTGCGTACTTTTCTAATCCACCCCACACCCCAGCAGTAGCTAACTAGCGTCGTTTGGAACGAATTACACGCCGGACGTATGTAAGGGTGTTGTTCACAGTGGAAAAAAAAGTATGTTTTTGCGTCTGATGTGGGAAGTTCGGCCGATCGAGGGGGCCGGGGGTTAAAATATGCGACATACCGCACGCTTATGCAATTAATTTGCATTCCCTTTCCGAACGACGGAGCGGCTCATTCATGGGCATTGGTGTGTGTGTGTGCCGATGGAGCAGAGGAATGCTGGTCTGGTGCGCGCACTGCGCTATCAGTGTGACAAGTGCCGTAATGTGATTTTTCTTCCATTCACTCGACGGCATCACTCCATCCACCTGTGCGCTTGCTTGCGAGCGAGTGAAGCATTTGCGGAAGTGCCCCTGACAGAGCTCGCTGAGCTATGCGTAGTGTCGTAGTGGAAGCTGCAGCAGTAGCGGACACACATACAGCCCCGCGTGGGGTGCAATCTTTGCAATCGCGTCACATCACTCACGCCATCGGTATGCACCCTGGTGGGGCATCTATTTGACTGGATTGGAGCTTTAGCTTTTGATATTAGCGTCACAGCCAACCACGCGCCGGAGAAAAAATGGAGAGCAGCAAGTTGTGGAAGCGCGAGGATTCAAGGACGAGCGTGAGTCGACTACACGGGTAATTTAATCGCGAGCAGGGCAAGGAGCAGGAAAAAAGTGTAGCCAGAAAGGGATGGGCAGAGGTAGAACTGTATCCACATTCCATTCTAGCTGGCGTTTGATCGTATCCAGTTTTTCTTTCTTTCGATGTCTCTCTCTCTCTCTCT
>JAOEFI010000007.1:12364653-12376999 GCA_034621735.1 Anopheles plumbeus | reverse complement strand
TCGCTATTCCCTAGGCGAGGGGGGAAAAGAGGGACGCTTTTTATTTGCTGCTGACGATGGCACGTTGTTTTAATCGCACGAGTTAAATCAAATGCTTTCCCGTCCATTTCCCTCGGTGGGAAGACAAATTAGATGGGGTCCTCCAAATCTGTACCGTAGGACGTACGACATTTGTTTGTGGAATTTCGTAAAAGCCTTTCCAAGTAGTAAAACAAATCACTCCGTGTGGGTGGTTGTTTGAGATGAAGGACTAAAAACGTTCTACAAACTACAAGCATTCCATGCACAGCATTTCTACCGCACCGGTTATTCTTCTTCTCTACTGGGCGTGGGCGCTAATTGACCCGGAGTACACCGACGAAGCCATTTTCCCGTTTTTTTCAACTATCACAAAGCGATCCTTCCGAGGATAAAATTAGATTTCAGGGGGAGTTAACCAACCGTGGCCCAGATGGAGAAGAGTGTCTGATGTAGAAGTGTTCTCTCATCCTCGAATTCTGTCGGGGGCAGGAGAGGGAGACCCGGACCCGGGTCGGTGAATGATGAGGAAGGACCATCCGCCTCCTCCCACGCCTGAATTCAGTTCTCCAAAGGCACACAACTCCTCGACAGAGATTTCGCGTTTGCGCGCGCAATGGCTACCGACTGCGAAAAGAAGCCTCTCGGGCACACGAATAGAGAACCCGAACGGAACTGGAACGTCTGTGAAAAGGCAGGCTGTTGCAACTGTGTTAGTATGACAGAGTGTGCACGCGCGCCGGCCCGGCGGGGGGCTTCCAGACGCTGGTTTCCCTGTGTCCTTCCACCCGCAGTTCTGGTGGAAAGCTTTCCGCCCTTATTCCCCCATGGATGCAGTTAGCTTTCCACCCACCCAAGAACAGCCATTGTAAAGGATCGTCCTGTCTCCGAAGTGGTGATAAATCATACGCCTGGATAATGTCCGTCATGCTTACGGTTGTGGGAATTTCTGAATTTAAAATCGCACTTTAACGGGCGAAACCTCGATCGAACTTTGGAGCGAAAATGCTTGTTGAACTGTTCCGCAAAAACTTCTTGTTCCCGGCAGGGACTAGCTTCGACCTAATGGCCTCTTGATGTGGATTCGACGGTGCTTTTTCACCTAGTTTAAGGATCTTTTTTGTATCAAACTTTACCAAACATAGATAGTTTATCCCATTATGATCTAGTTTTCCTCCAACAAACGTCGGAGACGGCAGATATCTTTGCCGCAATTTTCATCATGAACCGTCCTTACTTTAGCCGGAGCTTTCCCTTTTGCAGCAAACAAGGGACACACCTTTTCGCCAATTTATTGCGATCCGTTGTGCGCACGTGGCGTTCCACGGGTCGTGGAATGAATGCTTTCGAAAGTTAATTTTGCACTCGTTGTACACGGTTTCGGTGAATAAACCATTTGTATTAGTGCCACGAAGTAAGATCATCTAGCAATGTCTCAGCGGTCGAGCATAGAAAGTTTGCTCGTCTGAACATTTATCATGATGAGATAACATTAAACGTATTACTCCTGCCTTGTTTCCTTTTGGAGGAACGCGAATGGAACGTGGAGGAGTACTGATTTAGTGTGTTGCGGCCGAAAAGTTCCTAGCAGAGTTCGTTAATAATTAATGTGCTTGTTTTTTGCTTTCTCCTATCACGTAGAACATTGACCATAAGCTGAAGCTGCGCTCGAAGAAGGGCCAGCTGCCGTTCGTCGAGGTCAACGGTGAGGAGATTGCCGACTCGACCATCATCATGACGGACCTGGCCCAGCGCTTCGACAAGGATCTGGACGCGGCCCTGAGCCAGGAGCAGCGCAACATTGCGCACGCCATGATCTCGATGCTGGAGAACCACCTCGTGTGGGTGGTGCTGTCGTGGCGCAGCAAGAACACGGAACAGATGCTCAAGGGATACAAAATCAATCTGCAGCACGCCCTCGGAAGTCGTCTGCCGAACGCGCTGCTTAACTTCTTCTTCAAATTCCAGTTCAGTCGCAAGGTAGGCACATTAGAGATTTTTCCCTTCCTGATCGCCTTCGGGGTTTTTTTTTCTTCCTTCCTCCGTTATGTTCTTACGCATGCATCACAGATTAGATAGTTGTGCCCATTCAATTTCTCCGCCGGACAATCCTTTTGAGCAAGCGCAAATCGTGAGATGCGAAGAACCATCCGCCGCCGTAGACCCCACGCTCATAAATATAACCCCACAATGGTTGAATCCTTCACACCTGAATACCCATTCTCCCAAGGTGTTTTTTTTTCTTCCTGCATGAACAAACACGCCTCCTTGAAGGCTTGAAGTTGAAGGCTTCGACACTGTTCCTTTCGCCGGATATTGGCATGGGAGCAACAGACGTTTCACCATTCACTCCCGAAGTTTTTCTGTTCACCTCTCTGTTGGTCTTTCTGTGGTCATCCATTAACGAACAATGAAACTGTACGAGCAAATCATGAATACCATACCATGTAGTGTGCACCCGTTTGTTAATCGGAACCATCCGTCCTCTAACGTCTCTAGTGTTTCCAGGGTGCTAAAAAGGTGAAGGCTCAAGGACTGGGTGTCCACAAGCCGGAGGAGATTGAGGAGTTTGGCCGCAAGGATCTGAAGGTGCTCTCCGAGCTGCTGGCCGACAAGCCGTTCTTCTTCGGTGACGAACCAACCACGGTAAGTGGTCCTCCTTTTTCTACAGGGGAGACTAATGTGGATAATGTATCCACATTACCCAGGAATCGATTTCTCGGCCTAGCCTAGAAGGATAGAGGACTAATGAACAGAACAGTAGCCTAATGTATTTCTTCTCCTTCGACAATATCTTTTTAGCTTGACTGTGTGGCGTTCTCTGTGCTGGCGCAAATCCACTTCATCCTGGACGAGGTCAAGTACGGGCTGAAGGAGTTCATGCAGGAGAACTGCCCGAATCTGGTCGGACATGTTTCGCGAATCAAGGAGCGCTGCTTCCCGGACTGGGAAGACATCTGCGCCAAGCTTGATTTGAACGCCCACATCCCCAAGCCAGAGTAAGTTTTATTGATGCTGCTAAACTAAAAAGATTGCTTTTTCTAAAAACCCGTCCGTAATATGTGCTTCACCTTTTTCCACCCGTTAGGCCGGAAACTAAGGAAAACAAGGAGGGTGCCGATACGGAAAAAACTGCCGAACAGGACAAGAACGAGTCGGAGAAGGAGCTGGAGAAGGACAACTCGAACGAGAAGACCGAAAAGAAGGAAGAGAAAGCCGAGAAGGTGGAAGAAAACAAAGAAAAAGAGGAGGCAGCAGCTAAATAAGTTAGCCCGTAGTTGGGAATGTGTCCACGTACCATGTTTTCACTATTCTAATTATTGCCGCTAGTGCGTGCAACAGCATACCACCACCACAACCACCCTAAACACTAGCAGGCAGGCAGCAGCGTTCTCGAAGAAGCCGTCAAAATTCCACTCCACGATATTGTTTTGTAGAAAAAAGAAAAGAAATCTTACCGAAATTGATCTTCGGCCACCGATCGGAAGAGTACTGGTGGAACCGACGTAAAAAGGAACGTTCTGTTTTCCCTGCATCGTTTATTTGATGTATGGTTTCATTTATCCTTTTTAATTCGGTTTTTCCGTATTTGAGATAGTTTTTCCCATCACATGCAAAACACAGCGTAATAATTTACCTTCCGATATAGCATGCAGGGGAAGAAGGGAATTATTGAATTAATTATAGTAAAATAATAAAGCAAAACGAATCAGTAAGGATCAACGAATTTGTGCGATCACACCAAGACCAAACGACGGAAGCACAACACTCTTTTGTGAAAGTAGTGGAAAAGGGGGACAAAATGAACACGATTAGAAGAATGTGCCAGCAATGACGATGAGCGAAAGGAAGAATGCAGTTGTAGACAAAGTAAGAAAAGAAAGCCGGATGGGAGGAAAGGAGAGGAGCCAATAGAATGGGGAGGGTAAAGGCAGACATAGCAATTTGTGTGGAGGATTGCGAAACGGAAAACGGAAACGGAAATGGCCACTGCCGGGTAGTGTTTTTTTGTTTCGTACGAATGCTGCCACCTTCTTCCCTGCAAATGAACATGACTCGTAATCGTAACCAAGGTGGAACTGCCGAAAAGCAAGCAAACATTTAACGATGAAAATTTCAGATGAGAAAAGCGAAGAAAAGGAATGGCAAGCAAAAAGGGTAACCTAAGAAGGTAGCGAAAACGCGCGAGAGCCAACAGCAATGCGATATGCATACAATACTCAAAAACTTTTCATTTGTGTAAAGATTTTTTGCAGGCGTAACATAAGTGTAGACTCAAAGAAGCAAACATAGATAAAGAGAAAGTAAGCAGTAAAAAAAATCAAATAAATCTTTCGTCTGTTCAGCATTTTGGCTAAACAGAAATGACGACGATCACGAGTCTCGGTTTATGTTGGTGATAATGTTGTGCAATGGAAAAGACGTATGAGAAACGAAGAACATTGGAAGGGACAGGAACAGACTAGATAGTTTTGCTTACGGCAGATGGCCATTTTTATTGAGTGGCCTGAGGCCGTGTTCTATACACGTTTGTCGGTTTTTCAACATAATATGTATGGTTTGATTTTCGTGAAACAGAAGAAACATGAAACAATTCGTGGCAGCTGATATTCAACTCCATCTCGACACAGCTCTCTCCCCCACTCGATCCCTTCCTCACCCACGGGCTTCATATGTAAGGAAGAATTTAGGCAGATTTGCGCAGAACCAACGAGCGAGCGGTAGAAGTAGTTGTTCAATCACTATTGGATATTTTTATTATTTTTTTTCGTCATATATATATATATATATATTTTATATTTATAGTATTTTTATGCCACAAACACGAACAGAAACCAGAAAAGGTAATGTATAATAAACGAATTTAATGTGTCTCCCATTCAAATTTGTTTATGCAAAAAGGGCAAGGCAGCAGGAAGATTCGTGAAAAAAGAAGTCTAGTGTCTGGGTTTTTCTTCTTTTGGTTGTCCTACATTGCTCCTGTTTTGTTTTTGGCTGATCTACTTCCATACATAATAATGCATTAACCCATTCGCAATGGATGCTTCCTTGAGTGAATGTTGCAACAAGATTGCAATTTATTATAATTTTTGCGATGGTTTTTAGCTTATTTTATTCCCGTCTTTGCAGTCGATATGCTCATGCTCCATTGCTTCTAATATACCATTTTGCATGCTCATGCTCATGTTCATGCTAGCTATGCAAGAAAATTGAAGGTGGTTAGGTTTCGCCAGGAGCCGATAATTTGTGCGATGAGATTAGTTTTTTTTTTGTAAATGTATGAGCGGAGATATGTTTAAATAAGTTTGGAGATTATTCATATGATCTATTTTTTTTTCTTAGAGAAGAGTTAGTTCGTTAGATCTGAGCAGAAAAATGCAAACTCACTTGAACAGAAAAAAAGAGGTGGGAAACGAAAGTCTCTTTCAATCGAAGGGATTTATTCAACGCCATCAGGAATTTTGAAAAAAAAATAAAACAGTATGAAATCAAAACAAGAAACATGTTCTGCTATAGCAAAACTACTTTTCAAAGATGATCAAAAGAGGTTGCGTAAATTAGTGGAGTGGAGAGGGCAACAAATAGATCATTACAACCCAATTCTACATACATGCATACATCTAGCGTACATACATACAAACCATTGCATCCATATAAATGCGTACATTTAGGCGTAAAACATTGATGAACATCATCCAATAAAAAAACCGAAAAGAAAAGAAATAAATTGATATGATCCACGGACATCAGCATAATGGTACTTTCGTTGGAGCGAGAAAAAGGAAAACGGAGGAGATTCATCGTGAGGTTGGTATTTTTAAAATGTTGTTAGCAGCCCTCGACGTGGAAAGAAAATTCATGTGCTTAATCATATATAAATCAAACAGGTGATCCCTTCCGGCATTTAGTTGAGCCACTGTTTCGGAAAATTGTGAAACATTTAGAAGAAAAGGTAGGCTAAAATGAACAAACACTGCCAAAGTATGAACAAAACAAAACTTCTGAAGTTTACAATAGATTTTTGTAAAAACTTCATTATCCGTGGTAAAGTATTTTGGAGTTGACCACGAGTTGCTTTTCCGCAGGAATGGGTTTCAGGTTGTACTGAGACTTGATTTTTCGCATAGAATACGTTTGATTTTCTGACATCTTTTGTTGCTAAATGCGTGCGAGTTTCAACAACAGTAATCCAATTTGGTAGAGCAAATTTACAAGGAAATGGTTCAATCCTACTGGAAGGTAGGAGTGTGTGCTAGTGCTGGATCGAAACCGATAGTTTGAGAACGGTTTCAAACGAAATAAAACTACCGTGAACACAACATAGCCGAAATAATAGATAACCAATTACGAAATCAAACATAAAACCGTAAGCAAACTGTGCTTGAAGATTTTTTTGAAAGCAGGGAAGTACCTTAAAATACTCGTTAAACCAGTGTGAAAATAATCAAAGAACACTTCCATTTTTATTATGATATGTCGTCGTGTACAACTCAGATAGATCAGATGTCGTCAGATCGCTCAAACCAACAACTTCGATTAATCAAAAAATAGACTTATTGAACGAAAAATAACGAGAGGATGAATCGAGCGTTTTTGGACGAACAATGTTATGTCAAAAACACATTGGTAGAAACTTCGTAAGAAAATGTCATGTGAAAAAGGTGGAAAACACATTCATTCTATTTGAAGTTGAGTAAAAAGTATGAATCCATATATTTCATCCAACGATTGTTTTATAGTTCGGTGGATATTTCATAGCCAAATTATGCTATTCGCTACTATGTCGTATATGAGAAAATCTTTCGTTAGAAATCCCTGAGGACAGCTATGAAGGATGTAAAAAACAAACGATTATTACCATCGAATGAAGCAAAATGATGCGAGTTTCTAGAGAATGCTGCTACAAACTGAGCAAATTAATTGAAATCTAAACACAGTTCAAACCGAAAACATTCTATTCGAATCCTTATGTTACTAACTTCTCCAACACGAACGTAATGTGTACAGCAGGCCCCATACTTAGTATGATTGTGAGCAATGGGAATCAACATGAAAAACGGACAGAAGAGGACGAAACTATTAGATAAAAACTCGAAACTAATAAACTGATCCACTATTGCTAATTGATTGATATTGATAAGTAGGTAATACATGCGGAAATATGGAAACATTGACGGAGAAATCAAATCTAAGGCGAACGGGAGAAAGGTGGAATGATATTCATTGATATGATAATTAAGAAATAGTGGACTAAAACTGCATGTTACGATCCGTACTGGAGAAATGGCAGTTATGTGCAAGAATACGCTAAGCGCTTATTTAAAATCGTTTTGAGAGCAAGATTTGAATCATTTTGTTTATCATTACTTCCGCAAACGAAACCTTGCGTAAACGAGTATCTAAATGTAGCTGATTACACGAAGCTAATCAGTTGTAGTTAATCAAAGTTTGTGATCTCTCATTTGTGATCAGATTTTTACGATCGTTGCTTTTCGATTTGAGATTCGATTCGTCGATACTAACCGATATTGGTTCGTGTTAGTGCATTTGTGACACTTTAAATGGTCAGCAAATTTGAACCGATATTTTTGTGGAAGAGATTTAAAGCTTCCATTAGGGTTTGTCCATGATAAGATTAATGTTCAGTCACCACAGAAACCGAATGGGGGAAGGTTCACCGGAGATTGCATTTCAGCTTGTGCTGTATAGTATAACTCATGAAGCGTAGATTAAAAATGAAATAAACATTAGGTGTGAGCTTGACTTTTTATCCAAATACCGAATGTGCAACGGGGAGAAATATAGTTGAATGGTTTACACTGGTAGGAAACTCCTAGCAAACACCTCATCAAATGAAGGGCATTGAAAATTAATCCAGGATACCGGAAGCGCACAAAATTGATACAACTTAGTTCATAAACTCCCATCATTACATAATCCATGCCCTTCGTCGTCACCACCGCTGTCATTGATGAGATAAATAGCATTAAGGGAAAGGAAAGTACAGACATGAAACCGCTGTATGTAATCTGTATTGCATTGGATATTGTCAATAAAGGTATATAAAAAATGCATCGTTTTTATCATCAAAATCAAATCATCGACATTAAATTCGTCATTGTTCGTAAGTATTTCTGGACACGCTGAGTCAGTACAAAAATGCACAGGACCTGCAAATACAGCAAATCGCAACAACGAAAACGCACCAGCTACAATTTTTGACGTTTTATGGGCCTGTCCCGGCTAAAATTTGACAGCTTCGCTCGATTTTAGTGGCGGCCCAGATTTGCAATTTTTCGTCCGATGAGCAAAACGATGTCGAGCGAGCAAAACACCTACAGCAGCAGGTACACAACTCAACTCATTGTTTACAAACCGTTCAAAATTATTTCTAAGGGTGGTGGGGCAGAATCAGAGGTTGCACCGCCAAAAGTCAGCAAACTAAGGCTAGCGACAACGAAGTACCAAAAATTTAGTGTTACCCGTGGAAAAGAAAAGCGTTACATCCATTCGAGCAGCCCACGAAACGTCCGAAATGTTAGCAGGGACGGACGCACGAAACGTCAGAAATGTTAGCAGGGCCAAACCCATGAAACGTCAGAAATGTTAGCGGGGTACAGCTATCATTCTGTCAGTTGCTTTATTGACGTTGAAGTGTCGTGGTGTGGCTTATTTTTGATCCGGAGTTTGGTAACGATTCATGCCCAAACTGTTTAAGAAGTTTAACCAAGCTGGTATTATTTCGTTTCGATAGAAGAAGAAGAAGTGTAGACAGCAAAAAGAAAGGTAGTGGTGGTGCAAAGCAAACGGCCGTCAGTGTACCTTTGACGGTGCGAAGATCAAGACGACAGACGGGTACGACTGTAATATTTTATTGGCAGTGCCGTTCTTTTGCAGCATCGTGTTTTCCGGTTTCTTTTCGAGACGAGTTTAGCATTGCTACGGCAAGTGGTGGGGATAGTGTGTGAGGGAAATGTTAACAAGCAGATAAAGCATCCCAATGTAATATTACCCCAGTTTGTGTAGCCGCTCGAAGGGAAGGCAGAAAGGGAGGGGCTGGAGGATGTAGTTCCAGTGAAACCTTGCACAAAAGTGACGAAACCAGGAATGGTGAGGAAAGAAAGAAAGCAGTGCAAGCAAAAATAGTCAGAGTAACCCTGCAGACAGCCGAAAAAAGGATGCGCTGCCGAGAATAAGCACACTGCAGTTGCTGTTAGTATGTAGTAGGAAGCACAGGCAGTAATAGTAGTAGTGGCAACACGGCTCTAGTATCTTGCATCCCTCTGGCATTGCGTGCGCGTGTCTGGCTGTGGCTGGGGAGACAAAAGCGCGACCGAAAGGAAGATTACTAACCTGCGAGTGTGGAATGTTTTTCCTTTCTTCCAGCGAGTAGTGCAGCAAGCAGTGAAAGTGGCCATTTGAATGGAAGAGGCATCATCATCTCCTGGGTCAGCTGCCGAAGCCAGCTATCCGGTGGTTCCCGTCGATTGACGGTCTTGTGATTGTTTTCCGAGCGATTTTCTAGTGCGACGAGTGCGGTTGGTTCCCCCGTGTTTTGCCCGGGGAAGCAGCCAGCTGCCTGTGTGAGTGTTGTGTGTAAGGCGAGGAAGCCGGAAGTGTGTATACTGCGCGGTACGACCTCGGTCGACGCTGGTGCGTCGGTCACGGGATGGAAAGTTAATCTGTGGCCGCACCGAAACAACGAAACCCGACCGAATTCGCGTCAATTTGTGCGCGCCGGAAGTGAGCGCTGGTCAGGATTCGCACAGCGGTTCCACCGTGACCTCCGGGTGCGGGGACGAACAGCGTCACGGACGGAAGAAAGGAAAACCGGCCCTCACAGTGCGCAGACCGGTTTCCGTTTTTCCTTCCGAAGCAAGGAGGGGCAGAGGCAATCAGCGAAAAGGTGAAAAGGAGGATTCATCACCGTCATCTTCTCGGGCGACTTCATCATCATGAGCGACATCATCGTCGACTACGGGAGCCTCCCGGACGACGTGCGGGAAAAGCTGGCCGAGCTGGAGTTGGAACTTTCCGAAGGTACGTTTTCCCGTTTGGTCGAATTGTCATCACGATGCAGGAGCCTTCATCCTTGCGTTGGTGGAAGTTTGTTTCCATTTTCCTAGCGCCTGTGCTGTCGTCGGACACACCTACACACAGAAAGTAAGGGGAAATTTTGCAGACGGATCGATATTTCGGTGTCGCTGATTTTCCATTTTCACTCTGTGTGCGGCTCTCGCTTCCCAGTTTAATTTCTCAATGTCCACCGCTGGCGTTCTCCGGCGCGGGATATATCGCTCCTGGTGTGCGAGGAAAGTTTACTGACACCCGGGGGAAAGTAAACTTTTCTCCGAGCGAGACGAAGTTGAGAGAAAAAGGATACGAATTTTCCTCACGCTAGATAGGCTTCTCTCGCCGTTGTATTCGAATACGCCTACTTTGATGCAAAGGAAAACCCATCACCAACATTCCCTTCGTCGCGAGAGGAGCGAGTGTTGGTTTGCTCTTTCCTGTTTATCTCGCCATTTTCACCGGTTTTCTATTTGTTTCTTTATCGTTTCTTCTTTTCTGTTGATTATTGAGTTTGTTTGATTATTCTACGCTTTAGAAGTATTGATGCATTTTGTGAACATTCTCACCAATCGCACTTTGTTCGTCACATGCATTTTAATGTCTGGCCGAGAAATTAATGTTTTTCACCATGTTTGTGAATGTGAATGCGAATGTTGCGAATAAACAGCCCAGTTCAATTTTGTTTTACCGATTGTATGACGTAGATGGAGTATTCAGATGTTTCGGGCAAAAGTTAATTCAGTTCTGTTGTAAAATTGTAAATATATCTACAATAGCCAAAATAATGCAATCAGTAAACTCGTTCTGACTTGACGATGGAAATCCTCATTAGTTCGAATACCGACTACGGCAAGCCATTCGCCTTTCGGTCGTTGCAATGAAGGAGAGTCAGGATTGTTTAGAATAACCATTCGAATGCGCAATAATTCTTGAAAGCCTATAAATGGGCCGCTATTCTACGATAGACAAAATAACTATCTTTTATCATAATTGGATTTTGGCTCATCCACAACATTAGCGGTTGGAATTACCTACCAGTTGGGAAATAGTACGAAATCATTTTATTAGATTTTTGTTTTCTCCTTCCGAGGAGGAGAAAACGCTTTCCAGTTGTCTGATTTGTGGCAAACACAAACCTAGACGCGAAACTGAAGTCTTGTCCCTTGCGTGCACGCGCAGACGAAACGACACGACGAAGGAAGGCCACTGAACCGGCCCGGGTCGGCCGGAAATTGTCGAGAACAAAAGTAATCCTCGACGTGGCAGAGTAAACATAACTCTCTAATTGGAGCCTGGGCGAAGTTCTGCCGTACAGGCGTCTGGGGCCCGTTTTATGTGGATGGGGAGCCGGGGGGTTTAGTGATCCGCTGGATGTGGGATGAGTGCTCATCGTGCTCCCCTCCCCCTCCCCCTCTTGACTCCATGGCGAAGGACCTGTGCGCAAAATGTGCGAAAGTAGGAAGCGCAAAGGTCGCCTCCTCGTTGTCGTTTGTCATCATGATTGCTCTCGTTCGCGTTCACGCGAGTAGTTTGACTAAATTGCACGACCGGTGTGGGGGGGGAGGAAGAGGAATGCGACTGCACTGGGAGGAGGGAGGCGGTTGGGTTTCCTGGGCCCAGAAAAAATAGCTCACATGGTATGCGTGACGGATGATAGACGTCTGAATTCTTTATAACAAGCAATACTACAGACCTGTACAGAAAAAAGTTTTCTCATTAATGTGTATTGTTCTAAGGGTTCAAACTTTGCTTCTTTTTGTTTTATCACGCTTGCTGGGTACTCTTTTCTAACAGTTTCTGTCTTTTGTTGGCGAATCATTTGCTGTCATAAACACTTTTTGAAAGAAAGTCGCCACAAGACCAACGGTTATCGTTCCAAAATTTCGAACGGAAAACTTGGCTCCAGGGAAAGGTTTTCCGGAAAGGAAAAGAGATCATACAAAATGCAACATACACTGTATTTTGTTTCAAGTACAACGTGGCGACGAGAACTTGAGAATCAACATCACTCTCGCTCCAAGTGCATTCGGTACGTCCAGACATGTTTGCAACCGAGGAAAGGCGTCGAAGCGTTGCACTCGTTCGTCCGATGTGGGGAGAAGGAAAACGCAGGTTGTGCTGGTGGTGGTGGTGGTGGAGACGACGGGTTCGGCACGATTGTTGCGATAATGATTGTTTGTCTGGCTGGGGATGAAGATGAAGACGAGTGCGCGCGAGATTGTGCACACGTCGTCGTCGTCGTCGTCGTCGTCGT
>JAOEFI010000007.1:12348284-12364553 GCA_034621735.1 Anopheles plumbeus | reverse complement strand
TGTCTGGCTGGGGATGAAGATGAAGACGAGTGCGCGCGAGATTGTGCACACGTCGTCGTCGTCGTCGTCGTCGTCGTGCAGCATCTTCGACTTCGGTTAGTGGAAGGAAGTTGGCAAAGTTCATCGTGGTGACTGGGGGTGGGGTGTGCTGGCAGCATAAAACAGCATAACCACCGTCATCGCCGCCAAGAATGCCAACAAAACGGGCTGCATCACGACCGGGCCCTTCCAACCAACTCTTCCTGCAACCGGCCGGTGGTATCATTACGATCATATTGCTCGCGTTGCCTTCCCCGTTGATTGCTCTGATGGTGGTGGTGGTGGTTTATAAAGCAAGTGAGTGCTTCCCATCATTGCCATCGTCATCATGGACTTCGCCGCCGCCGCCGCCGCCGCCGCCATCGCTTCTCGTCGTCATCTCTTTGGCAGGCGGGCAGCATCCTTCAGCGATGCTACGCGTGCGCATTGGCCCACAGCAGCAGCCTTCCAGTGTGGGTAGCAGCATTAACATTGTGTCCGGGGGCCAAGCACGACGGCTGCTGCTGCTGCTGCTGCTACCACCTGCCAAAGTAGATGACGGAACGGCGGTGGCCGGTGGATGGGGAAGCGCAGAAAAACGTGTTGCTGCCGCTGCTCTCTGTGCGTTGATGGCGTTTATTGGTTTTGCTGCAGAAAAACGAAAAGGAAGCACAACGAGCTAATTTCCTTGCTGGTGGCGCAGGGGATTGATTTCCAACAGTTGGAGAATATTTGTTTTGAGTTCTGATGTTTAGAAAACGTCTGCTCGGTTCGATGAAAGACCTTGAAATGTTACAGAACTCAATTGAGTTAGAATGGATCTAAAAGCTGTAAGCTGTTTTTGAATGGGTCACCAGATACCAGTCACCAAATACATTTGAAAGGGCAACAATTTAGGTTAATCCGATTTGAAAGTTTCGTTGTGTCCTTGACAAGGATATAAGTAAATTTAGCTGAGAAAGCATTTCAAATCAAACTACAAAGTGTGAAGCTATAAAGCCTTAGATATAACATTGTATTGTTTGTCCACCTTTATGGTACTGTACGTCTTTCCACAACACATACGATAGCGTATCAAATATGGACAATTCTTTGGACGATATACTTTGGACTATATACTGTTCTACCGAGCAAAATAATGTGTTAGAACGGCTTGTACCATTTACAACCCTGTAACAAAATGTCTGCTCTCCTTCAAATGCATAGTCAGTACTTCGACAACGGCGTTTGAGATGACTATACACGCACCCAGCAGTACCCGGGCAATATTTGTGGTGCTGGTGGTGGTAATGGTAATGTTGGTTTTTTTTTGTTCCTCACTGTCCCCGCCCTCACCTCCTCGTTGCCTCTTATCCTTGAAGGGGGGTGAAGCACTGCCCGATGAAGATGCTGACGCGGTGTGATGTTGGGGACGTTTATTTGTTTTACCTTGAAGCAATGGGGGAGCTCGCTGATGGTGGTGGTGGAGCCTTTCGGTTGGGGGTTGGTCAGCGAAAAATGTTGACGGCAAAGACCGCGAAGGAAGAAAACAAAAATCACTGCCGAGGCAACAAGGCCCAAGGACACTCGGCGGCGGCGACGCGGTGAATGGCTCCGCGTCCGCGGATCAGCTTGAAAGTTGATGAGCTTACGGATTCCACACTCAGATGGCGGCCGGCAGCAGCAAGAACATGAATTGTTTGTGAATTGTTCTTTTGCTCACTGCGTTTATGCTGCGTCTTTCCTGTGTTTTGTAACTGGAGACCAGCGTATTATTTGCGGAGACTTTCTTTCGGATTCTTACATGCTTCGCGGTCCCTGGCATTGCTAAGCTGTGCCTGGTCACGGTTAAATGCAACGTCTCAAAAGAATGCAGTTTTCTAGCGTCCAAAGCGTAGTTAGACCCAGGTATACGTTATTGTCTTTTGCTTCTGATGTTTGAATTGTTGCTTTCGTTTCGCTACTGCAAGTAGATTAAAACGATTGCGAATCAACTTATCATATAGTCGAACTTGCCATGGGGGGTTGATACCAATAATCCAAAAACGTTTTACCATTCCAATTCAACGGGCGCTCCAAATATTTACCATGTTATCTCATGTGCCGGAATTGATTTAAAAAAAGTGCAACTGTCACAATCGTTGCAATCGGTGGAATGAAGTCATCCAAAGAAACGTTGTCTGATAAACGATCGTTGACAACACGCAGTATCGATAAGAGAATCTTGCAAGTAGAAAGAAAAAAAATCATCTTCGCCTTGGATTTGTAGGTAATTCTCTGACTCAAATGTTCCGTGGAATCGAACTTTCGTTCATCACTTTTCGCTAGATAATCGTTCTCTGTCCTGTCCTTACAAGATAATCGTTCTGGTAATGATAAAATGTTTACGATGCACCGACTGTTTACCGGATGGTGCCAATGAAAAACGTTGTGTTGTTTCTCAAATGTCACCAAACACCAATGATGCTATCGCTATCAACGTTATGATGATTTCAACATAATTCAAAATTCAGTGGAGTGTATTCGCAACAAGCGTGTCGTGTCGGTCATGCAGAAGATTGCGTCCATCGTCTCATATCTGGTGACCCGTATTTGATTGCTTTTTGTTTTGAGTCACTGGAATTGCACAAACATCTGGCCTTGATTTTCAAGTGTGGAAAAGTGATTCAACGTAGGGAACCTCCGAAAGGGAGGTCAGTCTGGCCAACCTTGGTTGGTTTTTTTTTCAATCCATTTCATTCTGCTGATAAAAGATGGTTCAAGACAGCGGCTCTGTCAGGCTTGGCCAAATCATCTGCCCGTCATGGTACGTAAACTCCAGGTGCGAGTGTTTTCAGATAGAAAAACTCCAGCCGGGTACTAAAAGATTTTTTTCTTGACGAAAAGTACCACTACGATCCGATTGCGAAACGTTTATCCAACCCATCGGCCATCGTACGCTCTGCTACACACCGCGCCGTTAAGACGTCAGGCGACTCATCGCAGAAAGCATAAGGGAGCAGATCTATCATCAGCATAGTTGGAGAAATGAATATTTATCGAACCGTGTTATTGGGATAATATCTTTTCGCGAGGTGTACCTCAAATAGAAGCCCGCGCTTCGAAGCAAGCCTACCTACTCTACAGTTGTGTAACGTGAAACGGGGAGGAAGCAAAAAAAAAAAGAGAAAAGAAGCAATCTACCTATCCGCGGCTCTGCTCGCCCAATGGATTGTGTAATTGTGCGCGTTTGGTTGGCGCGTTGATGCACTGCGCTGTTTTCCTGCTTCACTTCATAGAGTGACTTATCACGATCGACATCACGATGCATCGGAACGAGGGAAGAAGAGGGATGCCGTGCGTTGGGCGGGGGGCGTCTCGAGCAAATCGATCTCGGAAAAGCCGGGAAAACAGTAGACACGATCAGATCGTGTTTGCGCGCGCCTACTTCTGTGTGTGTGTGTGTGTGTGGTTTGTAAAAATGGCATCAGATTGTTGTTGGTGTGCGCTTTTTTTTTTTTTTTCTTGTTGAGTTTTGCCGGCGACGGACTTCTAGAGCGGTTGATTTTTATTCGTATGCTGCTTCACTAAACACTTCTCATCGTAAGTGTGGTGGCGTGGCGGAGTAGTGGATCGATTGAATTTCCTTGAAAAAGTCAGATCAAATGGAAAACCCTTTCTTTCGATCTCTTTGGCTGAGGTTCTTTTTTTGGCGCTCGTTTAGAGCTATTCAAAGTTCGAGTAGCGATAGAAAATTGATGCATTGTCAGGGAAATGGGACACTTTGTGGGTTGAGAAGTGATCAGTTTTTTATTCTTCTTGCTCGATCGCTATTAGGATGGAATAATTAAGCCATCCATACCGTCTATAGGCCTAGCATCTGGGTTGCGCTCAGGGTATTGCGTGTCCGTCCAGAGTTTATCGCGATTTATTATCGATAATGGCGGAGCGTGAAGGGAAACTATTTTGTGGTGGTTTTTTTTTTCATACAATACTGAGCTACAGTACTGTGCCCGCTAGGAACGATAAGTAGGTCAAATTTTCCTTTAGTCAGGCTGATAAGCAGACAGAGCGCGGTCGTGGTGTTTCAACAAATTGGTTCAACAAATTGTTAACCAAGGGTTGAGAAGGGATATTTATTATGAACCCCTTTTTTGTTCTTGGATTTGGGCCAAGAATAAAAGGTAGTGTAAACTATGTTTTTGGCAATGTATATAACGACGTTTACAATCGGTACATTGATCATAAATTGTAGAAGATAATAATTATTATCGGTGCAACAGGACACGAATAGTAGTTTCCGATTCAAGGAAAGTTCTCCTACAATACCCGTCATAGCCATAGCCCGAAGGAAGTTTTTCTCTTTTTTAATAAAACGGCGTTCCAATTAAACCGGGGACGCCAATCGCGTTCCAAACTAGATGTGAGATAAAATCCCCATTAACCCTTCTCTGGGCAGGCAGCAGTTTTCTTCCGGGGGTAAACTATCGCAATATCGTTTCTCGGGGGTGAGATAGGGCAGCAGCAGCGCCATATTCGATGGAAATCTTTATCATAATCCAAACAAACCGCCAGAGGCCCACTTTTAGATAGCCGAAGAACCACCACCGTTCACGGACAGCACTGACTGCAAGCGATTTTTGGACGACCCCAGATAGCATAAGAAAATAAAGAGAGAAAAACCGTTGGCCGTATGTTTTTTTTTTTTTTTTTGGAACGTATCCAAACATATTTCAGTTCCAATCAGCGTTTCGTTTGTGGTCGGTTTCCGTTTTCTTCCTTCGCTATCAGCGGGAGAAATCAGTTCTTTCCGATCGGTCTGATCGAACGAAGATGGGCCAATCGTAATTGTACACCCGATGCTCCCGAAAGCTGTACCGATGGAAATGGAACCTACAAACCAAACCAGCCGGGTTCGGTCGGCATGTAAAATCGTACGAATGTGTTACGAGGCCTTTTTCGGCCACCGTTTATTACCACCAGGTTTGTGTACGCCAGGAGACCAATGGCTGTTCCTCCAATTACTGCTCCGTATCAGGAGCTTTTTGTTCTCTGGCACACTTCGTTTGGACCCTCTATCGTTCGGTTGGTTAGTTTTTTGTTTCTCCGTTGTTTCCTGAATGTTCCAATGTTGGCCCTGGGTCGAGCTCAGAAGCAAACACCAGCCTTCAGCCTAGTGTTGCTTGTGGTCCTTTTATCTCCTCCATCTGTCGTTCGTTCCTTCGTTGTGTTCAGAAAACTGCGCTGTTTCTCTTTTTTGTATCGATTTTGCAACTTGTCTGATTAACATAGAAATATGCCAAATGCGGAAACATCTAACAAACACTGGTTTGAGTTCTTTAAAAATTACTTTACCTACCTGAAGGAATAAAATCGTCCCACTGTTGTTAAAATCGGTTTTATATTGATAATGTAACAATATACCGTGTTCTGTTTGTCTGCAGACAAACCGGTTCACCTTACGAATGACTTGATTAATTTTATTTATTGCCATTTTAATATCGATCGCGATCGTGTTGAAGGTTCCACAGTCGAACAAGTTTCGGCATGCAGTGTATCCGTTGTTTAGTAGAGGATCTATTTGGTTATGTATTTGATTTGGCAGCTAACGGTTAAATATTAAGTGTTATTAGTTTTGTCTTTTTACACATGATTTTCACTGTATAATACTATGGAGTTGTAGTTACATAATGCAAACACTCATGTTAGGCATATCGCTTCTGACGCTACTTTGCTTTTCTTTTTTTGGCGATTCCAATATTGATGGATGAAGGCAAAGTTGAAACTCATATTTTTACCCCAAATTAGCTCTCGACAACCTTTCGTGGGGTGCTGATGGAAAACACTCCCACCGGCTGTGGGTGGGGTTGGCGTTAAAAGATCACACCGCGCGTCTCCTCGTTTTCGCCGTCGCCGTGTCGCCGTCTTCGTCGTCATAATGGTCTTGACACCTCCACGAAAGGGATCCAATCCATTTGTCTGCGTTTCGGCTCGAGCTGGCTATTATTTTCCTACCGAAAGCGCGTCTTCGAAGTTCGGAATGAAAACAACAAAAAAAAAAAAGACACGCATCAACATATCGTTACCGAAATCCGATGGCTTCGGGGCGTGTTAGGCGAGTCGCGGTATCTGTTTTTGGTAGACTTTCGCCTATCGCCGTAGATGGCCAGAAGTCGTCAACCTTTTTGTTTTGATGACGGCCGAATATGGGTTGATTTTAGCCCAAAGGTTTTTTTTTATCAAACCGATCTGTCAGGCACGGTTATTTGTGATTCAATAGACAATATTTTTATCTACGAAGCCGAACGACATTTTGCTGAATGATAACATTTAATTCGGTTTAATGTCATGTTCATAATGAACACAAGAAATCGAAGGTTTTTTTTTTAAATTCACCTGCCCCGAAGGCTCAGTTCTATTTTGAATTTGTTAATGAAGTTATATTTTGATAGCTTTGAGGATTGGGTTGATGACGGAATGTAAAAACCTTTCCGACCCCTGCCTGGGGTGCATCAAGTACCGGTTGACAAATGTTTCATATCATCGAAATTTACATGCCAAGCTTTTGTTGCCTCCGTCTTCCGCTCGTAGGTTGCCTTCTTCTCGCCTGCCTTACCTTGCCAGCCCAGCGAATAACGTCCGTAACCTTAATGTTGGGTGTCCGTCGGCCCCAAGTATGTGCCCCATAGACATTTTACCTTACTTACCATTTCTCCTCCATTTACCCTGCGAGTTCGTCCCATCGCGAAGGGATTGGTAGAGGTCAGAGTCATTCGAAGACATTAAATCGGATCGTGTTGCCGTCCGTCCTGTTCCGTCGCATGGGACCGCCGGCCGTCCCGTGTTCGTTGCATCGCTAGGAACGGGCCTGAGGTTTTCCCGGTGGGGGGGTTTTTTTCCCTCACCTTCCCAATGACGGGCAGTGGCTTTGCTACACATGCGCGCCACAAAACACCCCAAAGCACACGTGTGCGTGTGTGCGCGCGTACTGACACTTGATTCACCATTTCCGGCGAACGTGGGGCGAAGGTGTGTAACGGGAGATATCAAAATATGTCACCGCATGGTGGAGGCGATTCCGTTGCTGCTGGATGGATTGGGAAGGGAAGAAACCAGCTGCTGCGCCACCACCTCGCGAATGACTTGGGTGTTACCCCCCCCGGGTCCCCCGGTTCGACGACGGTGTTGGTGTGGTGAAAGTGGTGGCGTCCGAAACTCTGTAGGCAGCAGCTGCAGCAGCAAGCGCAGGGTCATCGGAGTGTCGGAGTGCGTTTCCGTTCGGTCCGGTTGACGCTCCGTGTTCCGTGAATGCAGTTTATGTTGGTCTAGTTTCCACTTACGGGGCACTTTTCTTTCCTCTTTTTTTTTCTTTTTTTTTATTTGCCGACGATGGTTCCATTATTTTTTTGCCTATTGCACGAATTGTTTTATTTGACCGCCCATGTGTTGCGCTTTGCATAAACGTTGGTGTTTTCGTTTGCATACGTTATATTTTACGTGTGTACGGTAGTTGTCGCATGTTGCATATACTCTTATCGCATTATATGGCGATAGGTGCACGATGGGTCAACAAGTTGAAATAATGGGTCTTTTTATTTTCAATTCAATTTTTTGAACTAATAAATATTGCAATATATTCATTGAATATCTACAAAACGATAGAATTGTTTGATCGAGTGTAGACATTCCTGAAACAGGGATTTACGGTTCATGGTACAGTACAGTTCAAATTTTTTTTTTTTTAATTTAGTAACTCAAACGAGTTTGTAAAATTTGCTAAACAGAAGCAGAAGCAGTATTTGTGATGCAGCCGGCATGTTGAACAGCTCATTTTGAATTGGGAAATAGATTTTAAGTAAAAATACGTCTTTTCTTCTTCCATGGTTACGCTGAGGGCGGCAACTTGAGTAGTCGAAATAAAAATAGTTCCTCTTTCTGGTAGTTAGTCTGGCACCTTGTCTCCAAAAATACTCCACCGGAAGGAGCCGCGTGTGTTGCTGCGAACTGAAGCTTCTCTGAAGACAATTTTGAAGTCCCGCACGTGACAATCTGACCAGCAAAAGCTGGCCGTAAACAAAATGTTTGATTTCCTTAATCTTAAAGGGGCTTCGGAGGGACATTAAAGACCTGCTCGGTTGCCTAGTTCTCGAATTTATTGAGCCAAAAGAATGAACGTATCACCTTACCAATTGGCGTGTTGGTCTTTCTGTTGGTGGTGCTGTAGCGAACGCACCTCCATCGTTTGGCTTCGGAAATGACCAGAAAAGGTGGCCGCGTGCGGCGGTTGTAAGTCTTTCAACGGAACTGAAGTTGTGCTTACAAGTAGTCCGTGTTTGTCGTGTGTCACCTTCACCCTACCCGCCCCCGGGTTGGGGGTGGGCGGTAAGGTATTGGATTTCTGGATGAAGTAGTAGATGGCACCGCGATTGCACCGACCGAAGCCGATGTTTGGATTAAAGTCAACTGAGCCCACCCACCCACAGTTGCCGCCATGACGGATCGGATACCGGAAGCAGTCATGTGTTACGGAAGCACCCTGAAGTCAATCGGTGAAACCTAAGTCGTCCGAGGAAATAGGGGCAGACCCTTTTCCCCGACGGTTCAGCGTGCGTGTGTGTGTGTGTGTGTGTGGGTGGTCATTCTACACCTGGTTTTTGCATCCAGGGGGAGGAAGCTTTTCAAGCAAGTGTTGTCGCATAAGTGCAAGTGTTTTGAGAAATTTCTTTAGGAACCACAATCATACTGCCTGATACCATGACTCCATTGAATTTTCCATAGTTGCCTAATGGGAACAAAACAATTTGCATCTATTTTCAGTATAAAAGGTACTTAGCTGGAATTAAGTAAAAGAATGACCCGTGTCATATCTACAGGTTTATGTTGTGGGAAGTATATGTTCCTTGATCAGAATGGCATGTCTCTGGCCATGGTCGTGCCTCGTGGGAACTTAACAAGATTGCAAATGTAATCTGTATTTATTTTACCGTGAATTCATTAATGGTTCGGAAAATGATTTTTTTTTCCGGCAACAAACCCATCGTCCGGGTGGATAAACGGACTGAATTCATTGCGGGATGTCCCTTGGTAAACATTGGCAACATAGTTTCCATAACGTTGCTCGTTTTTCGTACGAATTTCCCATTCATTCCTGTAAATGAAACAGAATATCTTCAGACAACTGCACGCCACGGGACGACACACCTTTTCCGAGCGACGGGTCTCGCATACATACAATACACGTTGGCATGTTTTACTGTTCAGCACCACAAACGTTAGCCTATTACAACAGTGTGCCAGGGTGCCTTGTCGTTTGTTGGTTCGTTTTATTTTCTCTCTCTAGTAAAATCTGTATGTAAATGAGTGTGGAGGAAAAATGTTGTTTGAACGTTCGGTTTAGCTTCGCCATTGTATCTCTTTCCTGTTTCTCCTCTATCGCTGTTCTACAAAAACACACACATGCAATCTAACGCTGTACTTTTCGTTTATTCATTTATGAATTCTAAAATCGGCGACCCCAAACCCGCAGCTTTGGTGTTCGGGTGGCCCGAGAGGATGAGTCGCAAGGGGAAAGGAATTGTTTACCGAACGATGACAATGACACTATTTGGCATTCGGGGGAGGGGAGGGGATATGCCTTTTGATGTGGTTTGGTTTGATGCCAAAACAGAAACGCGACATTCAAGAAACCCCACATGACAGTTTGGAGGGGTGGGAAGAGAAAGGAAACACCGTGAACGTTATGCGGACAATGTCGTACGGGTGACACGCTTTGAAAAGGTATTTTGGCAGCTGACAATATGTTTTAGAATTTCGGTAACGACGTAAAAAAAAAGTGATGAAAAACCGTTTAGATTTCTTTTGGACCGAATCCGTCAAAATAAACGCCGTAGCGGCGCCGGTCGATATAGTGCCAGCATCGTTGGCCGGTTTTATGCTCCACCGCCACATTTATGATCCGATGGGAACAAGTGGCCTTTTTTTTCTGTGTGTCCTTCCGATTGAATCAGAACGGCTCGCGGATAAGAATGTGAGCCCCGTGACATCGATCGATGCATTCATCACAGCACATAATTTATGTCATTCCGTTGCGGGTGTGACCCAGAAAATGTTATGTGCGGAAAAGCTGCAAAAAATAAATAAATAAATAACTCTTATTTTTCTCACCCCGCATTGATTGGCAGGGATTTACGGCATCCCTTTGCCAATCTTTCAAGCTGACAAAGTTTGTACAGCGTTTGTCAATTTGATATTTGAGGTTGTTGTGGTCTGTGATAAATGGATGTATGGATAATATGCCCGAAAAATGTGCTCCACTCTACTGAGGCGCTGTCATCGTCATGAGGGCGTGTCGTGATTCGATTTTGATTTTTTTGTGACTCCATTTGGGGCTTCATAAATTTGGGATCAATAAATCGAAACCAATAACATAAGTTCGTCAAACCTATTAAGGTGAGTCGCCCGTTACATTCAAAACCCCGTATTGGATGTCAGTTGCTATCCGAAAATGGATACAGAGTGTTAAAGTGATGGAGAGGGAAATTTTCCCTGGTTGGTTTCAAACTAACCACCCCTTTTTTTTTGGTGCTTACTTTGAAGAACTGTGTTGGCGATCGTTGTAAATAAGGATCAGGATTCGATTCGCTAGTTTTTATGCTAAAGTATCTTTGTAAACATCTCTTGTTTTTCGTTAAATAATGTAAACCATCTCATTCCATCTGGTGGTTCGTACAGTCAGAGGTACGGTATACATATTTAGGAAACGTTTTTCATATTGACGACATTTCCTCGCAACGAATTCAAACGAATGTAAATGAAACAGCAAAGTATTTGTTGGTTTATTATTGTTCATGTCTTGCATTCGCCAAACAATATTGCGTGGGAAAACGCAGTGCTGTGTTGAAAGTGGTCCACGGATTCAGTGCGCACTCGGGGGGGCCAGTTCATTTGTTTCCCCCAATTTCCGATATATGGGTTAAATTTTACCGCCGCATTTCCCGCTAGCCTAGAAACCCGGACTGTGAAGCGTATAATTTACTTTCCGTTCGCCGCTGGAAGCCAACGAACGAAATTGTTTACCCAGCGATAGAATTTTCCTTTTTATTTTTTTTTTTTCGTAACGCATTATAGATGGGATCGCTTGGGATTTTTTCTCCTCCTCGATCTAGCACATGTGTGTAGGTGCGATTCCCGTGTAGAATCCACGCTCGGTCAATGTAAGTCACCCAGTTACGGTTTTGCGTTCGGAGCAGGAACCTATTGAACTGTAACCAGAGAGGGTTGGTTTATTTGGATTCGTTTCCGCTGGGCGGCCACTGCTCAGTTGCCGTCTTTCTGCCAGTGGTAAAGGTTAGGGGATTGTTTCTCACGTTTGCTCTACTTTGTCCATTTAACATCGGCTACCTCATTCCAATCGAAGGTCTTGGAATAACGTTTCTACCCTGGCTGGGAATAAAATCCATAGATCGATCGATCGTTCCGTTGTTTTATCGATGGTGTGTGTGTTTGTTAATGAAAAATCGTGAATCGCGATCAGGGATCAGGATCATTCGGAATTACTTAGAGACTTGCATATTAGACTGACATTCCGCCTTCGTATTCTTCCCTCATTCTATTGTCTGCAGTTTTCGGCGGAACATTTGACTGCAAGAGGTGCCTGTGCATGTAAATTCACTGATGGTTACGACCAATCCACAGCTAGACTACCTCCACTTTGGTGGATTGACCTCGTTCGAGCGTTAGATAGACGGCGCTGGGAAGTGTTGAAGTGAAGTAAGGCGAAAAGAAAATGAAAACGCTAGAGCCCACTTCCGTTCGAGGAAGGAGTGAAGTTTTGCTGAAAGAACGGCCAGCAGGCGATGCCCGTCGTCGCCAGGCGAAACTGGCACTGCTCACTCACGCTTACGTTTTTTTTTTGGAGCCTCTTGTGCATAAAACCTGTTCCCCGGACAGTCTCAACGGGCACGGTCGGTCGGACAACGTCAGCGCGCGGCGGCTACTGGCAAGCAAAGGGAATCGTTTGCCCGTCGATAGAGGGAGACTTGAGGGACAGACAGAGGGAAAGAAAAAAGTGTTGCCAAGGCGTTCCCGTAAACCGGTTCGGCGCCGGACGCCAAGCCAGGTGCCTTCTAAGCAAAATTTGGAGGCAACATAAAATGCCGTCCTCGCCACAATGGACTCCTTTTTCGATTTGTTTGTGGGCTACACGAAGAAGCAGGGCAAGGCATTTGGGAGTCACGGCAGTGTAGTGTTCGGCGATCGGTGATGGAAGGTTTCACGGGTTATCCACAGCCCGATTGAACGTGTCCAGCTTCTGAACCAGCTGGAATGAAATCGAAATTTGGCTTCGAACGGAGGAAGGAGCCTCCATCCTTTGTCTCTGGGGGATCCCATCGGGGATGGATAGTTTTATCCTTGTTTTTTCTTGAGTTCTTCGGTTTTATTTTCTGATAAAAAAACGCCACACAGGAAGTGAAACATTAAACATCGGTCGTTCGATGCTTGCTGCAGCGTGGAGCAGGACAAAACATTAGTACTGCGAAAGGTTGACTAGTCGTTTCAGAGCGTTTGAAATGTAATTCCAAGAGTTGACCATTTGACGATTTATTAGGTCTCGATGAAAAAGGTATCAATTCATGATAGAAGTCAACCAGATAGTTAACTAATGTTTAACTTTTCAAACGCACAACATTTTCGAAGGTTAAGCCTATTACAGAAAGGATTGCCTCTTGCAAAAGTAATATTATTTATACGTGCTAACTGCTGGTTGCGGTATGCTTAGTGTTAAGCTATACTTTTCCGCAACTTCCATGATGTCATCTGAATGCAGCCGACGGCTTTCCAAGTATCAATTGTGAAGCTGCACGCGAAGTGTGCAGTAAAATACAAAACTCCGCTCCGTATACTCTGAAGTGTGATGCCTCAGAGAAGAAGGATGATTTTGTTTGGTGGATGAGAAGCGTACGAAATCGGGCCGGCCCGTGTCGGCTGACGGTTTCCATGGGAATGTTTTGGGAAAATAAGTCGACGTTAAGTTGGCTGCAGTGACAGATTTACTGGTACCGTATGTCCTGGTACCGTGTATGTCTTCCGTTTTTTTTCTTCTTCTTCCCATGTTTACGCTGATCAACGTCGTCGTCAGTGTCAGTGTCGAATCTGGGCACCCCGCGGTGTGCCGTCAGCCGTCAGGCACAAGCGCATAAATCTTAATAAGCGTGAATCATCAGCAAAACGGCAGGAGTTGCGTTGTGGGGAACTCATCGTATCAAGGTAATTTTTATTCCGGAACTGCAGGCGTAAGAGTGCATCACCGAAAGAGATACTGGAACAAATAGTGGGCATGTACAACAACTACACTCGGGTTGAGGAGATTTGGATGCAGGAAAGGCGCAACTTTACGGAAAAAAGATTCCCACCAGAAACGGTAACGGTTTTACTCTGTTTGACTGGGTCTTTCCATTTTCTCGTTGTTCAGTAGCTACTCTTAAGAAAGAAGTTGAACTCTTGAGAAATGTGACTAACAACTCTCATCTCGGGGTGGGTAAAACGATTGTACGACAGGTTGTACAAAAAAAAAATTAGGGAAAAAAATGCCATATGTGTAATTTGCCGAATTGGTACAGAAGAATTCCCCGCTGAACTCTTGATCAGCCTAACCTCCGAATCTTGTCATTTTGTATCAAAAATAATACAACGATTCCGTTTCATGTCTTGTCGCATATGGCATATATCTGGAAAGGTTTCTTATGCGTAGTGCTAAGTTTGAAAGGACCAATTGGAACTAAAACCCACACCAGAATAGCAACCAGCATTGGTTATAGCAAACACAAATAGATACGACAGGTGTGTCCTGTTTAGGATTTATACGAAAAAACTATCTTACTCGGAAATAAGCTGAACCATGAACTAGAATCACTGAAACTGAAAGTGATGGACGAACGTAATCGTGGGAATAACCGTAAAAGGTACTCACCCACTTAGGCAGCAAATTAGTCGCTAAAATGTACCGCACTAGATAGAAGCAGCGCACAATTTGCATTCCCGCCGAGCCTTCAACAAAACTGAAAGCATTTGGCCGGACAGCGGACAGCGGACAGCGGACAGAGTGCTAACGTTGAAACTATAACTTTAGGATAAGTTGATTTCCTCCGCCCGCTGAGCGAGCTGGGGTCCATTAGTAATACCAACTCTCGCAGCAGTCACCCACCTGCAGCATGGAAGGTTAAGTTTTTTTTTCTGTTCCCGTCGTGAAATTTCGCGCTATGGACACCGCGTGGACTGAGGGGACAGCAGCAGCGTCACGATTCCGTTACTTTCTGGCTGGTTACGTTACGGTAATGCGGTCCACTCGCTTCCACTCGATTTCTTGGCCTAGTCGAGCTAGTCTAGCCGCATTTGAAGCAGAAAACAAAAAAAGGGTAGAGAGACAGAGAAACAGAGAGACTGTGACCACACAACTCTAGCACACACCAGTGACATTTCGTTGCAAATCCTCTCGTTGCGTTCCCTTGGCCTCTCGAAGGAATTTCTGCCTTTGGGGGACTTGGTCTGTTGTGTTTCAATTGCTAATTTCTAGCCGCCAATCGTTCGTCGAGCACTCGAGATCTCGAGCAGGAAGTAAAAGACCTATAACTGGTGTTGTAGGGTTATGAGGGATAAAAACGATGGTGAAGGTGTGTTCCAGAGTCCAGTGTACATTTCGTGCGCCAATCGATAACGCTTCTACGTTATATTTTTTATTGTCAGCCAGGGAAACAAGATAGTTGCTTCGATATGCGTTTTCCAGTTTCTGATGCACTCCGGCTGATATTATACGCTAGAAGGTATAGCCAGTAAAGCACCACCCGATCCATCACACAACTTTGTATCCCTTGTTTCCGACGGCGACGACGACGACGACCACGGAGGCTGATTTTCATGGTCCCTGTTTCCCATTTCTAGTCGCATTGCATTGCGTGCCTTAATTTGCACCGATGTTGGCAGTAATGGGCAACGGGAGAAGAAAACGAATGGAGAGAGAAAAAAAAACTCCCCACTTTCCTCTTCTGGCCCAGACGACGACGGTTGATGACGAACGGGAGTACCGTTTACTGCTAGGCTCGGAAAGTGCATACGTTTATATGCGAGCGTATATAACCAGGGGTTTTGTCACACCCGATCGCATGTGCCGGCGGGGCTGAGTGCACTTGCCCATTTTCGTCGAGAAGGAACTGTAAACCACCACCAGTGCGCGTCCTTTGTCCTGCTGTGCCGCCTGGTGGCTGGGCAACTGTTCCGGAACTGCAGTTGCGCACTTACGCACCCGCGGAAAAGGGAATATCCGAGGCGAAAAACAAAACGCACAACGCGTTTGCTAGGGGCGGTTTGGTTTTTTGAAAAATGCGCATACATTAGCGGTAGAACAAGGAGGCGAAGAGGTTATGGATTCGCGTCCATTTTTCCTCCGGGTATATTTTTTTGGTTTATGTATTTTTTCCTCATTTATTGTGCTACTTTTTATTCGGGCTTGCTTAATTTGTGCATTTTATTTTTGTGGCGATGGTCGCGCCTCTAAGCTGCTGCAATAACTTCAACAGATGATGTTGTGAAGCAGAAGGAAAAAAGGGGAAAATGGAGACACACCGCCCGGCGGTAATGTACCGCAGCTTGCGTGTGCCTTACAAGGAATAGGACATTTTTCACTACGTAGTTTTGTCTTTTTTTCTTCTTCTACACGGCGTAATGGTTTCGTAGCCGGAACAACGACTTTCGGTACAACTTTTAGCCTTTCAAGGATTATAAGAACCCGTTTGTCGAAGGAACCGGGGAAAAGGGGAACCGTTGATCGTGGACTTTATATCCCGACAAATATGATAGTTTTGTTTACATTGCATTAAATGGGACCCGTTGTGGAGGTCCATATATACGCTGTGCCGTTTCGGTCTGTAGGTATTTTTCCATAAACTTAAGCGTTGTTAATTTCGAAGTTACGTTACATACAAATACGTTAGTGCCATGAATGTGCCGTTCAAATATTTGTTTATATTTAGCTTCTGTTGGGTAATATCGGTTCCAGGTATATTTAGCAATTGCGGCAAGGGATCTAACTTTGGCACTGTGCAGTATGGTAATTGCATCCCCAACACATTCGCGGCTTCCTGGTGGTGGCTCAGGTTTGAGGTTTTGCAGTCGACGAGGAGAAATCCGAGAACCGACCCAATCGGACCAGTTCGGCGACCAGACCAACAAAACCCTCCCCTGCGGTGTTTGTGTGATCTATTTTTAAACATCGGTGGGGGGGGGGGGGGGGGGGGGGGG
>JAOEFI010000007.1:12335824-12348184 GCA_034621735.1 Anopheles plumbeus | reverse complement strand
CGGAAAAAAGCAACACACGAAGCAATCCCAACTAATTAACGTATTTCGTTTCGTTCTCGATGTAAATGTTTTTTTTTTATTGAAGTGTGGATGGTGTGTTGCACGAGAAGTCCGCCATTATTGCTTTCGGACCCACTTTCTTCTCCACATAACGTCGTCGAGAATGATGCTTTCGTTCTTGAGTGTGCAGCATCGCAACCTTCCCTTGCGTAGGCCGTAGGAGAATATTTTTAGATTCGTTTTTGATATCCCATACGAGAGAAGAAGGTGGCATCGAAAAGCGAAAATCTCCTTTGGTCGCCAGAAAACTTAATTTCATCGGTCATTCGCACGTTCGCGGGTCGTAAACCCGCAAACGCAAGGCGCTACATTTTTGGAAGGCGCATTATTGTTGGACTTTGCATCCACTCCGAAGCGACCGGATCGCAGGCATGATTGTGGGCTGCATTCTTGCACCACCACCACCACCACTAACAGCCAGTATCGAATTCCCCGCCGTATCTGCTGCTCCCGCTTCCCGAAAAGGGGTGGAAAGAATGTCCTGTTAACGGCAGTTGACGCGGGTTCGGGGCGATAATTCATAAACTTTATGAACCCATTAAAGCATGTCGATTTCCGAAAGGGAAGGAAAACACTTCTGCACGTAGAACTGGTATGCCCGGTACGCAACGGTATGGATTTCGCGCGTCGGGAACAGTTATGTCATTTTTTCCCCTCCTTCTCCCTTGTGCGAAAGAATTCTTTAGACCTCTTTGGATCGCACTTTTAAGAGCTGTTGTCGTTGAAGAACACGAGTGAACTTATCCTGCTCGACGGGACGAGTTTTTTCGCCAATCTTGGGACGCACATGGTTGGTCAAATGCTGGCTTTCAATGTATGCTGATGTCCCGGTATAGAACAAGTTTCAAATCAGGAAAGACATGTCTTTCCCATGTGGATTTGAGAGTGGATGTATGCTGACTCTCGCATTATAAAATTAAATATCGTTTTAAGATTGACTTGATTGAAGGCTTGTGGAGAGATCTACCAAGATAACACACTCAAAAGCTTCCCGATACTATAATTAAATTCGAATGCTTGCTTACGTCTTAGATCCGTTGTTCGTTTGTTCAATGTTTTTAAACGAATCTTGATCTCTTCAGACAACAAATCTGCTCATGTTTTGTTGATCTCTTGCATCTTGAAGAACTTAAAACTTCCGACGAGAACAATGAAAGATTTGTGCTGGATGAGTTTAAACGCCGTAACATGTGCCATATCTTCAAGCTTAGAAGAAAAGGCAAGACGTTCGAGTGCCACTCTGAAGGAGGATAGATAAGTGTTTGCATCTTCGATTCAGTGGAACATTCTGAAGAGTGTTTCTTATGAAAGCGGGTTCTAATGGTGCTCTTTATTAACACCGGAACGCCATATGGCGACAACGATCTGGGGATGTTAGTTTTATTTCTTTTTCAAATAAAATTCAATAAACATTTCAAGTGATGCAACATCGCTGCATACCATCGAACCGCGGCTCGTGTCTTCGGCTGCAGTCGGCTGCACAATCGATATATTACCTATTAACAATCTTCGCATAGTATTGTATATTGGAGAAGGGCAGCTGCAGGGAGTTCGATGGTCTCGCCCGTCTCGCTCGATAAAGTTTCGATGCCTTCTCGTAGTATATTAAACGGCGCGAATAGATAGAAACACACACACACAAATAAAAGCGATAAAATCGAGAGGGAAACTGCCGCCCTCTGCCAATCGTACCGATCAATCAACCGATCGTTATGTTTCGTATTTCGATGCTGTTGATTACTGGTCGAAAGTGTTTCTGTTTTCGGTTGCATTTATTTCACATATTTTGAGAATGGCCTTCCAAGACGCAATCGAGCATATAATAACCGTTTAGGGCGGGCAGCATTTAGGTGTGTGTGGGTTGCTCATTTACGTTAGAGAGGGTGCAACCGAGAGGGTGTCGAAAGGAGAGTGTCCATGTCAGTTTGCTTCCAATTTCCATACTGGAATGCTAATAATTAGCAACCACGATGAAACATTCCAAAGGACATTCACAACGGAAAACTTTATTTTAAATATATAACATCAACTGAAAAACCCTAACCCGCCTCCGTAGAAAGGACCGGGCGATGATGGTTGGGGCCCAGTGTAGATACAACGTTTGCCCTTTCGCGGGAACGGTCAAGTAATCACCGGCCCCGCCGCCGCCGCCGCCTTCTCTGCTCAGGTTCCGTTCTCGCGAGCCAGCGAAATGGAGCTGATCGCGAAATGAGGTTCCGAAATTGAAACCGGTTTAGACTCATTTTCTTCTGCGGCTTCTGCCTGCCTGCTGCTGCCGCGGAAGGGAAAGACGATTGCATCTGCGCGCCCGAGAGAAGCGCAAGCAACCTGTTTCGTTTTTTTTTTTTTTGTAAAAAAAACTTTCGTCCTCATTTTCTATCTCACTCGGGCGTGAAGACGCCGTGGTCGCCGTTTTTGCCAATGAAGTGAGCCTCGTCGGTTGTTTCTTTCTTTCTTTCCGCAGTTTGTTCGATCGAGTTCAACTGTCTGCAGTCGAGAGTTTATGTGCATTTGCATCGCCGGGCGCATTCGGTGTGGCAGAGTATAATTGGACGTTACTCGTCACGCCATAGTGTTTGTTGAGCAATTGGAAGAGGCGGGAATTCGGACCCACGGTGTACGGTGGATGCTGTTTGCCATCTTACGCTCTGAGTTTATTGTCCTGGTGGGACTGAAGAATGCTTTAGTCAAATAAATCAATGGTGCGTGTTGAAATGTAATGTATTTTAACCGTTTTGAAATGAGTTCGTTACATTTAAGAGTCACGATGGTTGAACCAGAATCGATTTTAATTCTTTATTTCATTGCTATGAAATCACTTTCATCTTCTTCCAAGGGAATGTATGGTTTAAAAATTCTGTCACAAGTCTTTATGAGCGTTTAGTTTTGCTTTTTAATAACATGTTATGATACAATCGTTACTTCCTCCGAACGATACGTGTTGTCATCGAAGCGGTTCAACACAACAATTGACTCACCCACACTGCCCTCCCCACTTGCGGAAATGCACCCCGCGACAGCGGCAGGAAGTCGTTACTTGCTGTTGCGATGATCATCGACCCGAAAGCGCGAGCCCTCGCGCGACGTGACGGAAATGCTTCATCCACTGAGGCGTAACGTCATCGCCACACACACACACACACACACACCCACACACCCACGTGCTAGTAGGCTATCTTTGATGGTTTCGATTACAGAAAAATGAGTGCGTTTGCGTTTGTTTTCCGCCTGATCTCGAATAGATTGTCGTACGAACGATTAGTATCGGGTGCGGCACCAGGCAGCGGGGGTGCGGGGGAAAGGTCGGCCTGAATCAGCAATTTAATTTTAATCACTAGGAAACAGCCACCGATGAATGCGCAAGAAAACAACGGACCATTTGTTTGGTTTTTTTTGCACGTTCGAATGAAAACCATATCGTCCTGCCGATAGGAAGTTGACAAAGGGACAGACGAGGGAAGGTCCGTGGGTGGGAAAGTAACGGCCATTAGGAAGCGCATCTCCACCCTAATTATGGGATTTGCTTTGACGACCATTAAACTCGTCTAACTATTAATCGGGAAGTTACAGTGGCTTCTTGTAAGTTTACCGACCCTGACGCGTCTATCTTTTCGCGTATCGCGCAAGCCGTGAGCCGCGACAATACCGGTTACGCAATAATGTCTCTCAGCTCAGAGCAATAAAGTCGCACCTAATTGCCAAGAAAAACGGCAACGGAAAACGTAAGCGTATTTCGCGAAAATAATCGAAGCGACTAACGGTGAATTGTAGCATTGAGTTTTGTAAAAGCAATGGCTGCAGGCGGACAAAGATGGCGACCCATCGGAGGTTGACGTCCAAGCTAAGCCGTGATAGCCGTTATTAATTTCGATTTCATGACGGTTTTTTTTTTGTCTATTTCGCCTAATTTTTCTTTTCTCATGGCTTCTAACTTCTCTGTGGCGCTGTCACGATTACCGAACGTAACTTGTTTTGGTGGTAAAACGGCCAACCGAATGGGGGTTTGTTTTCTTCCCTCTCCACCTTGTGGTGCTCGTGACCGTGAACCATCGCGAGCGAGGTGATGTTATAGTTGAAGGTCGAACGGAATTAATTGAGAAGATCTCATTATGATTGAGTGATGTTTCCAGCTTTTTCTTCATACCGTTTTTCATTGCCCGCTGCCATCAATTGGACAACGTTTGTGGTGTTTCAGATGGAGCCACCGGAGCAAGGTTTCAGAAGAAAATTGGTTGTATTCTTGTTGTTTTGTTACGCGCAAGTTACGCGTTACAGTTTAGATGACGGCCTACAGTAACGAAATACAACCCGTCTGAAGCATAATAATTATGGGTACAGCATCCCCGCAATAAGTCTGTCGTCGTGGGATTTGGGATGAATCTAGCATCCAATTTAGACGGCTTGCCTTGACATGGTTTTGTTTGGATGCATTTTTTTTTTATTCGATTGTCTCGCCCCACCGAACGAATTGAGTCAACGATTGATTGAGATGCTGTCAAATATGGTCAACGTTGGTTACGAGGTTCAGCTTTTTGTGTTTTTTGACTTCGTTCACCTGAATTACACGTTTCCAAGAAAAATTGTATAAAAATCGTACATTACCTGAAGTGAAATTTTTCTCTCTGCGCGAGCACTTTTTTTCGGCTATCCTTTTTCGTAATATCACGCTGGAATTTATTCGCCCTTGCGACATTCCATTTTGTTACTTATGCAAATCGTGAAGAAGACCTCAACATCATCAATCCGTTGACCTTCGGCATGTGTTTGCAATTTCCGGCTGCCGAGGAAATCAATGGAGCCGCCTAACATGCTGTAAGAGAGTTGTAAGTGCTCGTCGCACAGCATCCAAAAACCGAAAAGGAAAAACTTTCTGTTTCAATCGGCGCCATGATGACACGACCTAGATGCCTCTAGCGGGGCTGCTTTGAAACCCTCTACTAGCGACACGGGGTGAGAAAACAAAACGCCCGAGTCAGAAGAGAAAAGAAACAAGCCGTCTTACGGATAGTGATGGTCAACATTTGGTCAGTGGAACGAATGAATCCCGAAATGTGTTTTTGTATTCGTCTCCCTAAATTGCGTTCATGGGCGAACTGTTACGAATGCGGTTCAGTAACAGTTACTTCACACTGGCCCAAAACCACCCGACGTTGCTTTCGTTGGACACTCCCGAACTCACTAATAGAGGACGTGATCTGTTTGGTAGGGTGAAGTGAAGGGTTACTGCCGGCAGCACCTATAGCGTCCTTTAAAATTCGCTCCAAAAACAATGCTGTCAGTCACCGACGCATCCAATCAAACTTATTCAAATCGGTAGCCCGAGTCGGACGGATGGATGACCGGTTTGATGGATGCAGGCCATCGGGGCGATCATTTTGCAGCTTCCAATGGCGCTTTGGTCCAGCGGCGTGTGAGAAAGTACAACTATACTGTTTGAGGGAGGTTATGTTATGGGCGCCATTCGTTCCTAGGGCTGTAGTGTGGAGGCTCTCGTCGGATACACCTTGACCAGCCACCGCGGTGGCGTAACTGGCGTGCAAACCACATACTAAGTCACACATAGGCGGCGGTTAAAGGGTAGATGGCATGAGTCAGCTAGCCGGACTTCTAGCGCAACACCGGTGGTTTGAAGATGAAAACGGTTCGCCTGTGTTCGTGTCTGTTCGCTAATCGGGTATCTGACCCACTGTTCATTTTGCTGCGTGTGGCAATGGGAACTTACTGTAGCCGGTGCTGCTGCAGGTTGTGGCTATAACTGCGCATTCTAGGCTAAGATCAACCCCACCAGACGATGCCAATCGACGTGTATGATGTCGCATCTCATCGACCTGCTTTGTGCCCTGCTGTTCCATCGACCAATGATGCCCAATGGAACGGAGAGAGACACCTACGAGATATCCAACATCCCACAGTTTCATGTGCACCACGACAGTCCCTCGTTACGCCAACCCATGGACTTGTGGTGGTCAGCGTGTTAATACAGTAATCTTTTCCTATGTGGACATCGATGCCCGAAGAACAATTATCCTACTGTGTGACTCTTTTGTGCGCCAACCAGTTACCGCGGGTCGACTTCCTTGAGATGCCGAGGCGTACACACAGGTCCACAGGGCCATACAACTGGCAATTACTGGGTGTTGGAGAAATATTTCTAATGGTTGCACACGCCTGGTCTATAACGGATCTTGAACTATCTGCAATTATAAGCCGCTTGTCCATCGTGGCTTCGATGAAACGGTTTTCCGAGAGATATGGGAAACTCGTCGAATCGTGGTCATTTCGAAGACATCTGCCGACACCATCCAAAGCGCTCGCGCCGACACCTTCACCGTGAGACTTCGAGGGTCTGGTCAGTGCGTGACGCCGACAAGCTCTCGAGAGTGGGCCCTTCCGTAGGATATGACGAGGAGAAAACAAAAGCCGCACTATCATCGCCAAGCTTTGTAGTTGAAACTAACAACCAGCAGGCCTCCATCATGGCTCGGGGGGTATGCGCTCGGTTGGTGAGGCTATTTTATGACACCGCAAGGTCATTGCCAGCGCTTCGTGCTGCGTGTTTGATTTGATGGCAAACCGATATCTAGTGTGGTCGGTTTTCGGCCATGAAGGAACGGGTATCTATTTCATTTTTTCCTTATTCCTCTCGGCCGCTTCAGCTCGCAGCGACAGATGGCGCTGGCGAGCGGTTGGTTGACACTTTCGCAGGGTTGTAAAAGCTGTCGGAATGATTCAGCTTGCTTGGATTTTGAAGTCTGTCCAGTCTGTTGAACTGTTCTTTTCCAGAAGCATAACCGAGGGATACATTTCCGAGGCCCACGGGAGACTGCTTTTATGATCGATCGTGGGGCATACATTTCGTGATCGTGCTGCTCTCTCTCATTCTTTCTCTCTCTTCCGCTACTATCCTTGCCGTCCGCTGCCGGTGCCTGTGTGCTATTGCCTCGCGTATTCTTGAACGCCGGACTTTTGGAACATGTTTTCATTTTCTCTCGTTTTGCGCCCGCCGGTTCCGATCATGAAAACTCAAAACCAATCAACAGTTTAAATTTGATGGCCGCTATGGCTGCTATCGTCCAAACTAATTCGGAGAAGAAGCCCACCGTGCGGCGGCCCCTTATGTGCATGGCAGAAGTTGTCCGAGGTTAACAGCCGCATAACGGGGCAGCGACAGCGCCAAACGGCCGGTGCCCAACTCGTCACACATCAAATGTGTTTCGAACACTAACCATTTTTAATGCCCTCGATGGGCGAGAGGGACAAAACGTTCCATAAAATGTCGCCTCACATATCGGTCGCGCTTACTTTCCCAGTCTCTCAGTCACGTTTGGGGTTGGTTTTGCATAAAATCGAGTCGTTGGGACGGGAGGAATACACCGAAAGGGATCTCTGGAAATTTCGGTTTGCTTTCACAGGATCCGTTCCGAACCGATAACCAGTTTGAAATGTGTTTGTACAGATTGTTCTTTCGCCATCACTTGAGGCTAAATTATGCATAATTTTCGCGAATTTGGCCATTTTTCTGCGTCACATTCTTGGCTTTCTTTTTCTCCGTTGGTATAATGTTAAAAAGTTGTGTATGTTGCGGCAAATTTTGGTCACCCAAGTGCGATGTTCTGAAGGTCTGAACGCTATACTGACTAATAGGATGTTAGTTTTTACGACCAATGCTGTTTTTGAATTACTTTGTATATTTAGTACTATAGAGTTTTGTTAAATTAATCGAAAGGAGACAGGAATTTCCCTTCGTATATTACGAACGCTTATGTACTTGTCGAATGTTTCTTGTCAAAATACTAAAGGGATATTTTTCTGAAGGGTATTACATTTATGGAACAACGAACAAACTTGAATTCTTGTATTTTATGTAATTAAAACCCGAATAGAATGTCAGGAGCGAAACCAAAACCCGACTTGCCAACAAAGGGGCCTTCAGCCGTGTAAGATTTTATCAATCACTCGGGATAAACTCATTTGCTAAATCTCACCATCACGAGCATCGGTCATTGCACGACGAGGCGAGAAACTTATTCTCTAAACTAACTAGAAGAACTCCAGCATCTAACAGAGTGAGGACGAGACCTTATTGTCGGCGCTGTCAAAACGGTTCCACTTAGCACACACACACACAAGTTATCCTAGAGGTCATTAGGGAACAATGCTGTCCAAATCGACGCTTTTCACCATCAATATTACCGTTCAGTGTTAAAGAGGCCCTCTTTAGGAGGATGGACCTTGCGATCGTGGCATCATAGGTCGGAGGTGGCGTTTGTGGGTAGCTGCAGTGGGCTGCTGGGAAGAAATATTACCTCATAGGCGCACACTGCACAGTGTGCGTAAGTATTTTCTAACTCACGATCGTTGGCGATCTCTACTACTGTTGTGTGGAGGAGGCAGATATCCGGATTGCTGTTTCGCAAGCCTTACTTCGCGATTTATGTGCCGCCAGGTGTCCAAAGCCTTCTCCGGAATTGCTGCTCCTGTCTCTTCCGAGCACTTCCCGGGGGGATCGTGTTGCTTCTTGAAAATTAATTTATCGAATCCCATTACGCCAGGGGATCTCCCGTTTCGAGGGTACTCCATCGTGCTTTCACAGGGTGAAGGTGCAGAATGGCCAAATGGATGGGCAGCCGGGGCTGCGTATCAATAATTCTGGCCACTCTCCTCAACACCTGCGTGCATACCTCCGGCTAGCTTTCCGGTGAGATATGCAGCCATCAGACGCGGGGCGAGATAACTGATACCACCTCGTACGTAGGCCCTGCGGACACCCCTGGCAAATCACCTGAAGCCCCATTCGCCTCGCAATGGAAAGTGGTGGGATTGTTCAGTCAGTTGTTGGTTGTGGGATACAGCGCAGTTTGGCCGTTCGTTCGTGACGGCGACTGTGGGCACCCCGGGAACAGGTTTGTGCTATTTATAAAAGACTCCGCCATCGCCGACCAGAGGGCCCAGACACCATCACTGCTGGACCTGGTGGACCTCGGGGATCGTGACTGAACTTTGCTTCAAAACAGTTGTCCCTCGCGAGATCCTCTCTGGCATACGGGTCGTTTCGCCTCGAAGGCTGTACTCCACCAAAGTCGTTTTCCATCCAGGCTGCAGCCGTAGGATGCTGGTGAGGAATTGGCCAAGATGCTACAGTAAGAACCAGCTCGCCAGAAGCGAAAAGAAAACAGAATCAAAAACAGAAAATGAAACGACGTTAAAGCCAACGCTTACAATTCGCTCCAAATTGAACTTGCGTTGGATGCGAGTCCAGCTTTACTTGTCCGGGCGCGGGCACAGACACACACACACACACACACACCGGGTCGCAGGTTCAGGCTCTCGCATGAGCGTCGGCGTCGTCATGCACACGGCATGCTGCGAACTCGGCTCAGGAGGAGCTTGGTGAGACCACTTGAAGTTCTTCCATCCGGTTTTGGCTGCTGCGGCCGAAAGGGATCCTTGCTCTTGAAAATCCGATCGCGACGAGATTCGTCCTCTTCTTCGTGCCGTCCGTTGGATTCGGTCTCTCACATGCTCCTTATTCTTGCTTCTCCAGCTCTCTGGCCTTCGACTGGCAGTCACTTCGGCTTCGGCTAGCGATCTCTGGGATTGCGTTTCAATAAATTCAAATTTCTGCCACCCCATCGGTGCCTCCCCCCTTCCCAAGGGTATCCTGCCATCCGCCCAAGAGCAATCCGATTCGATTCGCGCCCACCATCGAAACATCGAACAAGCGAAGCACTTCGAAAAAGGAATATCTGGAGCTGCTACCCTTTTTTTCTTTTGTTGTTGCGGAGTCCCTCATTCCCTGCCGTTTCTCGGCGATGGCTCGATGTAGCTCTGGTTGATTTTTCTTCCCTTTCTTGCTGGGGATGTTGGTGATTTTTTTGTTCGTGTGTTACTTACACTTCATTGTGTGTCTTGTTCTGAAACCCATCCCCGGGACACGGATCACGGAGGAGCACGCGGGTCTCTCTGTGTTGTTGTTTTGTCGTTAGGACCTCTGGTGGAACGAAAACAGGTTCCAGCTCTTCGACAATGGTTACCAAACCTACACGTAACTTCGTTCGCCACGAATCCCAGCTCCTGTGTTCTCAATACTTCTCCGCTTGGTTGTCTTGTTTGCAGTACTTCCTTTTTGAGGGTATTTTTCGGCGACGGCAAAGTCGAGCAGGCAGGGAGGACGTTCCAAAAGTTCTTGCGGTTGAACCTTTTATACCCGGTTGTGTTGACCCGTTGACGATGGCGACGGCGCTAAGGTAATGCAAGATGTCACATCCTGCTTTACTGGTTTTCCATCCGCGTCCCGTCTGCGTCCCTTCCGACCCTTGAGATGGCGGACGGGAAAATCATGAACCTGACCGAGGACATTTTCGGGTGCCCAATCCAGTCCTGTCTTGAGTGGTTCGGTTCGGTTGTTTTGCGGACGGGTCCAAACCGCTCCGATCCCTCTCTGCATTGCTCTGGTTAAGGTTTTACCCCCTTTTTCGCAAAACAACGACACGCAAAGATCTTTCCGCGAACGAGAGACACAAGATGACAGAGAACTGGTTTTTCGTGTTGTGGTTTTGAAAATGATTTAATTGGAACATTTTTTCAGGATCAATGACTTCACGGTTCACGCCCGGTGTTGTTAAGCGAGAGCAACATGGCGATAGAAATACAGTCTGATTCTTCTCCGGCGGTTGGTTGTGTGTGTTGATTTTCTTTTCTTTCTCTTTTGTTGCTTGTGGTACGAGACGTTTGTTTTGATATTCGATCGCAAGTCTGTAGATGTAATGGGCTCTAATGGAGTGTAAGAATTGTGAATTGTGTGTGTCATTCATGCAACAGGTGATCGTTTGAAGGGTTTCAATCAGTGAGGAAGTTGAATGCGCAGTTCGACACACTTGAGTAACTTCAAGAAGGACGTGTCATAAAAGTACGATGCTGTGCATGAAAAATTTGCTTGAAATTTCCAAACATCAATGTGACGTTCGTCGGTTCGAATCTCAAATGTAGGAATTTAGATTTAGAGCCGGTTGTATTTAGATTGACATTTTTATTCGAAAAAGCGTTAAAGTCACGCAAATCTACAAAAGACATACTTTGGCTCTAATGCAGAATAATATTATTAAGAAAAAGCTTTCTAGAGTAAGTGCATTGTTGATCACACTAGTGTACTTACACCAAAAAACACGCCAGTTAACTATATGATTTCCCTTTGAGTGCCCATCCCGTTTCATCCACTTGGCACTGGCTATTAGGAGATTACGATTCTGATCATTAGCACCTGCTCCACTCTAGTAGGGAAAGGGCCATAACACTCCATTCCCCAGCGCCGTTCCCATTCCCCATCTCGTTTTTTTTATTTGTTTGTCTCATTAGTTTTGGCCGATCGCGCACTCCCGTTTCCCGTTACCCGGCACCAAGAAGGTAGCCCTTTTTCCAGAGCGCGGCATCGTTCACCCACATTTTACACACTGATTCCGATCCCGGTGCCGATTCCAGATCGAAGCACCGCGCTTCCCTAACCGGTGAACATCGCGTGTCCGGTGGTACCATTTTCCCACCAACCGCATTTTCCACGATACGGTGCTTCCGGTGGGCAGGTGGTCAGAAAAAAACAAGGGAAATACCCGGGTACCCAGGAGTGGTTCATTTTTCTATCCCTCTATCTATCTTCTCTCTTTCTTCTGTTCTTGCACTTTTCTTAGGGCTGGCATTGAGAAACGTAATCGTACGCACAGCTTTGTATAATTTCTCTGTACTCGGGCTTTTCCTTTCGGTGAGCTTGAACGTGCAAATATGTAACCCATTCCGCGGATTCTTTCAACGCGAAATTTATTAGATTTATGCGAATGGTCAATTAGAAACAGTACTGGAGATGGACTCACTGATGCTCGCCGCAGCATTGGAAGTGAAAAGCCATTGGAATTAAATTGTCTGCCGTCGTGCTTTCCTTATGTCTTCCATCACGCCAAGGGAACGCGACCAGTTGGTTCGAAGGAATATGCTGGTCCAGCCATGGGTAAAATGCGATGCGTTTTACCGCCCATTGGAATCATGCTTTGCGCTTTCATTGCAGTTATTTGATGCAATAATAAGAAATGGGAAAACCCCCACCGTTTATACCCCATGCCCCTGGAGTAACGCCAAATCGACGCCACAGATCGCATCGATTGCCAAGAACGTACGGGAGAATGGTAACAAACGGACAAATATAATCAACGGCGACTGGTGGTGGTTGCGTGCGTGCGTCTCCACCTAGCATGTGCGGGAAAATTAGGGCCAGCGGGTTTCGGTAGCGGAAAGCAAAAAAAAGAAAAAAAA
>JAOEFI010000007.1:12308927-12321321 GCA_034621735.1 Anopheles plumbeus | reverse complement strand
AGTGGCATCCAACTCGGTCGATCTTCAATTTTAGAGTTTTCTTATAATTATTGAAAACACTAGCTATAGAAAGGTCAAAATTTCGTGTTTTGTATAAGTATTTCAATCGTTGCTTGGGGTATTTTTTATTGAAAAGATAAATTTCAACTTTTTCGAAGTTCGAACTGTTTTCGCACCTCTGGTTCACATCAACAAACTGCTCGCTTGCTTGCAAAACTTATGTTCGGCAATTCAGAGTTGCCAAGTTGTTGTCTAGAGTTGTCTAGTTTCACTTTCGCTTGAAATTTAAATTTTCTTTTCGCCTCAATCGCCTAGACTGTTGGACTACTGCGATAATTGGTCCCTGTGGCAAGGGCTGGAGATGGTTTGAGCTGGTCCGTTCCGTACCTTACCACCCAAACAGCTCCCCCACAGCCATGATGATTAGACATGCTTCTACACAGTTGGCTGCAAAGTTCGACCATAGCTGTGTTAAGAGATAGCACCCCAGGGAATGATTAGGAGCATTAGGAGCCGGTTGGAAGGTGTTGGAAAAGTTACAACTTCACAGCAAAAGCACTCTCTTCTCTACGCCCAGCCTGTCCGATACCGCCCCCTCGTGTGAGGCATCGTTTTAGCCTGTTTTGCGTACAATTCCCTTCGGCTTAAGATAAATGAAGAGAAGGCGCGCAGAAGAAGGCATGTGTGTTATGTTTTCTTTAAATGTTGTAATTAGTAGCGCTTTTGTGACCAGTTTTGCGAACCGCCGGCACCGAACACCGTGGCAGACACCTACCTCGAAGAGGAGGACCGCCACAGTATGCGGCACATGTGGCTTGCTAAAAGCCGCGCATAGCCGTCTTTTTAAGCCGTTTCTCAGCTGCTTCTCCAACGTTGAACGTCCCTGAACGGGGTCTGTCGAAAAGTTGCGTGCCGCTCGGGATAGTACAAAATGCGCACATTTGTGTGTGTGTATGGTGAGACACGATACATTATGTTCAAGTGAAATGGTTCGCACCGTCGGTTTCTTGGGCTTTCGCGTGGGGCGAACGCTTGAGGAGGGGGAGGGGGGGGGGGGGAGAGATTTCGTAAGAGTTTTGGTACTGGATCATCCTCCACAGCCAGCCGACTTCTTCGGCGTGCCCATCAAAGCCTTCCCCAAATGAATAAAGTTTCCACAACAAGAAGCACAAACGCCCTTCAACATAACAAGACGGGAGGGACGGAGAAAAAAAAATGTTGCAAGGTTTGGCCGAGGGCAGATGTTGTTTTGGGGCGGCCTGTGGTCTACTTTGGGAAAGGCAATGAAGAGTAAAAACGGAAAAGAGCGAGGAGCGGGGAGATAGATGGAGAAAGAAAAGCACAACGCTGATGCACTTTCTTGGACTTGGGATCTGGATCTCAAGTCCAGCGGCAAAGGGCGACGGTACGTGCCTTCGATTGTGCCCAACTCTGCATGTGTTTCTGCCTTTTTATTTTCGTTATTGATGATGATGATGGACGGTAAAATTATGCTACAAATCCATGCGCTTCAATCGACTTCAAACCGATGGAGATTAGTTGAAAAGATGGATGAGTTTGCTGTGAGAAAGTATGCATGCTGCTCGTTTGTTGCTGGTTGCTCTTGCTCAAAATGTTGTTTCTTTTCAGCTGTTTCCATCATTCACTGTGGCACGAAAATCAATTTTCATATTTTCAACATAAACTTGTTCGATGATTTGACGCCATTCGGGGTTTTCCCGTCTCCTCTGAGCATTTTCTTCGATACCGTCAAAATGTTTTTGTTAAAGCCGTTTATGTTTATTATTCGATGATTAGCACCTCGAAATTGGATCCAATTTTTCCCTGATCACAAGACCGGCCATCTTTGTGCGTTTTCTTTTTCGGCAACATTGCGTTTCAACGTTTCCAAATTGCCAAAGAAGAGCGTGCTGCTATTACACGGTCTTCACAATTAGAATCAATGAAAAAAAATGTGCAGCCACCCGGGTACGGGACAAATTAGGGATGCTTTCCATTTTTGGCATCGCCAATCAACGCACGTGCCGGTTTTTCAAATCTGCTTCGCGGATCTGGCCTCCTAAAACAGTTCCGCAGATCCCAGAACTATACCCCCAATGGTTTTACGTATGAGTCACGGAAAAACGCAACGGTCGTCGTTGCAAAAGTTGCTCCCAACCCCAAAATGCATTTATGCTAAACCGATGCCCACTGAAAGACACCTACCACCTTTCAGAGGGACGGCGTAGTGTCCGTAGGATTGGAATGCACCACACATCGAAATTCAAGTTTTTTTTCCCATTCCTGACAACGTTGGCGAAGATGAGGAAACCATGGCGTGTCCACAATTTTGCGCTTCCAAAAAATGGCGTGCCAACTGTGTCACACTCTTTTCGGTTCATTTGCGAAATCGAATTAAATGACATCTACTTCCAGGAATGGGAAAGGTGGAGTCGTTCTGCCATCGCGACTGTGTATGCAAATGGACAGATGTTGACATTCCGTTTTTGCCTTTAATGTACTGTGTGGACCGTCAGGACTCTTCCAATGTGCGCCGACCGACGAGCAGAGACCGCACACGAAATGGCGCAACATCTTAACACCCGACGGAACGTGGTTTTTTTTTTTACATTTTATTCGTTGGTGCAAGCCCTGTTCCTGATCCAAAGCGGCATTTCTTTCCTTCGTGGGGCGCCCTTTGACTTACACCAGCAGTCATTTTGCAGAGGCGGCTCGCGCGGAATACATAACCTTACATTGCCGTGCCCACTTGCTACCCGTCGCCGATTCTCGCGTTTGCAAAATTCGTGCACCCTAAATCGAACCTCCTTGCATTATTGCATCATGGCGCGCGTGGCGGAGATGGTGTTCCCTGCGTGAAAGTAAATCTTCCAATCCTTCGAACCTCGGCAGGCGGAAAGGTGACGGTTACCCGGTGTGTGATCCGTGTAGGCCGCCTACGTGTACTGCGATGGTGTAATTTACTGACCGAAAGATACGGCTACGGGAGGTGACAGAAATAAATAAACTGCATCGATCGCGCCGAACGTTTCTGCGTTTTTTTTTTTTATTGTCCGTGAAGTTGCGACTAAGTTCGGACCCGGCATCACCTCGGCATCGCTGCCTTGCGGGGCTTCCTTTCGGAATTCGGAAACGATTGCAAAATATTATGACGAAATCAAACGCAAGCCGGAGCTTTGGAAGGAGTTCACCAGGGCACAGGGGCGTGTGCTGCATTGCTTTCTATTTGGTGGACATTAAAACCGCTCTCAAGCCACCCGGGGACGGGACTACAGCCTTGCCCGTTGGTGGGCTGTCCAATATTTTGTGCCAATTAGTGTGAGAATTATGTCAGCCGGTTGTTTATTCGAGTTCGCTTTGCTAACGGGTTGGTGGACTGGTTAGTAAATAATTTGGAGATAAAACCTTTACTTTACTCGTAACGGCGGGTCGTTTTGTGTGGAAATACTGCTACCGCGCTGCCGTGTCAATGAAAGTGATTAACGCCTGCATGTTCCTAATTTATGATGTTTTTCAACCCTGCCTCATGCATTTATTTATGCAATGAATCTTACAATCGACGACATTACATATACGTCGTATTTATAGCCACACATGGAGCAAGTGGAGTTGGACAAAGGAGCACAAATAATAAAAGGGGGTTTTTTTTGTAAAAAGCAGATGTCCGTGAAGGTATAATCCTGAAGAAACGTGGAAAATATCCTGTAGAAACGAGATTCTATATAAAACTTTTCATTTGCCCTTAATCCTGATTGTTTCTACATACTCAAGCACGGAGTAGTTGATCAGGGCAAGAGGTCCAGCTGTATAATACGTGATCTTTTCGTTCCGATGCCTTGAAAGGATTCTGAGTTTTTTTTCCATTACTTTGATGCAACCTCGTTGCGAAATATGTTTGCGATTGCAAAGTGAAGCGTCACGTAACTGCGCGGCCTGTCGTTGACAACCATTTATCGGGAATGCGTTTTTGTTTTGTTTTCCAGCCTAAACCTCTGCTTCTGCTCCGACTTCAAGTAATCAATGTCTTTTCGAAAACAACAACTTTATGTTTTAAATCGTCCCACATTCATCCCTTAAACGTATCAGAAAAATGTCACGTAGTCGAATTGTTTAATAAACTAAATATTTACTGTGTCAAGAACTTCCCGGCATACATATGTTTAAACTAGGAAAATAATTGATACACCTTGTGCTTTTTTTGTCCTCTTTGGAACGCAGTTTAAAACATCTGCCACCAAAAAAAAAAAAACAAAAAGAAACCATGTTGCGGAAATAACAAAGACGACGGCTTTTTTTCCAAAGGCATGTACTTCGACAGGTGCAAGGACTTCTCGAACGAATTACGCGTGGTGGTGAAGACGTGGAATATTTCCACAGTTCCAACAGGCTACTTTTAACCTCTTTCAACGTCCGCTCGAAAAACACCTTCAAAGCTGTTTTTTTTTTATTAACACGGAATGTGACCCATATCCGCCGAAGTAACTTTTGCGCGCTTCACGATGGAAGGGTATTAAATTTGAGCCAAAAACTTACGGCGTCCGTTGGATTAGTGCGCTGCGTTAACACAATTTGAAGTTCATGGGGTGAGAAAATTGTGTCTCACTTTAACGTTTTTCATTTGGGGTGGTAATGCACTGAAGATCACACGAAAATAAATTCACTTTCAACGGGGAAGTGGCACAATTAATTCGTAGGGCAGTAACTCTTCCGGGGGTATTTGGAGCAAAATTCGGCACGCAGCGAATGGCACAACCCATCGAGCGCCCATTAGTGGCCCACTGTCAATGGCAACTGCCTGGGAAAACCTGCGTGAGCAGCAGCTGGCGACGGAGACGCGCTTTTGCAAAACGTTTACGAGTTCAATGTCGAGGAAGCCGAAGGTGGCTCACAAACCTAGATCTGGTCTCGGCCGGTAACGGGAAACCGGCTGGCGAAGAAATGGCGTTAAAAAGTGAAGAATGCGGGCTCGGTGGGCTTTTTTATTTCTCTCTCTTTAGAGTTTGTTTATTTGATGGTACTATTTTACGTTTGAGCACTGCTGTGGAGGGCATGGTGTCTATGCTACTTCATTTTCTAGGGCAAGTCCAAGTGGTTCAAGACGTGGTCCCAACAAGCAGCATCACAGCTGCCGGACCGGGCGAAGGAAGTAAGCGCAACAACACGATTAACGCTTCCGCGTCCGAATAGATGGCGGTTGTTTTTTTTTTTCGTGAAGTTCGTTTCTTCTTGAACAAAAACAAAACTAAATAAACAAAAAAAGTGCGACCAAATAAGGCATGCTAATTGTGTGGCTCCACAGTGCTTAGGCCAAGTAGGTTCGGTTGGACTCAACGGACCGATTTCAGTTTCACGGTTGAAATTTGTGCACGCAAAGATGCGGCCCCTCGGGTCTTAAAACCCGCACTCCAGAAAAGGAAAGGTGCGTGTTACGGTTGAGCTCCCTGGAGAGCCATGAGATGGGTTGCCTGTCGGCTAATAATAATGTATCATTCTACGTGGCCAGTTTGGAAGCAGCTTAGTTACCTTCTTGAAGAGCCCTATGGTTCAAGACTTTCCAATTTTGGAGCTTATTTTTGGCGCACGGTAACGGTAGTGTACTTCGAGCGGGCAAACACAGCTTAACCTTACCGAAGAGAGCCATCCGTTTCTGGAGCTTGACCGCAGAATAGTCCAGAACTGGGGAACATTAAGTACTGCTTTTTTGCCCGAAAATCGTTGCGAAAACGGGAAAGAAGATGACTTAGAACAAGGGGCGCAGTTTACGAACCATGTCTGTGAACCGTTGCGTGGTTGAGTTTGTTGATTTCCGATTAGTTCCTAACAGTTCCATCAAGACGGTTCGGTTCGTTTTAAGGTTCCTGGAATTTGTTTTCCCTTCCTTCAACTGACCACATTTCTTATAAAGCAAAATGATACATAATGAAATAAACCGCGAACAATTTCCTGCGGTCCCTTGCTGGCGGGCTCGAGCAAAGGACACTCTAATCGATGATCGCTGTTGTGCATCTCGGACGCTGCAGTTTATTATGCACCGCGGGATCATCGCCGGCCCAGCGTTGTACCGTTCTGTACAGTTAGATAATGTTGAATAATGTGGCCTGGTGCCGTAATAAACCCGGGACACTGTGGGGAGTGCAGGAAGGAGGAACGGCGTCGTGGCCTACAAAGTGGGGACCCCTTGCGCGCAGATGGTTGTTTTTTCTCTTCTGCTGCTTAAAATAAAATCCACGCATAATACGCCGAAGCGAGCCTGCCGTTCCGTCCGGAGCGGAACCGGTAATCTTTTTGCACTCGCAGACACCGGACGCCACACGAACCGGTTCCCGAAAGATGCATTAATCATTCCGTTCTGTGGAACCGGATCACAAACGGCCACGGACGCACCAGGACTGGCACCGTAATCCCGTCGAGGTGCCACCCCGCCAAGAAGCGAGTTGAGGTGCGCTCCATTTCGAGCAAGCAAGATGGAACACACCGTTTTTTAGTTGTATTTGCATTTTGTAAGTGTCAAGTTCTGGTTTACGATATTGGAAATAACATCGGAAAGTACACGATCAAATATTACTGTTGATCAATATCGTTGTCCCTTTTCTTGTGTTATTTCTTTATTACCAAAAGGGGACAGTTGTCTCTAAGGCAGTAAATTCATCTGACACAAAACCATTGCGCAAAAGATATTTTTTTAAGGAACAAATTGGCAAAGACGTATCTCCCGCTGGACCGCGAACCCATCGGAAATCGCCAATCGTGAGACGTACACGTTCCAGACGTTTGGAATAGAATGTAAATCTTTCAGTCGTAGCTCGTTCCTCCTCTTCGGCTATCGATGCGAGCGCGATCAACGGTCGCATTTCTTTTCGTAGGACGACGATCCTCATCATCATCACGATCATGATCCATCAATCATATGCAAATGGATCAGCGATTCAATGAAAAATATTGAGAAAAAAAACTGACTCCCGCTCGTTATGGAGCACGGGATTTTTGTGCAAGGCAAATAGTATAAGGCAGATGAAAGATGGATTTCAATGGAACTTCATTTTAATGGATCCAATACGAAGTCGTCTGGCGTGAGCGTGATCGGAATGTGAGAGTCGCGCATCATAGAAAGGGGATTTTACATTACGTAACTAAAGGGAACTGGTATTCTTTTGCGTAGTAAGTTTTAGAGTCATTTAGAGCAGTTTTATTATTGGTTATGTTTGTACCACACTATAAGCCTGAAAACCTTTTAATTGCCAACTGAAAAGTTCCTGTTGTTCTATTTCATTCTTGGCGAATATTTAAATGAAGTTAGAAAATGCCAGATCAAACTAGCCCCCATATTAAGAAAGAAGTTCAACCAACTTTCCCTGATCACCTCCGTCTAGTCGTTATGCAGATTGCATACATTGTAATCAATCAATATAAGAAACGCGAAAAAAAAAAACTACAAAACATATCTTACGGAGCTATGTTATGCCCCGGAGAACACATGCTCCAGTTTGTGGGGATTCGTTTCATTTTCTCCACGATAGGAGGGTTACACTGTGGGCCAGGTGTGTGGTTGGGGTTAGGTGGGGGCCTAGCGGGCGGTGAACATTTTAATCAAAAATGCATTGAACTCATTTCCAGACAGAGTTTTCTGTGCTGTGCTGTGTGTCGATGTGTGGAGCATTTTTGCACTGCTGTACATCACCTTCCGTTGGAGGGTTCCATCGAGAAGGTACCTACCACCGGAATTACCCACGAGGGGATGGGGTGGGAAAAAATAGAAGAAGCGACAGGAAGAAAAAAAAAACCCCACCATACATAGCAAATGAGACATCGAGCATCGCTCTACTCTAGTTCGCTTCTTCCCGCCGTCTTCGCCTTCGATAAACCCGTGCATAAATGCATGTAACGAGGGCTGATTTATTTACTTGCCCAACAAAGACTCCGGCGGCCGCCGTCGTCGCTGGTTTGGTACATAAATCTTCACCGATGCCGTGAGACCAACTTTTCCCCCATTCGGCCCCGTTTCCTTCCGGCCTTCCGCGGGTGAATTGGCCCGCAAGGACGAAGCAAACCCCTCCTCGCGGAAAGACGCGACGCGGCCTGGACCATCAATGTAGGGCTCCGGTCTGGTTATCAACAGTTTTTCCATGCCCGATTGCGAATCTGGACGGCCGCGGGGGGAGGGGCGGTTGTTGGTGTCCGTCGTGGCCAGCAGCTTCGACACACGAGGCAAACGTACGTGAGGAAATGTGTTGCTTAGCGATCGCCCGATGTAACCGTGCCCTTCTGGGCTTGATCTCACTTTAATTGAAATTTGTCCGCCAGCAGCCAACAGCAGCCATCACCACCACCACCAACCGGCGGCAAGATACCGATCATCGCCTGCTCATTACATCTTGCTACCAGGAGGGCTGCTGCACTCTAGTACTCCACTTTCTTCTACGATTCAGAAAGGGGGAACTGACAGACATCGACTGTTGCGTCTTCGTTTTTCATCCCACTACAGACTTGAGAAGGGGGGTGTGAAAGAAGGAGGGTAGATTTCAACTATTCAAATTAAGCAGAAATCTGTGCTACGCATCCTCACATGCAAAATGGTGATAGAGGCGCGCCAAGATTCGATGCTGGTTTATTGGATCTGTTACAAGCGAAGCATAGGATCATTAGCGCTGTTCCGCTCCTGTTCGCATAAGCTGCTTGTTGCCGGTTAAGCGCGAGTGTGTGTGGCGTCACTTGGCACACACAAGCACACCTACTTTCGCGAGTTGCGACGACACGCTTCCGGTCCTCAGGGGGCGGCAGGGTTTTTTTTTTTAATATTCTGTTGTCGGGGCTGGTTTGTCCGCTGGTTGCCTTCTTTCCAAGACTCTCGGACGGATCTTGTGACACGGATTAATTTAATGACAAGCGACTTGCCGCATATGATGCCCTGGTACATATTACCACTGTTTGCTCGATAGAAAGAGCGCACATTTGTAAGCTGATATACCATTTACCATTTAATTTGTTTGTGGGGTTGGTTTGAACAACTTTACATACCATTGGAAGAGGATTTAAATACCTTCCTCGTTCTAGTATCGTTTTATAGGGCCCAAAACATCATGTTGATAAATGGAGAATTTAGAAGAGACTCTTCAACGTGTCGTTTCTTAACACAGACGTAACCTCATTAGGGAAAGCGTGTATCAATTACATCCACCGAACTGCTTCACATTTCCGTGCATTCTGGAGAACGCGTGCGAAATATTGTCGACTCATTCGCCATCAGCAAATGCGCCATGCCCTGCGGGAATATGCGCAAGGGTCGGCCGAGAGTTCGGCACGAGAGTGACCCACAAAACGGGGTGGCCTTTTTCGGCCGTGTTATACAATTCGAAAACCCTCTTTCGCAATGTTGTTGGCGCTGGTCCGCCGTAAGGTTGCTTGCCGCTTCCACCGACCAGCCGAACGGAGGGTTCAAAACATGAGGCCGATCGCTCTGGTAGTACCGTAGCTTGCTGTCGTCGTAGCCCTCGGCGCACGGAAGAAACGGCGGTTCGTCATTTCACATCCGCATACGGGTTTTTATTCGATTACGTTCTTTTTTCGTCTTCTTTAGGCGAGCTCCTTCAGAGCGTCCGAAAGTTGCACACACGGCCAGACGACATTGAGCATGACCGGGTGTTGCGGTGTTCTCCCGTTAACGTTTTGCGTGGCACGCGGGTCATTCGAAGGGGTCCGCTTTCTTTAACGGTATCTCCTGTAGCTGTAGTTTTCGACCAACTACTACTGGTACTGGTGCTGCGGTGCCCTGTGGAAAACCTTTGCTGTGCTAAACATTGTTGCATACCACTGACCGTTCGTGAAGGTGAAGAGATGCGGATCATGCTCTCGAGTGTTCAATCGATTCCCGAGTACCGACTCACTTGTCCACTTTTACCCGTCACTTTTTCGCGAACTCGCCGGGGGTCGAGCGGACCTCAGACGAATTCTTTCTTCTCTGTTTTCTCGCGTGAACGTCCAACGTAACCGCTTGATCGAAAAGATCTGCCAAAAATCCATCACCGGCTGCGTTCCGATCTATGAAAGATCGAGAGATCATTCCCCCAGCCGGCGGTGGGGGGCCATGTTCCGTATGCCCCTAAACGCCAGTAAGGAAGCCTAGGTTTCGACCCGCTTTTGATGTAACCGGCAGCGGATCTCGCGAGATCGTTCGTGATTGTTTTCACGGAGCCCAGTTGTTTCTTGTGCTTTTTTTCCGTATTTTTTTTTCAGGTCGAGCAGCATTGCGCATTGCTCGAGGTACCTCACGAAAGGCCTCTTCATGACTGACCCAATTATAGCCAGTTCCCAGAAAGCAGTTGCATTTCGGGGCGCGCGGAAGGGCTCGGAAACCTCAGCTCCTCTTTTTAGGCGGAGCCGGCACGAAGACGAGTCGCGGGTGCGTACGCACGTTAAAGTTGGCTCTGCTGTGGAATTTGAGACACTCGAAACGAAACGGTCTACCAGATGAGCGGTGGATGATGGTGCAGCGGACGCCAGGGATTTTCCTCGCGACTTGAACGGAAAACGGTTTCGATATAGAACCGTTTTCGCTTGGGAGTCGTCGCGCGTCTAAACTGTACAACCAACACCCTGCGGATCACGCAACTGGCACAGACTCATTAGCGAGAGAGTCGACTGGGACTGTGTCGATGTGTGACCCGCGGGAGGGGGTAGGTCATGGGAAATTAGAACTCAGATTCAATGATGCCACCATTTAGAGTGCCGCATGAGGAAGAGCCGTGCGTATCCATCACGCACTTGCTTGGTGGAAACCTCGTGTGCTTTCGCTCCCCTCGCGGGGGAGGGCCGAGTGGGGGTGCAACTGGATATAGGAAATTGTAAGAAAAGATCATTAGATAATCGGCGATTGAAACCCCATGCCATGGGAAGAGGGGGGGGGGGGGTAGCTGCCATTCGGTGTGCGTGATTTAATGACCCGAATAAACATAAGTTGAAGTTTGCTAGATCGCATCGCAGTGAGATCGCGCCCCGCGTTGTGTGTCTGTTTTAAAATTGATTGCGTCAAGATAGCTGGCCAGACCTACATTTTAGGCTGCTTTATGCGCGCAGGAAAATGTGTCATACTGTGCGCCCGTTGAGACTCGGGCTATGCGCTTAGTGTCACGATTTTTCCGTCTAGTGGCCAACCACCCACAAATTCTTGCCGTATGACCCATTCAGTTGGCTACTGCAACCTTGACCACATTGAACCCTTCCAGCAACTGCTAGGAGGACTACTGGCGCCGTTTGGATATCAAACGCTGGTGGCTTTGCGAAAACCGCGATAAACATCCATCGTGCCAGAAACGGCCATTTTAAACACCGCAAATAAACAACCGCGCAGGGGTTGAAGTTGGAGACCAACGCATGCGGTGGGGCAGACGATGGTTTACCGTACGCCAGTCAGTCTTCTAGAACGAGTTTATGAGTCAACAACCAGAATCCCAGAACCCTCCCCCCGGGGGGCTCTGTTTCGTTGGTCTCCCGGGGGGGACCGGCCAACACGGAATGGAGACGGAAATCTACCGTTTCTGCCAGTGCGCGATTTAGGCGAGCAAAGCATTCTTCGGAACATTCGCTTTTGCAGCGATCCGCTGTCTCCAAAAATGTAATTCAATTCTTTATTCAAGCGCCCGGACAGTTAGACAGTGTCTCGGAGTGAACGACCGAACCGTCTTAATACACTGACATTCAGAACCAGCGGATCTCTCAGCTAGGCGGGGGTTCAACAACATTGGTTGGAAATTCGATACGGCGGTCAGTGTCTTGGGTTGTTTGTAGTGCGCATTGTACTACGCCGTGTACCGTCTTGTATCCGATGGTTTTTGAGTCCGGGGAATTCGCTAGTCGATCCTGCTTTGCCTGCTAAACCGCGTGAGGTCTTGGGCCTTAGGACATCAAGACTCGATCGATTCCTCAACGTCGCTCGATTCATTGACACGACGAAAAGGAGGTTGGGAAAAAGAAACGCACACGCAAAACGGTTATTACACGCGGCGCACCGTACGCTCGGTGTGATGAGACCGCGAAAAGGCGTTGTTGTGATGAGAAGGAATGAAAAACAGCGAGTCGTTTTTTTTTGTTTTTTGCAAACAAAATTTTCCTACTTACAACTGGCGCGATGGCCATGTACAAGGTTTCCCCTGCTTGCTACCGTGCACGCGGGCACTCGCGATCGCGCGCGCGCGCCAACCCATTGCACACGCATGTCTCGGCCTGAAGTCGCCCGTGAGGCAAAAGGAAAGTCTCTCGAGTCACGAAAATGCGCGGAAGGGAAAGGAAGGAAGAAAGAAAAACAAATAGCAATGAAGACGTTTGCGAGCGGGCGCCCGCGCACACACTACTTTCCCGCTTCGTGCGCCACAAGGCGACCAGTGGCAGATTGCTGGCACCT
>JAOEFI010000007.1:12277187-12308827 GCA_034621735.1 Anopheles plumbeus | reverse complement strand
GGCTCGGTGTACAGCAACAAAAAATGAATCCTAGCGTAGAGTTCCACCTACGACGTCGGTAGTTTCCAGATTTTCTAGCGGGGTTCCCGGAATGGTACCGACGGCCGCACTATGAAGCCCATCACCTTCGAATCGATACGGAACCTGCTGAAGACGAAAAAGAAGCAGAAGGACAAGTCCAGCATCGATCAGAGCTTCAAGCGGAGCGACTCGTTCAAGCGGATCAGCATCCGGAAGAGCTATCTGGAGCGGGGTCGGAAACGAAATGCGGCGGCCGTTCTCCGCGGGTCCACCAAAAATCTGGTCAACATCAACGAGTTCGAGGACCAGGCGAAGGTAGGCAAGGGTCCGGAGAAGCTGAAGGTGAACGACGAGGGGGTCGAGTGTGCACAGGGCGTTAACGAAACACCCGGTGGTTCATCGTCCGCCCCGAAGCGACTGCTGTCACCGCCGGAGTTGTCCTTCGAGGAGAAGCTCGAGTCGACTGACGCGTCACTGGACGAGAAGATCCGTGCGCTCCAGGAGATCAACGATCGGTACATCAACGAAAATCGCGACCTGATCGAGAAGACGTACGAAGTATCCCGGAAAGTCGAGAAGGTTAAGATCAAGAAACCACCGAGACCTTCCAAGCAGCCGCAGCAACAGCAACTCCAGTCGCAGCTGCTCCATCCCAAGCAGCAATCGCGTGCAAACGAAGTACAAAACAATGATCTCAGTGGTAAAACTCCGGCGGCCACCGGTGGCATTCCAGAGCGGCCAGTGAAACATTCCACCCAGGATGGGGCGTTGGGTGGGCGAGTGAAGAATGTCTCGCACGTTAACATTAACGTCAGCTCGGACGCCATTCCCGAGGAAGATGAAGTCAACGAGGGTGCGGTGCGGGGTCGGACGGCCGACGATACGGCGGACGATAAGTCGTTCTACAGCATCAGCACGTTCACGATCGAGAGCAACAATACGCTCACGAACAATGGCCACCACAACAGCAACACCAATGCGTCGTCGAAGAAGTCATTCCGCGGTAGCTTCATCAGCACTGGCGGAACCACCCCGAAGCCGCCCACCGCCGAGCTGCCCACCCTGGTCACGATACGGACGTACTGCGAGCCGAACGCTTTGATGCAATCGACGACCCACGTCAACGAGCGGTACCTGGAGACAAGCTTTGACAGTTGTCCCGAGGATTCGGTTGCCCCACGGCGGGACGGCAGCCAAAAGCAGTCGTTGCGGGTGAAGGAAGTAGCCGCAGCACCGACACCCCCATCCTCCGCGAACGATGGCGACCGTCGGAAGAGTCCCTCCCGGATTCCCAGGATCAACACGCAAACGTTCAAAATGATCCGCAGTAAGTCGCGGGACGGCATAGTGATACGCATCCCGGCAATGGACGGCCAGGAGGGGGAGAACTCGGGGGCCAAGTCGGACACCGGCGGCCAGGGCTCGGACGATAATCTCAACCGACAGCTGAGCAACGATTCGGCGCTGGATTTGATCGACGTCGATATTAAGGTGGACGAGAAGGACCTGACTAACGGCGGGTCGACGGTGCCTGGGGGGACGGTGGAGCTGAAGAACCAAAAAAACAAGTACCGGAAAAAGGCGAAGAAGTTGTCCGTCAGCAAGATGGGGACGCTGGATGTGGAGGGTACGAACGGCAACCAGCAGCACAACACGTACAAGAGTCACGAAAACTTTGAACTCGTGCGAACGCCAAAAGAGGGTGGCAAAGAGGCGGTGGCCGGTGGAGTGCCGGAGCCGAAGTTCATCTTTCCCAGCAACTACTTCGAGGAGGAAAACAACATCTTCTACGACCAGACGCCGTACACGGATGACACGGAAATCCCGTCGCCGGGGAACAGCATTCCGTACGCGCTGCGGATCAAGGAGAACCCGTTCACGAAGAACAAGGAGTTCTACTCGATCAACACCGGGCGCATCTGGAAGCAGCTGAACCTCGGGCAGCAGGAGGAGGATCTCTCGATACTGTCGACGGCCGGACCGCGCCTGGTGCCTCCCCCCAAGGTCAAGAACGAGTCGTTCAAGTCGATGTCGTCGCGCGATTCGGGCTTCAGTCTGACGCTCACCAAACCGAAGAACCTCTTCCGGCGGAAGTCCAAGAAGGCGACGCTGTTGCAGAGGCGCAAACCACCGAAGCTGGCGGTAAGCCGCGACGGGTACTTCAAGCGGGTGATGGTCGTGCAGCGGAATTCGTCCAAGCGGAAGAAATCGATCCGTCGGCAGCGGGTTGCGGGGAAGGACATTTTCCGCGAGCTGTACGACGAGAACTGGAGCAAGCTGGGGGACGGGTTCGGTGCGGATCCGGTCGACGCGGACGATGGTACGTTGGAACCGGAGGCTCCCGATTTCGCGCGGGACTTTGAGAACTTTTGCAACGATCGCCGGTACAACCAGGAGATACACGATCTGGAGGCGTTCTACGAGGAGCACCTGAAGCGTCTGCGGCACTACTACATCCAGAAGAAGAAGATGAACGAAGCGGCTATAAAAGAGTTCTACCGGGACTATGGTGCCGGTCGGGCGGTCGGTCTCGGCGTTGAGGGTGTGGTAGCAAGCGTAGCTGGAACTGTCCCTGCGGCGACGGGAGAAGCAGTCGACGAGGAGAACGACTACTACGACACGTATATAGTGTCGAAGAATGAAACGATCCGCTTCAAGAACAACGCCCTGCAGCAGCGGTACTTTCAGCAGACTGGGGCCGGTCTGGAGTTTGTGTTTCCCCATCCGGACAAGCGCAAAAGTGCTCTCGGCGGAGTCGGTTCCATCTCCGGGCCGGGGAAATCGTCGGCCAAGTCGGCTAAGTCGAACGGAGGTGCCAACCACCCGGCCACGACGGCGGCCGGTCGGAAGCAGCTTTTTCACGAGGTTCGCCCATACGGAAGCCCTCTGGAACCACTGATGACGGTTGGAGGCAGCCACTACACGGAGGAAGAGTTCCTACTGGCGGATCCGAGTGTGACGAAGGCCATCGTCAGCCGTTACAAGGAACCCTCGGCGTTGGTGTTCAAGCGATCCATTTCGGCCCCATTTGGGGACTCCAACTTCCAGCTGACCGCGGCCCCCGGAAGCGATCTGAAACGCATACGGTCGGTCGGTTCAATCCAGAACGAGATCTCTCTGGCGAACATCTTCCCTTCGGTGAATGGCGGCGGCAAGCCGGGCATCGGGCTCCACCATAAGTACCTCGGCAAGGTAGATGGCAAAGATCTCGATGACGACGATGATGATGACGATCATGATGGGGATGATGACGAGGACGACGATGACGGGGAGTTCAGTGAGAACGAGTTCCTGATCAACAGTTTGGGTGACAATCTGTACTGCATGCGGTGCGACAAGATGAACAGTGACTGCGAGTGTTTCGAGGAGCCGGGCGATCCGGCGTCCCCGCGGCTCAAGAAGGACTCGGTTGGCCAACAGGTGGCGGTGGCGGTCAGCAGCAGTAGGCTCAAGTGCAAGGGTGGTGCGAAACGGGTGCTCGGCCCGAATGGTGCAGTGACGGTAGTGGGTGAAAAGGGTGATGAAAAGTGCCCGACCGAAGAGAATGGTAGCGAAAACACAAACGAAGACGAAGATGACGACGACGACGACGACGACGACGATGAGAATGGTGACGGCCAGGAAGGTTTGGACGAGAATGATGAGAATTACTGTGATGTGTTCGACTACAATGATATCAATATCATTCACGTGAACCACAAGAAGAAAGTGAAGCGAAAAAAGTCCAAAAAACGCACCGTCCGGAAAAACCACTCCACGCTGAGGCGCAGCAGCTACTGGGGTAAGTGTTTTGGGTGGTAAAGTTTTCCATTATAGCCGACGCGTATGGTTTGACGCGGTACCTACCTGCGTGGGACAATGTCTTAAAACCTCTCCCCGATTATGAAAATGTTATAGCCCTTCTTTATGGTGTATTTTCCCCGTGCAAAAACGTGTTCTTCCCGCGCGACGGCAGTAAAGGTTTCCCAGTTTTCTCAAGCACTTGCTCATAAATCATGACGAAAAGCAGCGTCCCCAAAGGCAGATTTCGTCGAAAGATTGGTACGGTAACCTCGGCGGGCGGTGTGTTGTGTACCTCCGAATGGCAATTTGTTTCGACTCGCAGTGTGACAGTCGAATCCTAGGATGGAAGAGGAGGTCCGTTTGTGCAGCTGCTTCGACCAGTGCCATAAATTCCACTTCGTCGAGAGGGCGAAACTCTAGCAGTTTTAAAGCCCCTTGGGAATCCAACACAGACCAGGTGTATTTCAGCAGAAGACCGATCATTTCCCATTTCCCAGACCCATCATTGCCATTTAATTCCCCGCAAGGGTCTAACAATAAGCTGCAATCGGAAATGATAAGTTGTCATTTGGGCTACTGTAAACATAAATCTTAAGAGACGAAACATTTTGAGCAACAACTTGTCTTCGGCCCACATTCTCTTCACTTCTACGATAGTATCGAATGGCATTGAGCTGCTTTAGTCAGGCGTAAAATTGTTGCATGAATTGGCGGCGGAAGTCGGGGACCCATTCACACCTACACCTATCATATACCCCGTGAAGTTTGTACGGTGGTGTGATGCACGAACACTTATCCAAACAGTAAGGCACACGAGCACCGGCCAAATATTGATTGCCAGAAAAATGTCACTAAATGATTTGCGGTGGCGGTTTAAACATTGGTTTGTTTTATTTCCAATGTTAAGTCACTCCGGGTTTAATGTTTAGGTCGCTAATTGGGGTGGTTAGTTGTGGAAAAATTACAAATCAAACAATTCAGCCATGGGGAGATCTTGACTTTAAATGTAATGTTTCCTTTTCAACCTTGACTTATGCTGAAGGCTATGTTGCGATTATACACGTTTGTTTTTGTTTGGGTCGACACGTGTTCATGGCCAGGCTTCAGCGATTATTAATACTATTGTCGTTTATGATGGATGGGTTTAGGTTACTCTTTTCTAGCGTTCAAAAATGCAGGATTTCCGTTTTATTTGTCTTACAACTTACTGAATCTTTTGGAACTAACCTTTCCAAAAGACCGCCCCAAACCTTCGCCGACACCTTAATCCTGGACGTGAATCATCACCTCGAAATGGATATGGATCACATTCGAGTCAATCTGATCACCATCGCCACACCTCCCCGCGGACGCGTGTAGCTCCATTAGTCAAGGTCAATGGCGTAAGCCAGTCTCGCCCCATAAGAGTCTGGCCAAACTTGCCCGGCTAGAGAGACCCGCAAACGCCAGCCGATGCAGAAAGGAAACATTTCGTCAGCGGCCGGTGGGGGAACCAGAAACCGTGGAGCTCGTTAGTCGGTGCCAGCACTCCGTATGCAAAACGACACTAGTTGATGGGAGCGTGGGCGTAAGACACAAGGCACACACACACGGCCGACATAACTGTCAACTTGCCGCCCTCGAACAATATTACCAGCCAGCACCACCCGGCGAAGGAAGGCTTTGCTCATTGACATGTTAAAACGGGGCAAAATAAACTGTCTTTATACGATCCATAAACCTATCGAATTGCTTGTACGCGTCTGTTCCCTTGCCACACGATAAGCCGGTTTACTCCCGTGGAGCTTTAATATCGTAACATTGGAATGATGATATTTTCAATCTCGCCCCACCCGATGCCTTCTGACAGATGAACAGAGTGGTGGTAAGCGCGTGGAACATTTAAAAAAAACCTGAAGGAATACTACAATCGCACAGTTGTTGCGAAGTTTTATTGCATCCCTTTCCGGGCGTAGCTCTGAATTTATTTCATTTGGCGGCTTCGGCTGTCGTTAGGCTTTTTTAAAGTCGCCTAAGCCCGCGCTGCTGCTCCCTCTTATGCAAACTCAAGCCGTAGCCGATCGTAATACATCAAATCCTATTCCAAACTGTTTCATATTAATGTCTATCGAGGCCAGGAGGGAGTGGCCCAGGGCGAAAAAGAGGATTTGGGATTAAAATGTCGCTTCATCGATTATGCATCAGAATTTTCATCGATGGCACCAACCTTCACGTTTTAGCGCGGCCTAAGCAACCAACCCGGGTGTTAAGGGTGAGTTTGATTCCATCCCTAGGACACGGGGTCACCGGGGAGGTGGTGTTTGATTTACAATTCTTCCAAGGAGTGCCACTATTTATGAATTTCGATTCGTGGGTCCCTGGGGTTAAAATGTCTACCAGAGATCGTAGTTGAATTGTGGGACGGTGAATCATCATAATTCTCTTCTGCCAAACCTTAAGACGGGAATAAGATGCGTGAGTGCGAGTCCTGCACGACCAGCCTACCAGAACCAGATGTGTTGATCCGTTAGAAAAAAAGAAATTGATCAAATCGGTCGCAATTCTTTGCTCCAGGCGACAACCCTCCGGGCGGGACGTTTTTGCATGCCAAGGGGGACGTTGAGGAGTGTCGCGCGGAGTTGCCCCATTCTTGAGCGTAAAGCTGCTGTGCTGATTGCGTCAAGCTTGTCCCAAAAAGGGGACCGAACCTACCCGACGGGTGTCGATGATTGATTGCCCTGACCAACTCCGCCTGTCGGAGGCTAAAGAGACCCGACATGGGAATTCGAGACAAAAAAAAAAAGTAAGTACAGCTGTTCGCCCACAGCATTTCTTTTCTGCAATTCTTACTTGCATCGAATGGATTTGATTCCGGTGTCAGAATTTCAAAATGCCTGCGCGGTTTGCGGCGATGTCTGCGATCGCCACGGTTCTGATGGACCTTAGCACCGAAAGTCCGAAATGAATTAACCGAGCGCCGATTTGGTGGGAAAAGGTACAGGAGGGGGCACGATGAATTTCGGGGCGGTTTTGGCAATTAAGGGCCAGTTGATCCGTTACCGTTTCTTCACGTTGACAGTTTGAGTTTTTTTTTTCTTTCATTAAGCAGATTTGGACATGGTTGACCAATGGGCGAGAACCCTATTTCGTGGGAGCGTCAACCTCGACCGGTCGTCGGTCAGTCCGCGGTGAAATTGTTCAAACGAACCGTTACGAATGACATGCGCGAACGCTCCGGCCGATGTTTTCCGTGGGTATCGACGGAGTGTGCTACGTACCGCGCAGGAATTAGACCGGTTTAGTGGTCAAGACTGGCGTTGGTGAACCTGCTTCCCACTCGAAGATCACCTCGACCGATACGTTTGCCAGCGAGAAAGAGAGTTAGTCTATTACTTAGTCCGCCGTACTGTAGTGCACGGAAGAACCGGGAACTGGGCAGGCATCCCACCACCCTAACGTCAAACGAAATGGCGAGAGCAATTTGACTCCACGCAGCCGACGTACTTAACACCGCTTATCCGATGCCACCGGTGGGGCACCACCAAGCGGCGGACTTTACGTAAGACGTTATTTTTTTACGATGCAATCGCAACGGCAACTACCGGCAACCGGCTGACTAAATACTGCAACCTTCGCCGTGCTGTGTGCATTCGTCGTCGTCGTCGTCGTCGTCGCCGCAGCTAGTGCAGTCGCCGACGTTTGTTGCCAAAGTCAACAATCGGCAATAATTATGCCGGCAGAAATTGGCCGCGTTGCTAAATGAAACTCTGAGTTCGCGAACAATTCACGCCGGAGTAATTGCACATTTCCGCGCCAAGCAAAACAACGATGAGCCACTGAGCTTATCACTGGGTTGAGTAGCTTGAAGTAACATTAAAAATTTTACAACGAAACAGTTGTTCTAAATTTTTTAAGTACACTTATTTTGCAGAATGTAGCAAAACATATTGATGGAGGATTGGAGTGTGTTTCAAACTCGACATCGAACTGTCCTTCTTCCACATTCATCTATTTATTTCAACCGTTACATCCTCCATTAATTATTTTTGCCCAAACAAACCTTTCGTTTACCATTAACGCTGGTAGAAGTTTCATCATTTGAAAAACAAGTTCCCCATTTGGTATGTGCTAAAATTGGTTCTGCTTATTTGTAAAATCGATAATCGATCTCTACGGGGTTTCACACCTGGGAAGGGATGTGAAAAGGTGGGTCTTTCTTTGCACTCTTCATTTGAACATTCAGCGGTTTGCTGATGATTTTTTTTTTTTTATATTTTGTTATGCGATGCGCGGACAATCTTGAATGAAGTGGTTCGTAGTCAATGCAGTAAATAGTTTCTAATGCTCTGGAGCTTTTTTATGATGATGTTGGGTACTCTTAACAATGTGAATTAATAATATAAAGCAATTGTATGCTAACGACTGCAAGACTGCAGAACGGGCCGTCATGTCGACGCAAACTCGACATTTTGCGCTTCTCTACATCTGGCGTACCCAACCCTTAGGGTAAGGTTAGGCACTGCGGCTTTCATTAAATGAATCACGATGATGAAAATGCTTCATTTGAGAATCAGCAGCAGCAGCAGCAAAAAAGTGCACTTTAAATGGTCATTCACTGCAGGGCATTCCATCGTACGTAGGTTTCACCCCGCACGATTGTTCATTCGAGAATAAAAGAGCTCCACCCAACTCCACCCAAAACGCTGTTGTTGTACAACTGTTCAATTAGGTACCCTGTTTGCCCACAACACTCAATTGGCAAAGCGTGAGGCTGGCACGAGACGGACGAGGCCACTGTTCCCGTGGGCCAGCTTTGGTTGGACTTCGTTTCACTCTCAACGCGGACCCTTCCCGGGCACAGCGTGGCAGCGTACAGCTTCATCAAGCACCACAGGCACTCCCACCCCAAGTAGGGGAAGCGCATCCCACCCCTTTGGGTTTCTCTCTCTCTGGAGCTGTGTGCGAAACTGTGCAATTAGCGAACATTAAAAATTCCAATAAACAACCAACGGTGGTGCGATCTTCATTTTCTTCCCTACAAGAGACTGCACAACTCCGTTTATTCCCTCTGTGTGGGTTGCATTGAAGGGGGGGCTTATGTTCAGCTGGAGAGATTCTAGGGAAGTTCTGGGCGAAAGAGTGAGAGTTCCAGAACGGCAGCAGCAGGCCCTTGGTGTAAAACTGCACGCACCCGTTCCAACTGAACTCCTTGGTGCGTTTGGTCAAAGTGGGCGAGTCGAGCAACAGGTTCACGACGATCGGCTCCGATCCCCGTTATAAGCGCCGTCGGTCCTCGGGAAGTTTACCGCAGGTCGTCGTCGTAGACATCGTCATCACAATCTGCATATAACTGCTCATTATTGTTCGCGGTCTAATCGGCGGGGGACTGCCCAAGTGTCCAATTTGTTTCACACAAGAAAGAAGACCGGGTACTGGACAATCGCGGGTGCTGAGCCCTGGAAAAGGGCCCTTCTTCTTCTTAATGACAAATGCATCATCATTGAGCGATCGAAGTCAAGGTTAGGCTGGAGCTTCTTCCCCGTGCACTGATCGAGTTTCCGTCTCCTCTAGGCTGGACCCCGGGAGATCTTTGGAAAATTGTCCGTCCCGATCACTTATTTAGTCAAAAAAAAAAAAAAAAAACCGAGCCACAAACTAGAATCAATAATTTGTGGAGTTTACTCAAGGTTCAGCAACGGTTGGGTATTCTCCGAAGACGTTCGGAAGCTTCATTCCGTCCAAAGGCTAACAGCGGGTGAACGGTAGCAACACGCCCCGTTACCCACCGGCTGCTGGCGCAAGTGACCTCCGGTAATTGGCATGGGCAATGAGTTGCAAATTATGATCGAACTCGTGATGGAGTCGTAGGCTGCGGAGAATGCTTGGTGCACCGGTGGAGATCTGGCCATGAATGTTTCGAAAGTATAGTGCCATTTCCGAAGACGACCCCCGAGGTCTGCCGTGGGCCGCCGATGCAGCCGAATGATTTATTCATGTCGGATGAGTGTGTGGTGCTGATCGTTGCTTTCTGGCGGTTCCTAAACTCCTCTAACGCAGCGCTTGGACTACTTACAAAGCGCAGCAAAAACTAGCTTAGGAGGGCAGCTTAGTTGAAGCGAGTTTGCAGTAAGATTTGTTACACGCGTCTGCAAGTAAAATGGCTTACCACTAAAACCACCAAGGAAAAGCCATCTGCCTTCGCGAGGGGGCCCCCGTGGTTAAAATGCGGGCGGAAATGGTGGTCAAATTTAGCGTGGAAATTAGAAATCGACTTCCTCGACTTCATCTACCGCTCGGCGATGATCGGCCCATCGCATCGGTTCGGCTGTGGTTGTGGTGTTGCTGGTGGCCGTGAATTTCCGATGCATGCCACTTGCCGTTCACCGTCAGGACGGACGATAACTCAATCCCATTCCCTCCGTCCGACGATATGCTCGGAAAAGCTTTCCGCACGTGTACGCACAAGTGTAGCAAAGGGGGAATAAAATGATCTCACCGTATCGCCTGCACATCTCATTGGCGGACATTTTTTTCTTCTCTGCTCTGCGTTTTCGAAAGCAACGATAAATGACGAATCGGCGAGCGCATCAGCGGACCAGAGTTGCTGGTGGGAATTATTGATCCAGTTGCGGACGCCGTTCACCGACGAACGACGAATGCTCCAATTAGCATGGGGAGCATCACAGCATCGAGTGATTTGGCGCAAGTCGCACTCAGCTGAGAAGACGGGGCGCTTTCTCACGTCCGACTTGTCTGTATCCTCCGCCGGGCGATAGATTGTTCACCGCACTGGATTTATGAAGCGAAGGAGGACACAGCCAGCCACGTTATGATTTATGCCCATATGCTAATGGTCGTCTACTCTGTCTGCGGTTTCGGTTGATGCTTCATCAGGGCTTACCAGGGGACGGGGATGACTGCAGCGCAACAGCACTCTTCGAAGGTTTTTCGAAGGTTTCCGAAGGAAAATGTGTAGGTTGCTTGCTGCTGGGCTAGGCTGCCTGGTTGAGGGACGGCAGGTGACCATTATTTTTGGGCAATTGGTCATTTGCTCTTTAGTTTTTAATTTGCATACTGTAAAGAAGGCTACGGCATGGCGAGTGCTAATTATACGAGTATGTTCTGCCTAAGAGGTGGCGGACACGTGAACGTCATATCGTTAGTTTTGCGTGGGTTGCATGTTTCGCACGAACGAGGATCGTGGACGGGGTGTAATTGTTCAATTTAATTTATTATTATTGTTATTAATGTTTGTGAGCTACAAACTTTGGGGTCTATTCCATTGTACACCAAGAAAATGCATCGTCCAAACGCCATGAAGGCTTGATAAGCCTTAAGTCAGTTGTATTCGAAAGTTTATCTAAAACGTTATATGCTATGCATATATACCAGTTGTTATTTCAAACTCCTGTGATAGAATCTAACTACTTTACATTTCTTATTGTACGGGTTTCAATATTGCATCTTGAACTAATTTTGCCAGCTTTTGGCAGCTCTTGTAGGTGGTGTGATTAACGACTTTTTTTTACTGATGTTTCGATTTCCGTTCTTCTCTCCCTCTCCGTATCAGGTGACATCACTCAAAAAGGATACGAAAAGAAACGAACCAGGCTCTTGCAGCCCTACCTGTCCAAAAATGTGCAGCACGGTAAGTAACACGTCCACCCTCCCAGCCAGCTCTGACCGCAGGGCGCATTTTGTTTCAGCAACCAGCACACCAGCAAACAAAAACAGAGCGTTACGAAACAGAGAAAACATTGAGCTAAATATCATTTGTTGTATACCACCCAGCGCGAGGCGAGGTGGTTCGTTATGATTTACAGGCGGTAATTTTAATTTTTTTTTTTTGTTGGTGCATGTATGGGAAGAATCATAAAATAGCAGCGTCAATTAATACGGACCACACTGTACGCCATTAATCAAACTGGTCGCGGAAGAAGATTCAGATTGCAAAAGCAAGAAGACGCACCATATTCATTTGCTCGGCATCTTTTCCAAACGGCAATTTCACCGGAAATTACCGGCTGATTTATTGGATGAAATTATTATGAGGTACATCGTGCTGCCCACCAATGCTGGTCGGCTAAAATGGAATTAAATCTAGCCTTAAACTAAAATCTCCGAATTCACAATCGTACATGTACAACACGGCAATTTTCCACCGATCTTCCGATCTCATCGCAGGATGCTTGTCCAACTAGAATCGATAACTTCATTAGTTACAGCCTAACAACCTTCAACGTCATGATGGCTTTTTGAAATAATTTTAATAACAACCCGTACGCTCCAAAGCCAGAGTACGGAACATTCAACTGGAAAGAGCTCATCGTCCTCTCCGGCATGCGGAAAAACAAAAACCAAAATGTCAAAGCGCGTCGAACGTGTGTGTGTGTGTGTGTGTGTGCACACCGCTGACATGTTCAATAATTGTGTGCATTACCATTTAATGCTGATTTATGGTGGCGTCGGCATCGGTGCCTGTGCAAGATTACGCTCGCCGTATCGAGTTGCCAAATGCCACGGCGACAGAGAAGGAGAGTCCTTTGGTGGCAATGCGCGGCCCGGCGCGCCTTTGAACATTTAATCCCCCTAGCGGGCACCTTTTAGCGATGCCCGATAGAATGAGTTTACCAGTGGTGAGAATGAGTAGAGATGGGGTTTATAAACTCCGAGAAGACGTCGCAAAGCATCGTCGATAACATCGTACCCAGCCGGGAAATACCCTCCGGGACGGGCAGTGTCGTCATTAGCGGCAATATATTTTCCACTTTTAAACAACGGACACATGCGGCCGAACCTAACCACTTGCGGATGGCGGTGCAATACGCATCGCTCACCTTTCTCTCGCCCGCGAGGCGATCACCCGCAGCATAGAATGTCTTAGGTCAACGTGAATGTCTTACCTGACGCGTACCACCATCTTAAGACCGGGAAGAAATATTGGGATCGATCAGTGTTGCTCCGATCGTCGCTGGTCCCATGTACAAGCAACGCATCTATTGGTTATTCGTCGAGTTCGGCGGCTTGATTAGAATTGATGATCGGTCCCAGAATATTACCAGTACATCAGCGTGCTTACGGGATGATTGCTGCGTTTCCGTAGCGCCCGCAATCACTTCCTGTCCCTTCTCTTCGGTGGTAATATTTACCTTCCACATACAGACATACACGTAATGGCTCCATCTTCGTGTGCACCCATGTTGTGTGCTATTTCTAGATTGGGTTTGGAAACATTGTCTTCTTTAAACTCTACTCTTCTATCTACCCCTTTCCGATTGATCGAATCACGCAATACCGTTTGCGACAAAAAAAAAAAAACAGAGGTAGAGGAAAAACATTAATGACTTAGGAAGTGATTGTGTTATGAATGCAACGTTTGCTCATAACTTCCTTCCCCTGCAGCGAACGGCAAGGGACGGACAATCAGAAGCGGCATATGTTGACTAATTTTAAATCACGTCGGGGAGAGAGAGTGCCAGACCTTCGATTAATGAGGGTATGCATCACGATAAAGATTACGTAAAATTAGGCTTTTCCTTCGTTTCTCTGCCCATAACCATGTTAGAGCTCGGTGAGAAATGTTCAGCTAATTTTGTTACAGTTTTTTTACGATTAGTGAGAAACGTATACTTATTCGGAGCGTGTGTGGATATATAATTTTCTAATCCTCATTGACACTTTCTTTTGGGAATTGAAAACGATGTGAGAGATAAGAATGTATATCCTTCCGCTTTGCCAATCAATCTGGACCAGGTCCATGGTACTGCGCATAAAATCACCTAAGCTAATCAATTTGAAGAAGTCCATCTGGATCCGGATTCTTTAACGAGAAAGTCGGCTTAACTGTTCGTCTGTCTAAAATCGGCCGAGTCTGTCTGCAGACTCGGAATCATAGTAGTCAATGTCATACAATGTCGATAAAAACCAGAGATAAAATCTTCTTTTGTTGGTTCGTCCTTCGCTAATCAATTTATTAAAGTATTTTCTTCAATTTCACATAAATCACTTTATACACTGGAACACCTCTCGATTGCCTTAATAATATCGATTGCTAAGTGCAACACCTTACCGACAAACAACCGGAACGAGGTTCGTCGCTGTTGTACATCCTTCTCCGTGTAGAAAGTGCTGTAGCCAATTCAACCATCATCAGCGCCTTCGGGTGTCAGGCCCGGCACACAGGGTTTTTTGATGCTCTGCTTCGCTACACTAGTAAACGATGCACATTGTTGACGTTTATTGTAGCGCGAACGAAAAAAGAAAAAAAACGGCAAAGTGTTCCGCCGCGGAGACAGGGCAATTTCATCCCCAGCAGCAGCGCGGAGCTCATCCTTTTGTGTACACGAGACAATTAAGTGGAAGAAAGTGGAAAATTGCCAACACGATTGGGAGTTCGAGTCTGGAGGGTGGTCTGGAGTAGATGGATGGGCCTCACCCAAAAGCGTGCCAATGTTTCACTCGATGATTGCTTGTACAGTAGGCCGAGAGAAGGCCCAAGGCGATACTTGGGTGTTCAGGTTTTTTTTTCTTTTGGTTTTTTGAAAGAAAGTAACCTAAACGATGCGTGTCGTCGAGCTGGTGCTGCTGTGACAACTTCATCAGGGAAAACTTGCATGCCACCCGAAAGAACAATTTTAGATAGTATCGTAAACCCGTACGATGTTTAGTTCCGGCCATTGGACGGATTGTACCATAACCTCCAGTTCCTATATGTTGCACCTGTAGATTAGCTCGATAATCCCATACTTCTTAGGTTTGGTTGGTGTTGCTGTTGGTGCGCGGTGGTCGTGTGTATGTGTGTGTGTGTGTGTGTGTGTGTGTGTATGTATTGCTTCATCCTAATCACTAACTTCTAACTCCAGGCAATGGAGGTGGTGGTGGAGGTGGAGTTGGAGGTAGTGGAGTGGGCAGCAGTAATCCCGGCTACGTCAACGACATCCAGTCGCACCTGCATCATCCGGTGCCGCAGCAGAAGCAGAACATCTTCGCCTCCTCCGGAAGTAGTGGCGGCGCCGGCGCCGGCAGCGGTGGAGGAGGTGGTGGTGGTGGTGGTGGTGGTGCTGGAGGAGGAGGAAGCGCCAGTAGTAGAGACAGAAGTGAACGGTCTGGCGGTGGCCAGGGCGGTGGACATCACCATTCGTCGTCGCACCAGCAGTCCCGAGAGCAGCAGCAGCTGCAACAGAACCGAACCCGGCGCAGCACGCAGCGGAAGGTTACGCACAACGAGAAGCGCTACCACTCAGGTTAGAGAACGCAGTATAGTAGACCCTTTTTCCGGGGGGTTACACTCTACTAGGAGGGACAGCGAGTGTGAAGGGTCTTTTGGGCCCTTTGGGAGTCTTCCACAAGCAGAGTGTTTTACATTTTATCACCCAAAAGCGCAGTCCTCCGAGCAGGGCCGTGGTACACTCCCGTATTGTAGTTGTCCCTAATACTGCATCGAGTCCCGCTTAATTCGCCCGCTTTCCCATCAGACGCAGATGTACTAGCCCCTCGCTCTCTCTCTCTCTCTCTGTCTCTCTCTCTTGACCAAGTCGTCCCCGTCGTAGCAGGAGGGGGTCCCGTTCAAGACTACACGCTATCTACCGCTAGTAACGGAGCTAGCCGCGATCATCCCGTTAGTAGCGTCCCTTCTGGATCTGGCACATTTGGCTACGGGCGAACGGCACACAACCAAATCCCATTACAACACCCAGGGCATCGAACGGGCTTTTTTAGTCCCCCGATCTGCGCCTCTAAGCACCCCCTTTCGGCGCGGACACAACTAATCGATGGTACCGGGCCCAGGAAATTGGGCGCAGAGATTGTGGTACGGCCGAGATCACGCTAACGAGTTTCGCTTCCCGACCGCGGTTTCCTCGCGCATCGACGTGCGGAAACTTGTTCCTGTCCGTTTGGTAACTTTGATTTTTCAGTTCCGTTTGCGTGTATGATGATGGCCGTTGAGCCGTTTTGCCCATTTTTTCCCTGTTTACTTTGTTTGAGTTCTCGATTTTTTAATATGTGTGTTTCTTTCTCGTCGCCGTCGTTAATATGTTTCTTCACGCGCCGGTCGGGATTGGGAAGAGATTAAACTCAGCGTCGCATGTACGATCGGTTTTTGTGTCCGCGAACGAATCTAGCGGTAATTGCTACCTTTTTGAGCCGCATTCAGGAGAAAACTCATCTCGTTCTTTCGTGATCCCTTTTTCCGTCAGTTGATTGCTTCCATTTCGTGCCGCATGGTTTTTTTTTCAGAAATGAGAAACCAATTCGGTCAGTTTAGGATTGACCTCATTTTCTTAGAATTAGTAAGAGTTGGGATCTTCTCTGGGTGAATTCTCATCGAGCCTCCGTGACAAGATTAAGTCTCCGTGCAAGGCCATAACAGTCGAAGCGGTTTTGCTTTACATCTTCACTGATCTTTCAGCATGTTTGATGAAACAGCAAGAGATTCGTGAGGGTTGCATAACATTTCCTCGAGACGAAGACAACTCCCCGTCGTTGTGCTAATGTTCCAGCACGGCCGAGCAACGAAATACAAATCATTAGCACTAATAGTGACCATATACGCGAAGGGGTCACCCTTCTCCGACAGTCCCACGCATTGTCCCACCTAACGAAGCTTCATCGATACGCGCTTCCTTCCTGTAGATTGATCGGTGGCGCTCGAATCGAACGTATTAATTTGCATATGGTTTTAAGTTTAAGCGTCTAACATTAGTCTACGCCATTTTTTTTTATTTTGTCGTTCGCTCTTAGATATTTGTAGCATAGAGAGGGGTTATCGAATAATATTTATGTCGCTGGTAGCCGTAGAGGTGTGTTAATACCATTACTGCATGATTTATTGATATTATCGTTAGGTACGGCAAATGAATACGTTAGTAAAAATTTGTTTCTTCTTCCCGTACAGTTTTCCGTAGGTTTCCCCGTTTTCCGTTTTTTTGTTGACTGTTGACCATTTTATCTCTAACGTGTGTTTCGTTTTTCTCCTCTTTTTTCTTCTTTTCTCTGGTTTATATATACATATCCGTGCATGCGCGTCCTGTGGTGTTCCACATTTGTTTCTGTTTGTGTATTTGTACATCGGACTGTGTGAAAATGACGAAAATGTAAACTACACTATCATCCTGCACCGAACGCGCACCGCCACACACACACACACACACGCACCCGTGACGGTTGACCACCCACCGTATCACACAACATGCGTGCACCCATACACACACTGCATTCTCGCTGGTCCTATGGCTTTCCACAAATGGCTCATATAAACGTGCACCAACATGCTCAGCTTCTGGGCGTCCCGATGTGCTGCAAGCGGGAGAACCGATCCGGCCACCGATCGCCAGCTCGGGCATACCGGTGTCACAGCTTCTGCTTCGCCAGCACGCGCATCATAACCCGCTGCAGCAACTACGCCACGCGCTGCTTTCGTCAACTACCTCCTCGGGTTCGACGTCGTCCGGCGACGCCGCCGGTCTCGTCCCCGAGCATGAAGGGCCCCGTGGAGAGGAACCGACACCGTCCGCGACAGGTGCCATCACCACAGTGCCATCGCTGAGCGGGAGCCATCAGCCCAGCAGCCAGCAACCCGGACTCTACTCGTCGGCCCTCGTGGCGGCCGCTGCCGAGGCGCTGGTGCAGTTCAAAGCGATGCGTATCTCGCCCCAGCTACAACCTCCGCCTACAGGTGTTGCTTCCGGACTTCCCGGTCAAGCCAGCACGACGGCACCCATGGAGCCACCGGGCCCTGTGATATTGCGCCCGAAGGTGCAGCACCCGCAACAGCCACATCTCACTCAGCAGCCGGTCGCCAAATCGAACGACCACGAACCGGACCGGTCAAGTAATACGCCAACCGCCACTAGTGCCGGGCCGGACGGCAAGAATAGTAGAAATAATAGAAGAATCGGACGGCACGAGAGTCGCTACACCAGTGGTAAATCTATTTGCACCCGCCCGCTTCCCGCAGACTGCGCCGGGAAGTGGAAACAACTATGCGGCAGTTTTCCAAAAACCAAAAGCAACTCTTCACTTTTCCTTCCCTTCTGTAGAAAATCATTTTCGGAGGTTGCTGACCCTTTCATGCTAAGATCCATTTTCAGCTCATAAAAACAGCACGTACCGTTCTCACTATTCTATTCTTCTACTTTTCTTTCGCGGTCTACTAATCCAACTTCCTTACTAACATACAAAGACACTAGATTCCCACAATAGGTTTAACGTGTTATCAAACAATCATACAATTACACTTTGGCCAATTACGATAGGTATAACAGTTCTCGATTCACGAAGTCTGAACAGCGATCGTGTAGTCTTACTTAGTGATCCATTTCGTGAGTAGCATCAGGAAAAACTGCGACTAAAAGAAGATCAATGAACCTAAACATGTTGAAACATAGCTTCATGTTGGATTGTGAATGGTTGCTTCTAGGGCACGTATAACCTGAGTACGCTACTCTCCGTACAAGCGAGGCCACAAAAAAAAAGAATCTATAATTGCCACTCACTTTCACAAGACGCCAACGATTAGGGACAACACATCTTCCAGCGTGATTCTCTAATTCAAGCCGCCCACCGTGTGGTTTTTCGATGAAGTTCAATATAGGCGCCTCATCACAGCATAGCCTTACCGATTAGTAGCAGCTTGTGTTTTACGTTTGGCACCTCGTTTCCATCGAGCACCTGCGGGGGGCGTTTTTCTATGCTACACGGTTTTCGGTTACGTCGTCGCTTTGCAATCCGACCAGCTCGATCGATGGGTAGCTGGTTTTAGTGCGATGCTGCTGGAAACAACCGCCGCGAGACCTGCTTGGACCGCAGGGGCCGCCTGTTAAACGAAATGCGAAACGTTCCCTTTTTTTTTACGCGCCCAACCGCGCGATCTAGTGGTGGCGGCGGTTTGATTGATAGTGGTCGTAACCACGTGGTTGTGCAAAAAATGTACGTGCACCCGATACCGGCGTGCCTAACGAGGAGAAGGCGGTACTCATCATCCAGGGGGCCCCAATTTAGCACGCCGTTGCGTGCGTGTGCCCGACACGTGCCCACTTTCGTCGCTCTTCAATCGCGGCACAGTATCTAAATTCATATCAATTATTCGCTAATGAGTTCGAGAAGAGAAGGAAGAAAAATAGAAAACCGCAGCAAGAGAAATTGTGCATGTTTGAGAGCTTCTTAGCGTTTTGTAAACGGTTCGATTCGTTTTGCATGTTACGTGTCTTTACGGTTTTGCCACACTTCATTTGTTTGATTTGTCTATCAGCTGGTTGTATGCATGAAAGTATAGTAACGTAATGTGTAATGGGTTTCTTGTTTTTAGATTCAGTTTTTTTTTTGTTAAGTCTCACCCAATCCTCGGTTGGCTACATCTAAGGTGCTTAAAGGCTGGATAAAACCGAATGTAAGAAAATTAAAATCCGTGCCGCGTCGTCTCGATCCATCATCGGAGGGACGCCAGACAGCTACGACAGAGATCATGTGGCAAGGCCCGTTCGCGCGCCGGTTGATCGTTCCTTCCTTCCTACCACCGAAGCCTACCTACAACCGGCCAATCATCTATCCAACACAGTCCCGCCGCAGCGTTACCGAGGTTGCGCACCGATTCGTCGAACCATCTCCGATTACTTCGATCCCCCTTCGCGCTTGATTGACAAGTGGTGATCAAGTTCACCAGTACCTCCGGAAAGAGAGGGCGAACGTTGAACCAAACGGGTCGGGATTCTCGTGGGTGTTGACATTTGCTAGAGATTTCCAGCTGGACGCTGGAATGGCTTAAAGTCATTCCAATGCTTAGCCATCGCGCCATCCAAACGATACAGGAAGGATACTTTCCCGGTGCTATAGGCCTACGTAAAGCGGATAGATACATAAAACGGCGGTGAGCTTATCGGTGTTCCGGTGACGGACCAAACATTGGTGACACCACCCAAAGGAGACATTTGCGCATGCGGGGGCATGCGAGTTTGATCTCTTCGATTTTAAAGCTACGAGTATAGGAGCAGGTTTTTAGATTTTCAAATACAAGTTTTAGTTTTTATCGTGATCATCAAGGGCTTTGCCATTGTCCTACTATAGACCCGATTGTGCGGATGCTTGTTGTTACCGTGTGGGTTTATTGAAAAATGTACAAAACAGTGAGAAGAATCTATTTACGAAACCTCCCGCGATTAAGATAACCCGTGTAAGTCTAGCTGTTTCATAGATAGATCACGTACGCGCAAGTAAAACTAATCGATCTTGCCTAGTGGAAGCCTCCAAGTTTACAACCCACGTGAACCATGATTATGATGAATCACTAAGTACAAGAATCGGCGGAAATGCAGATTTCACCTAAGCGTAGGTCTTTAAATGTTTCTACCATGCAGAGTTAAGATAAAAGCTAATCAGGTTGTCTAGCTCATGTCTCAAGACATTACGCGGTTTTGGAGTGTTGTCGACCCCTAAAATTTGTGCAGTCGAAAAAAAGATTTCTCCACTGTTTACTCTATCGTATACCGTTGCAAGAGCACATCAAACCGAAATGAACAACGAAATTCTTGTGTGCTTTTCGTAGCAAATGGCACTAACGAGACACCATTTAATAAGATTAAGAAAACGTGCATCTCCTCGTTAGTAAGACCGCCCACGCGTGGCACAGAAAAATTCAGCTAGCATGAAAGCATGAATTCAGAAGCCGCTCGGAGAGCTACTCAAGTGTCAGTTGCAGTCACTCCATCCCCCTACTGAGGGGTTGATGGGGTGGCGTTCGTTGGCACCGTTGTGATTGTGCGTTGGTGGAAGAAGGATCATCGCGCGCTGTACGTTAATAGTCTTGTCATAATGATCGCCATATAACAATCGCCGGCTCGTCAATTATCCCACAGGAATCCCACCCGTGATCACGTTCTAGTCCCAGCCCGATCTCGGCATGCCGGCATGTGGTGGAAAATGGTTGTTGGTTGGTTGGTAGCAATCCCTCCTGTCATAGCCTTCTACTAGAAATAAGATCTCTATTCCATCCATCCCGTCATCGTCGTAGTTGACTAGTTCCCCAACAGTAGCCCTTCTACTGCAGAGAGTTGCAGAACATCGAACGGCCAAATATAATTTTTAAATTTTTTGTTTGTTCTCTTCCTTTTCTCCATTCTTCTCTTTTTCTCTCCCTCGTTTGCGCGCTCGTATCCTGTTGCAATATGATACTCGATTTTGTCCAACTCATGTGTACAACATGGCTGTGGCAATCATCATCAACATCATCACTGTCATCATCCGCATCGCCCCGTCATTTGCTTATCAACGTGTCGCCCTGTTGTTCGCATGACAACTTCATCTCCATAATGCTCCCGAACCGAAACGGCCAAAAAATGACAAACGAATGGACGAACACCGGCTGCAAAACATCACGATCCACCTCACGATCACGTACGATCCCACATACACAACCTCACATGCCGGACACACATCGACCCGACCATCACACACTGCCGATGTTCCGGATCGCTCGATCACACAGAAGTACGCCAGGAAGCGGTACAGCAAGCATTAGCTGCATTAAAAAATCGCCCCAAACCTAGCTTACCAATGCCATCCAAACGCAGCTCCGTGCTTAACCGTAGCCCCGAGCGCGATCATGACGATTCAGGTAAATGTCCCTGTAAATGAAACAAACCAACCAGTCGGTCCACCCTTAAGCGACAGTGAAACGAAGCTCACTCTTTTCCGTGCCCTCCACTGCTGTATGGCTCACATGATTTTATTCATCGCCTTCCCGCGTTACAAGCTGCTTATTGGCTCACTACCCGTTTTCGATCATTGGCTCACCTAGCATGCACAAACTCTTTCCACACGGAACATGCACGCTTTCTAAAAATGGCATTTCACAAGAATAGAGGGAATCGCAGATATCCTTCCAAACCGTGTTTCGTCCTAAGAAACCGATATAAGTATCAGAACGTTTATACAAATTTGCTTGATTTTTTGTTGTTGCATCGTTGCTTCCTTTTAATCAAACCCATTCGTTAAGGTTCGCAACTCGCAAGGTTCAAGTAGCGAGTAATCTTTGCTCCTTTGACCAAACAATTGTAGAGCAGGTTTGACGGAAGTAATTATATTTCAAGTTTATGTGATGTTTTTCTCCTACTTTTTATATACGTTACTTCAAGATACGGAGTTCTTATGGTTTTGTTTTGTCTCTCTTTCCGACATGCATTTTGCTGCGTTTGCTTGTAGACTCCAGTACGGAAGATGAATCCATACCGGAGGAAGGTATGCTGGGAAGAATATCGACCCCGGACCGGGACAACTACAATCTGCCTCGTGATCACATACTCACACGGGAACCGATGAAGCTGCCCTCGTCGCGGGATCATCACCACCATTCGCAGCCACAGCCATTGCCGGGCGCGCCGCAGAAACAGTCGTCAGCACAGCACCAGGACCGGCGGCCACCGCAGACGATTCCGACACAGGCGAACAGCACGCAGCACGCTACGCTTTCCGACACCTCGTCTGCCGGGTCGCCGCCGGCCGTGCACCGGAACCACCAGTATCAGAACAAGCCGGGCTACGATCTGACCGATCTCAGCGACTTCCAGCCGCAGCAGCGGACACCGTACGCCGCGCCCGACATCACGCAGTTCAGTGCGAACACGCGGCGCGGGGCGGATCGTGTCACGCGGTATGTCAACCTGGCGAACCAGGAACCGGGCGACACGAGCACGGCCGGTCGGTGGAAGGTGTCGGCGAAGATACAGCAGCTGCTGAACACGCTCAAGCGCCCGAAGCGACGCCCGCTGCCGGAGTTCTACGAGGACAACGACATCGAGCTGGAGATCGCGGCCAACCCGAAGGATCCCAACGCACCGAAGCCGGAAGGCAGCTTGATGACGCCGGTACACGGGGAACAGCTGATCGTCCCGTCCGGGTTGCCGCGCACGCTCGAGGCGGCCCTCCAGCGGTATGGCACGAGTACGTTCAAGGCCCCCATGGCGACGGTGCTCGACCCGAACGGGAAGATGACGACCACCCTCACCTACGGGAAGCTGCTGTCGCGCGCGCAGAAGATCGCATACGCTCTCTCAACGAAGGTCTTCAGCAAGGGACCGGAACAAGTATCTCTAAAGCCGGGCGATCGCGTTGCCCTCGTTTATCCAAACAGTGATCCTCTGAAGTGAGTATGCTCATGCTCAACATTGGAAAGGTGACCTTTGCACTAGTTATTTAAATGTTTGCTCTATCGTCCAACAGTTTCCTTACGGCCTGGTATGGTTGTATGTTCCGCGGACTTGTGCCGCTCCCGATCGAGTTGCCACTATCCAGTTCGGACTCGCCGCCCCAGCAGGTAGGCTTCCTGCTCAGCTCGTGCGGCGTCCACGTGGCACTCACCTCGGAGGCCTGCCTGAAGGGATTGCCGAAGTCGTCCACCGGTGAGGTGGCCAAGCTGAAGGGCTGGCCCCGGCTGCACTGGTTCGTGACGGAGCACCTGCCCAAGGTGCCGAAGGATTTCAATACCAACAACAACCGCATCAGCGAGGAATCGAACGCGTACATTGAGTACACGACGGACAAGGAGGGTAGCGTGATGGGCGTAACCGTGACGCGCCAGGCGATGATCAGCCACTGCCGGGCGCTGACGATGGCCTGCCATTACACCGAGGGCGAAACGATCGTGTGCGTGCTCGACTTCAAGCGGGAGGTCGGCCTGTGGCACAGCATTCTCACATCGGTGTTGAACGGGATGCACGTCCTGTTCATACCGTACGCGCTGATGAAGCTGCGGCCCTCGTCCTGGATGCAGCTGATCACCAAGTACCGGGCCTCGTGCTGTCTGGTGAAGAGCCGCGATCTGCACTGGGGCCTGCTCGCCACCAAGGACCACAAGGAGATCTCGCTCTCGTCGCTGCGGATGCTGCTGGTGGCGGACGGTGCCAATCCATGGTCCCTGTCCAGCTGCGATCAGTTCCTGAGCGTTTTTCAGTCGAAGGGCCTTCGCCCGGATGCGATCTGTCCGTGTGCGAGCAGCTCGGAGGTGTTTACTGTTTCGCTGCGCCGACCCGGCCGTTCCGCGGTCGGTGGCTACAACCAATCGGCCACGGGCCGTGGTGTCCTGTCGATGTCTGCGCTGTCGCACGGAGTTGTGCGGGTTGACAGTGAAGATTCACTCACGTCGCTTACGCTACAGGACTGCGGTCAAGTTATGCCGAGTGGTGAGTAGCGTTTGAGTGTCCTACCCAAGTTGATACAAACAGGATCCATAACGTGTCAGATCACTAGGAACCATAAGTGACCAAAAATCCCAAACATAATTATTATTGGTTTAGAAAAAGCTATAAAAGATCCAACCCAGAAACAGAAGGATATATTTTAATCAGCAGACTGACAAGGAATCTGAATTAAATTTAAACTCAACAACCAGGAGCTCTAAGAACAGTTTCATCCTTAGCCTTTCTCTCTCGTTCCGCAGCTACTATGGTGGTGGTCAATGCTGAAGGATCGCCAGTTCTGTGCAAGACAGATCAGGTCGGGGAAATCTGCGTTACTTCCGGCTCGAGCGGTACCGCCTATTACGGTTTGGAAGGCATGACAAATTCCACCTTCAAGGTATGATATTGATCGGCTATCCGTGCGGTGCTCACTATTTTTACTCCAATAATTGCAACTTTTTTTCCAGGTGCAACCCCTCCTCGAGGCGCCCGTTATAAAGGACGGCGAAACGATCCCGGGCAAACCGATCGGCGAGGAAACGTACGTCCGCAGCGGCCTGCTCGGTTTCCTCGGCCCGGGTGGGCTGGTGTTCGTGTGCGGCTCGCGGGACGGTCTCATGACCGTCACCGGGCGCAAACACAACTCGGACGACATCATTGCCACGGTGCTGGCCGTCGAGCCGATGCGGTTCATCTACCGCGGCCGGATCGCCGTGTTCAGCATCAAGGTGCTCCGGGACGAGCGCGTGTGCGTCATTGCCGAGCAGCGTCCGGACTGCTCGGAGGAAGAATCATTCCAGTGGATGTCGCGGGTGCTGCAGGCGGTCGATTCCATCCACCAGGTCGGCATCTACTGCCTGGCACTCGTGCCCCCAAACCACCTGCCGAAAACACCGCTCGGCGGCATCCACCTCACCGAGGCCCGGCGGCGCTTCCTCGAGGGATCGCTGCATCCGGCCAACGTGCTGATGTGCCCCCACACCTGCGTCACCAACCTTCCCAAGCCCCGCGAAATTCACCACGGTACGTAAGGAGCGAACGTGTTAGGCGTTTGCTATCCACACTTTACGCCTTCGTGCACCTTGCTATCCTCCAGTCCGTGTGTGTGAGTGTGTCTGTGTGCCACTTTTCCAAAGAATCCGCTGGGAAATCCCTCACGCGAATGCTTCTCTCTCAGCATGTTCCACCAAAGGGGCTTCTTCGTGTGCTTGTGTGTGATTGGCGTGTGACCGTGTGTTTCATGTGTGAATGCAGCCTAGCCTAGTGTTTTTCGTTTGCATATGTACGATTCATTTCATACCACATTCACCACTTCCCTGTCGCATTTCACCGCAAAATTTTTCCAAACCCACACTTTTCCTTCGCTTAAGAGTAGAGCACATCACAACGGCGCGTGTACTGTTTTTATCATTTCATGTGTGTGTTTTTAGCAACAAATATGAAAATTAAACATTTGTCGAAACATATTTGGCTTTGTCGAAACATATTTCAATATTATTCTGATGTGGTATTTTAATCTAATTATCTAATTATGCTCAACAATCGACCAATCTCCATTTAACAACAATCGGAATGTTTAGATATGTTTTTCCTTAGAACCTTGATATTACATTTGGTGTTTTTTGTTGTTTTTTTGTTTCCATATTTCCATAAAATCTCATGGAATCTCACTTCATGGAATTTTAGAAATGAGCCATTATTACATTTCTAATATAATCTATTTACGAAAAGGGTATGTTGCATGCTAACGATGTAAAAGTAGGACCTCAACGTTACCATTCGTTGAGATAGCTATTGACTCAATTCCAATACCATTTCGGAAACGGAATGTCACTTCATCCATGTCTTGGAATTTAGCGGAAGAATTAGAACTGCTTTTTACATCGTAATAAAAATCACATTCCCCTCAAGTTTTGAAACTCCCGGTTTCCTCCAAGTCCCGGTTTCTATCCCCTTGCTCACTCCCACAGTCGTCACCCCTGTGCTAACGTCCCGTGGATTTCTCCGCCCTCCCCTCCTATGGATTGGCGTATACTAATTTTTCATAATTCGTTGGTTGTCGTTGATTTCGTATAGTTTTCATTTTCTCAAAATTAATATCATTTTCTCTCTCTCTTTCTCTCTTTCTTAATTTTCTTTCCAAAATGCTGCTCTGCTCCTCACAAAATAACGAAAAAAAAAACAATACTAAAATGAAATAATGCGCGTAACCAATGTCGATCTCATGCGAACATTTTGAAACGGTACTAACCCTAACCGGTGACGGGTTTTTCCATCTTCCTCGGTCCGGTTTCGATCCCGTTCGCGCGTGTGTTTTGCGTTTTGTTCCGGTTCCGGTTGGCAACCAAAATAACTTGCTCGGATTGGCTAACTGGCGATGGTGTGCACCCTTCTAACAACCTAAACTTTTGGATTACGATGCGTCACCTCGTGGTGGTCCTGTGGCGGACTCTGTGGTTGTTGTACACTAAAAACATAATGTATCGGGTTTTCGGCGGATGTTGCATATCGTACCAATTGTGCCTGCCACTCTTTTACTACAACCACCACTATCACTACCACCACGCGACCATTCGTCGTCGCGGTCATCTTTATCATCCACCGCCGTCACCATCATCGTCATCGCCATCATGATCATCAACATCAACGATAACAACATCAACAACATTGGCGTGCAAAATGTCCGCTACCCACCCACACCACATTGTTCCATCCACTTGTACATACATCATTCCCGTTCACACTGTCATTTTTGTTTGTACGTTCGTCAACTCCTGTGCCTTTTTTGGTTATATTTTCCATATTTTACAACTAAACAATCTCATGATACGATGATTTTGTACATTTTCTATACAAAACATCGAACAACATTTGCTCTATCACAAACTTTACTCTCACACGTGCTTGTAACTCACGTATAACGGAAATATACGAATCACCTTTTCATACACCACTCAACACACGAATTAAACCACACCTACTCACTCGTTTGTGGTTCGCACTACCACACAACGATCGGTGGAAAATTGTGCCATGAATGCTTTCGGACACCGTTGAACAAAAAAAAAATCCCGTTTACCACAATCGTCCGGCAAAAAAAAAAAAACAACCCCAAAAATCTGTTGTGCAATCACTAAAATCAGGCTCTATCCAACAACTTCAAATTTCCGGAACGTCTTCTTCGTCCTCTGCCACGAACCTCGGCGGACCGCTCGTCGGTGGTGCGGGCACGGGCGGTACCGGTGGCACCACGGGTACGGCGGGCGGCGGTGCAGATGCCTCCGTTGGTCCGGCTTCCGTCATGGTCGGCAACCTGGTGCAGGGCAACCGGCTTGCCTCTGCCCAGGGTCGCGATATCGGCCTGGCCGATGACAACGAGCGTAAGGTATGTGTCCATCCATGTCTGCATCCGTCTACATTTTCTCTTGGACGGCATCCCACACATGGCCGACCATGGTACGCTAACTGAACTCTGTGTTTTCCCTCTTGTGTGCCACTTTCCAGCATCAACTGATCACCGGCGTCCTGCGATGGCGTGCCAACTCATCGCCGGATCACGTCCTCTACACGCTGCTCAACGCGAAGGGCGCGGTCGCGAAAACGCTCACCTGCTCCGAGCTGCACAAGCGGGCGGAAAAGATTGCCGCCCTGCTGCAGGAGCGGGGCAAGGTCAACCCAGGCGATCACGTGGCGCTGATCTTCCCGCCGGGATTGGATCTAATTTGCGCCTTCTACGGGTGTCTGTATCTCGGTGCGGTACCGGTGACGATCCGGCCACCGCATCCGCAGAATCTCATCACCACACTGCCCACAGTGCGGATGATCGTGGACGTGTCGAAGAGCGGCATCATCCTGTCCATCCAAAGCATCATCAAACTGCTCAAGTCGCGCGAAGCAGCCACCTCGATCGATCCGAAGAGCTGGCCGACCATACTGGACATCGAGGATAACCCGAAGCGCAAGCTGGCCGGTAAGAGGAGCGGTGGTGTTGCCTGTGGTCGACCTCCAGATGTTAATGCTAGCCTGTTTCTTCCCTTCTTCCAGCCATCGCCAACAGCACATTGGATTCGACGGCCTATCTGGACTTCAGTGTGTCCACTTGCGGTCGGCTGAGTGGCGTTATCATAACGCATCGGTGAGAGTTTGCTTCAGCATATCTCCCAGGCCATGCATGAAAACGATCATTCACGCTTCTTTTTCGATCAACAGATCCCTATCGAGTCTCTGTGCCAGTCTGAAGCTTGCCTGTGAGCTGTACCCTAGTCGCCATGTGGCACTCTGCCTTGATCCGTACTGTGGCCTCGGCTTCTCTATGTGGACACTGATCAGCGTCTACAGTGGTCACCATTCGATCCTGATCGCACCGTACGAGGTAGGTTTGCAGTGGCGCAGATTGGCATTCCTTACCCGATGTCTGATGGAAATCCTTCCTGTCCGCTTTCTTCTGAATGTAGGTTGAAGCCAATCCTAGTCTTTGGCTGAGCACGCTGTCACAGTACCGTGTGCGCGATACGTTCTGCTCGTACGGCGTCATCGAACTGTGCACCAAGGCGCTCAGCAATTCCATCCAGGCGCTGAAGCAGCGCAACATCAACCTCGGCTGCGTGCGGACGTGCGTCGTCGTGGCGGAGGAGCGTCCGCGCGTGCAGCTCACGCAACAGTTCTGCAAGCTGTTCCAGGCGCTCGGTCTCAACACGCGCTGCGTCTCGACGTCGTTCGGGTGCCGCGTCAATCCCGCCATCTGCGTGCAGGGTGCCAGCTCGGCCGAAAGTGCACAGGTGTACGTGGACCTTCGAGCGCTCCGGAACAATCGGGTCGCGCTGGTCGAACGGGGCGCACCGAACTCCCTGTGCCTGGTGGAATCGGGCAAGCTGCTGCCGGGCGTGAAGGTGATCATTGCCAACCCGGACACGAAGGGCCAGTGTGGTGATTCACATCTCGGAGAGATTTGGGTGAGTGTATGAGACTGAAAACAGAAAGGGCAAAGGGCATCTATTGAACTCCCGGAATGTCTGTTTCCAGGTTCAATCCCCGCACAACTCGAACGGCTACTTTACGATCTACGGCGACGAGACGGATTATAACGACCATTTCAACGCCAAGCTGGTTACCGGCTGCTCCACGAGTGATATCTGGGCCCGTACTGGCTACCTAGGATTCCTGCGCCGCACCGAATGCTCCCAGGCGGGCTCGATCCTGGACGAAACGACGCCGAGCATAGCTAGTCGCGATTCGGATACCGAATCAATTCACTCGCAGGTGAGCCAGGACACCTGTTCGGGGTGTGTCTGCTTGTTGTTCGTGTGCCAGCGACTTACCATCGTGTTATCCTTTCCTAGGGCCATAATACGCTCAACTCCACGACAAGTTCGAACGCTGGGAACGCCGCGGCCACGGTGATTGTTGGAGGCAACGAGCAGGAACTGCACGATGCGGTGTACGTGGTCGGTGCGCTCGACGAAGTGATCACCCTGCGCGGCATGAACTACCATCCGATCGACATCGAGAACTCGGTCCTGCGGTGCCACAAGAAAATCGCCGAGTGTGCCGTCTTCACCTGGACCAACCTGCTCGTCGTCGTGGTCGAGCTGGACGGGAACGAGTCGGAGGCGCTCGATCTGGTGCCGCTGGTGACCAACACGGTCCTGGAGGAGCATCAGCTCATCGTTGGCGTAGTCGTTGTCGTCGATCCCGGTAAGTACTGGATCATGCGAACGTCATCGGGTTTCGCAATTGATACGATCTACATTGCCTTGTCTATCTCTCTGTTTCTTCGCACTTCACAGGCGTTGTGCCAATCAACAGCCGCGGTGAGAAGCAACGGATGCATCTTCGGGACGGTTTCCTCGCCGATCAGCTGGATCCGATTTACGTTGCCTACAACATGTAAAAACATCGTGTTACACTGATGACGACATCTGTCGAGCCTCCGGTTTCCCCCATGGACAACGGCGGCAGGCAACGCATTCCAACATGGAACCACGGCGGCAAGCAACGCATGCGTAACAAATAATGCAAACCAAACTGCCTCGAGGCCCCCGAAGCCGTAGTACTCTACAGTGTCTTGCTGTGAAGTGAAGCGACATACATAAACTATATACACACACACACACACACATACGACGGGTGAACACTTTTGAGCGCAAAAAGAATGCAACATTGTAGGGAATGAAGTTGCATGTGGCAAAAACAAAATCAAGAAAAGGTGATTAACCGAACAATTCAGGGCAGGGGAACGCACAACAACACTGTTTATAGTAGTGGTTCCTAACTATACACCAGAAGCCAAAACACACAGTACCGGAAACAAAATTGTTTGAACCGTTTTTGGAGAAAAATGTCCCGACAAAATCACATGGGATGCGGTTCGTCTGAACTGACCATTGTTTGCGTTCGCGGTTCTACGATTATGGAACATGTTAAACGATCCGTACCTCACGCGTTCCACGGACGATGGCAGCACGTCGGTGCTGGGCAGGTGAAGAGAAAATACTTACACAAGCGCACATAAAAATTTATAGTTGAAATTACGAAGGAATTCGATGGAATTTGAAATGAATGTACAAGAGAGAAAGGAAACGTACGCGCAGAACGGTTAATTATTAATGAGTACGAAGCTAATAGGCGCCCTTGCCATACCTTATTCATACATTTTCATTGGAAAAACGAAAATATTGATTGAAAAGGGCACTACGGTTGGTTGCACTATATCTCTCTGAAATCTTGCAGAAATTCCAAGTAAACAAGTAGAGGCAGCATTGGTTAGAGCATCTTCATAACGAGTGTAAGTAACAATGTTGTGGCTAAGGTGCAATTCACCCTTCTCCTAAAAAACAAAAAAAAAAAACCCCGTAGAAGTCCATAATCTTATCTTCTTACCGTCTGCTAGTAAATTTCTAAAAACAACCGTTCCTTGTGTAGCGTTTAGAGCAAATAACGACTCCCAACGCCGCCGGCACCTTAAACGTCCGCTCGCGGTAAACCTCTTGGGACTGATTAGCAGAGCATTCTTACTGTTGGAGAATTTCTGTTGAGTTTTAGTTAAAACCAAACGAAAGGAGGAGAGGGAGGGAGAACGATAATCACACCGGCTCACCTAGACACAACCCGCCACATTTCTCCTGATAAGCATTACGATAAGAACACTCTGTACATACTCCTTAACGTTAAGAAGCGAAGAAATCGAAGTGAATGATCTAAAAAAGGAAAACAGCAAACCGCACACACTCGCACACAAGATCGTTGCGAAGCGGCTGCTCTGCCATCCGCGGTTCGCGGGTTTGTGTGCGCAAGCTTATGCGGAAATATGAAAATATCTGTTCTTTCGCAGCCGCTAGGAACAGGAGAATAATTATTACGTATTATCGAAGTAACGTATACTTATTACAGTAGACAGCAGCGAATTGCGATGTGTTTCCTGTTTCATATAATAATTCTTTCCTTTCGACTGTCCCGTGTAGGTTTACAAGTTTGGTAGTTACATTATACTTCCTTTGTGATTATTAAGATATAAAAGTGATGGATATAAACAAGCATAATGAAATACATAAAACTAAACCTCCCTCTGTTTTGCGTTAACGTGCGTTGGACGTGTTCTAGGTAACAATCTTCGTCTCCCTTAGAAACCCATGCGGGGGGGGGGGGGGGGGGGGGGGGGGGGGGGGGGGGGGGGGGGGGGGGGGGGGGGGG
>JAOEFI010000007.1:12265944-12277177 GCA_034621735.1 Anopheles plumbeus | reverse complement strand
AACCAATCCGCCCCCCCCCCCCCCCCCCCACCCGTAAGTGGAAACACAAAGAAAATCTTCGGCGGCCAGTCGAACTTTGTCGAACTGTAGTCGTCCCGCGGAAAAGAATACCGGCCACACAGTCTTCTCCCCTTCGAGCTCTTGCTGTTAAACAGTATTTTTATATTGATCCCGTCGCACTGCCTGGTTCAGGTGGAAAAAAGGAGTTGGTTCGTACTCTTCAAAAAATGAACGCCAAGTTTAACGAATCTTATCTTTTCTCACATTAGTAAGAACAACGTATGATAAGAAGATACATACATAAATGTTATGTAACTAATTCTGTAGTGGTAATACATAGTTATGTTGCGTTTGTTGTTGTGTTGGGTTCTCTCGGTTATCTTCCATCCTTTCCACCGCATTCAACATGCTTTTTTTTCTAGTCTGCTTCATTTTCAACTAATTGGTAGTATTGAGAGGGATACAAGCAGTGTAAAAATAAAATCTAAGTTCCTTTAATTGTCGTTGATAATATGAACGTGAGCATCTTCACTCTTCGTATGGGAATGTATGTATGTTGTAAATTAAGTTTACTCTAGGATTATTGGCACTTTAGTTTTGGATTCCACACTTTACACCCGACCTCACATAAGGACCTTGAGAACCTCTAATTGGAATGCAGCGACCACTCCCATACGAATTTATCCCTATACTAGTGGAGAAGTGATGTAGTCAGAGGTAACCCTATCAACATACGTTCAAGCTAAATGAATCCTCAGCATAAACTTTTTCTCGTTTTTAAAAAAAGAGTAAGTTCCTTGCATAACTCACATTAAAGAAGTATAAACTTTGCGATAGGCTAGTGGTACGAACAAACGAAAAGAATTCATAGCAAATCTGGAATGGAACGGAAAGAAACGTGAGCAAGAGACGAAAAGAGTTCACATCCGATTGACCTAATACTATTACTTTATCTATCTATCAGTCTCCTGCTCTCGTGTAGTAAAACGATTACAAACCGGAAACCGGAATAGTCGGAACAGCCCGTGGGCCACCAAGGTACGTTGGTGGGTATAAACATTACTTGCTCCCTTGGAACCCTTACAGCTCTGCTTGAAAGAAATGTGGCAAATGCGACAAACAATTCCAAACAAAACCCCGACTGTAAATCAGGCTTAGTGAGCAGAGTCTGTTTAAAACTAGAAAGGGAAAATAAATGTATTTAAAATGAACAAAACTCGGTCCATTTTTATCTCCTTTATTTATTCACTTGGTTATGGTTCACATGATAAATGCTTATAAGTAAGATTAGTTTGATGACATAATACATTCGCTAGTTTGTATTTATGCGAAAAGTTACATTCAAATGATCTGCGGTTCCGCAGCGTCGGCGAGATTTTTCGTTCCAGAAAGCGAGCGAACAAACCAAAATTTCATTCCTGCTACCAGGGGTCTAGAATCGCGTAGCAGGTAGCGCAGCACTGGTATTACGTCACTATCCGTCTCGTTCCGTCCTACTGGTTTCACTGCGTCGAACACGGGAGCAGGCGATGTTTTTCGTTCACCGAACTAGCTCAATGTTCCAGCTTCGGTACCAGGGGAGTAGGATGCATAGCAGGTAGCCCAACAGCGATGTCGTACCACATAGTCGTACCAAGGTTGATAGAGCCTTTGATAGTGTTTGGACCACAGGGATTTTCGGTAGACTTTTTTCGAAATACATAATGTGCAAATTGGCGGTTGATGGAAAGACAAACTTTTGGGCAATCTTGCAGATGAAATATTTCATTTCGAGAGTTAAAAATATTCGATTTTGGACAAATTTATTACGAGGTTGCATCAAAACAGAATTCATGAAATAATTGAAGCACAAAACAAACTAAAGAACACAAAGTTACCGAAACAAAAGGGCACCTTGGGGTAAAATGTTTCTTTCTCAAAAATGCAACGACCCAATCGTTTGTCGGAAATAAGCATAAATTAATGCAATGTAACGTACTTTTATTGGCCTGTTGTTGAGCGTAACTCTGTATCACCAAAACGGGCAGTTGTTTTCGATGAAATAGTGAAAGGTAGGGAAAACAATCGCCAACCAATGCCTTCTATCGTTTATTGGATAATCCATTCTCCACATTACTTCTTCTAAATATATTTTATTCTCGTTTATTCCCTTTTTTTCGTTCCTCATGTGAAAAAGAAAACATTTTCTGCCTATCCAAAAGATGCAATGTACTACAATTAACCATAGTTTAATTACACATTACGTCCATACCTTTTTTCTCATTACACTAACTAAGTTCTCATCTATTTGCTTCAACTGACTGACTGATCGATACTGTTCCTGTAATAATTGGGTTTTCCCATCGTTCGCCTTCCTGATTCATATTATATTCATTTGTTTCCATACCTCATTCCTCATTCGATCTTATCAATGATCCTTGCAATATATTATGTTTCGATAACACTTAACGTTCATTTAAAGGATCATATTTTGCTGTTTGACTACATCAAGTGTAACGCAAATAATTACATTTTACTTGCTCGATTGTGAAATGAACGGCTATAGGGCACAGATTTCCCTGTGCCGTTATAGACGATGTTTACATGTTTAAACTTGATTTTATGTGTGACGTTAAATGAACCTATAGTTCGATGGATATGTGATGTGCGGCACGAAATGGAGATGATTATGATTGGTACTTTAACGAAGGTACAACAAACGGAGCGCAAATGAAACGGAAGAAAACCAGATAGTATGCCAAGTTTCGTTTGCAAATGAAACGAATTAACAAATCTACAAAGCACACAATTCTGCGCGTATCGTTTCAACAAAGCTGGTGGCGAGACTTCGCTGAAATTCACCTTCCATGTTTTGCAAGTACATACATCGTACAGTATACAGTGTAACGCGATCACGCGACTCATGATAGTTTGTGCCAACTGCTCGCATCGTACAAGTTTAGGTTTGCGCTAATTTAGAAGAAAATACAGATAGCGATACCGACTATTATGTGGATTGCTTACAATAACGAAAAAAAGAAAATCAAGAGAACATCCCCAAAACAAACGGCTCTTGTGCGCAATCATTTAGAGCGATACAACTAAACTATGTTGATTCTACAGAACTGGCGCAACACCTAACATGCTGGACAAACGCTTCTCAACTGCAATCCAGATAGTTGCTACAACACGATGCGAGGGGAGGAAAAATGGGAAATAACATTCATCTTGACTTGCTGGGGCTCCTGCAACCCGACAGTGCCAGTATCTTCCAACTTTGAATACTGTTAAAACTGACCGTACTTTCCGAGGCTCATTCAACTACCCTTTTCTACGAAAACTCCGTTTTCGAACTGGTCCGTTCGTTAACTAACTACACCAACCACCAATGTGGTCACCATTTTTCTTATCGCTTTACATTTGGCATCCATTTGCGGATTGCGTTTGGTTCCGTTTGCTAAGTCCTTTCCATCTTGAAGCGACGCTTCATCCATAAATGCTTGCCAAAAGTTGACATGCTGCGGCATACGCGGAAGAAATATGTATGTAGCGAGGGACATTGGATAACGAAAGGGAGCGGCCGCCGCCATAATGTGTATTATGAACTATTGGTGAAAAATTAGTATTTATAATTCAAAGTAAGGAACTAGCAGGATGTTCTCTAGAGACCTTGTTGCATGGTTTTCAACCCCTGTAAGATAATGTGTGTCCAATGGTTGTCCAACATGGAAGCGCACAAAACTCTGTGCAAACATCGGCCGGCGTATAATAAACGCTCTGAATAACGTTTCGTCCTAATGCAGTTTTCTCCTGGCATTGTTCAGGCCGATGGCTTTTCCATTTTGGAGCGAGTTTTGGTGACCTTTTCCGGCTTTTTGGTGCGTGGTAGCGTCGTGCAGCTGGATGACATTTTTTCCTGCAATGTAAAAGGAAATTCGAGTCAGAAAACAGTTGATCGATTAGATGAACAGCATAGCGCATGGATCAGCATAGCTCTCGCAATGATGCAGCAGCGATCGTTTGTAGTAACAATGATCTCACATTTAGATGCTGCTATTGATACATATGAAACTACGCACTGCCATCCATGCATTCTGCTTGAAAAGGTATCTCTTTATGGTGGGTAGGACATTTAGGACTTAATACCTTCCAATCATAATTACATAATATCTTCGATTAGTATTGGTATTGAAAACAAAACGAAGATAATGAGACATCTGAAGACATTCAGTTCAACTCTGCTACAGCCTATGTCTACTTTCCGAGCATTTAATCCAACCTTCCCATCGAAACATCACAATAATGAGGTCTTATTTTAGTCCAGAAACATTCGATCGTTTTGTCCGGAGCGGAATCGACGATGGTTCATATATATGCACGCCAGAAATCAACATGCAGCTAATGACATCCTGTGGTTAGGCTTCACATCTTGCGCACGGTTCAACGAAACAGTTTTTAGTCACAGTGGTATGGGTGCACGAAGTCCTGCATTCCATTTTCTACTGATTTCGCTAGCTAGATATTGAAACGGTTTATTAAATACTTGATATGAGCCCCAAGCGATTCCTTCCATTGCTAAGCATGATTCCATGACTAGATGAAGTTCGTTGAAGAATTGACGAATTGACTGATACTCAAATGGAGAAGCGAATAAAACAAAACGAAAACAAAAAAATCAAACTCAAACATACGAAACGCAACTCTCCCACTTCTTCTAACCTTTAAATATTATAGGAAAACATAGGCATCATAGGCCAACGGCCAACGAAGGGTAGTTATTTAGATTTCCGTTTCCTTCGGATGGCCGGCTGCGGAAGAGGGCGAATCGTGTCGAGCACGTGCCGAAGCCGCCGTATCACCGTGCACCTTGAACATTCCCGTCAGGGAGCTCATAAACTTCTTCGGTTTCGACCGCTCCGCCGGAGCAACCGCTGCTGCACTTGCGGCTGTAGGCGCCACAAGTTTCCTCTCGATCGATGATGAACCTCTGGTACGGGAGGAATCTCTCGACGGTGAAACCGTTGCGTAGGATGCTAGGGAGGGCGATTTTCCTGCCCGTCCTCGAATGACTACCATCTCGGGGGTTTTGGGAGAAGAACCACCGGGAACGGGCGGTGCCATCCGTTGCTTCCCGAAGGATGCATGCTTCTTGGCATGGACGGACGATGCATCGATGGTGGTCAGGTTGATGACGCTACTTTCACTGCTTTCGGATATCGCCAGCGAAGAAGTGGATGCCGTTAAATTGGACGAACTGACCGCCCGCAGCATTTGTTGCGGTTCTTCCTTGTGCTTCGAACTCTCATTTCGCGGAATCGTCTCGGTCAGAAGTGGTAGTGGTTCCTTTTCCTGTTCTACGGAAGGATTTGCCTCCGCTAATATCGCTGGGGTCTGCTCTGGGGCGGGTTCACTTTCGACCTCCACCGACACCAGCGGTTCTTTGTCGACCAGCTGCTGTGCAACCTCACGGTTCGCTACATCCTTGTTTCCTGCCAAAGGTTTGCTTTCAGTCAAATCCTCCGGAAATTTATTTGCCTCGAGAATATCATCAACGTTCGAGTGGTCTGCATCGCTAACCGAATGCGTTTCCATGTGGTCGTTCGTTTCCAGGTCCAAAAAATCCTCGTGCTCATTTGACGAAACCGATATTGTGTCCCGGAAATCGTCATCCACCGTGGAACCCTCACCGTCGGAAAAATGCGCACTTTGCTCAACGTTATCCACGTTCGCACATTGCTCCCGGTTGATGTTTGTTGCAAACTTCACCTCATCCTGTCGCGAAGCACTGGGTAAACCGATCGACTGAGGCGCAGTGGGCGCGAGGTCTTCCATTTCACAGTTGCCACACTCCTGCTTTCCCATCTTGTTGTTACAATCCGTATCCGTTCGAATGTTCAACGCAGCATCGCCAGTTGCATCTTCTTCCACGTCCTTTGCATCGTTGCTGCTGGTTGCAGTTGCTTCTGGCTTATTTCGCGCTTCGCGCATTTTCTGTTCCTCCATCCAGGCAAGGAACAGAGCGTACTTATCGCTCACTTGAATCGGAACACTTTCGGCGCCCGAGTGACTTACTTGAGAGGACGCTCGTGTGCCAATGGAATAGATCGGGCTACTGAAGGAAACCAGCTCAGCGGTGTGCCCTGCCTGGGTGATGGCAGGCAGTGAGCTGGTAGGCAGTTCGTAGATTTCCACTCCCTGAGGACTGTAGGCACGCGCAGCATAACCCTGGGGGTTGTAGCTCGGGGCGAAGAAGGCGCGACTCCCCAGTTCATCGTAAAACGCATCGCCCTCAAAGCTACGAGCATCATCCTACACGGATGGCGGATGAAAATGGCACCGAATCAACGATGATGTCCGAACGAATCCATGAGGAGAAAATCAACAATGAAAAATAAACGATGAAATCGAATCTATCAAAATAAATGGAAGGAGGAATAAGACGACCATTTGGAAATGCTGATATGAGTTATCATCTAATGATGTTCTAAAGCCTACAAGTAGGCATACAAATTCTTCCTCATATGGGGAAGTAAAAGAGCAAAGTTATCGCAGACTTTGTGTCCTTCAACAGATAAACCCCATTTCCTGCGTTTTCAACCGTGGTGTTGAATGTGCGCGTACATGGCGATGGCATGTTGCGAAGGGTCGACGAGTACATTCAATCGTGTTCTGCCTCTACATGGACGTTTTCAACCCGCATGCGTTACCCCGTGACTTGATAGGTAGATCCTTGAAGTGACGTTCTTTCGTTTCAACCAACCTCAGCGAGCAGCCTCGACGTCGAACCTAGCAACGGTCGGTGACTACTTACTTCACGGGTTTTCGATTTCAGTCTCGGTCGCGCCGTGTTGCTCATCGACGCCGTCCGGCTGAGGCCCGGCTCGGCGCTGGAGTATCCCGAGCTGATGTCGTCCGACGATCGAATGTAGCTACCGAAACAGGGGTGATACGGAACCGTTAAACTCCACAGTGTTTGTGTCGAGCGTCTCGAACGGCGGTACGGCCACTTACTTGTATGGCTGCGCAGCTGCACCATGGTACGGTGTGCCGGCTACTTCCACCTCCGGGAAGTACATCTCCATCTGGCGGCTGCCGGAGGACGAGCGGGAACTCTTCGAGCGGAGCACACGTTGCGGCCGGTTGGCGATCTCGTCCACCTCGTCCTGCGTGCGCTGCGTGTCCGGTTCGGAGAGGTCGCTCAAGCTGTAGCTTTTGCGCAACGTTTGCACCAGTCCTCCGCCACCCTGGGGAGAAAGAACAACGGTGTTTATTGACAGCTGGGGTCTCCTATCGCCGGCATTTCAAATTTCATAGGACACTACACGGCAGACAGCCGTAATTCTCTTTCACTTGCTCCCGTCGAAGCGGTCAAGTTAGTGGAAACGTGTAAGTGTGGGTGAGAAAATTGCAATGTCGCTTATGTACAATGATGTGGAATTTTGTTAGATCAAATTAAGTTGTAAGCTAAACCACGTTGAACGGAAAATAGAAATAATAAATACATACCGCGATTACACTATTTGCACACGGAAACAAACTGAAACGGAAGCCCTCTCCACAGCTGAAAAATAGCATCAACTCCGAAGGCCAGCGGATAGTTGTGTGCATGGGGCCAAGTTATTGCATACACTTGCCTGTTCATAAGGAGCAATTTCGGAACGCTGTACCTACTCTGCTCGATTCCGAAGCATGTTTGATGCTGCAGCAGCGAATGGTTAACTTACCTACTGTTTTTTTGGTTATCGTTCGACTGAGGTTTATGGCACGGAAAATGGAGTGATTTTTCTAATAGCTCTGCGGGCGGGCAGGATTGGGAATTGCATATTCGAATTTTCAGTTGCAATAGCGCATAAGCGTAGATGTTGTAGTGTTTTACTTTTCCAAAATAAAAAAAGCCAATCATTAAAGTACAAAGGTAAAACAAACGCACTTGTCTCACCTATCGTTAAGGTTTATTCAAAACAGTCGGTTTGGTAGTAAAATAATTCATTCACGGCTGGCCGAGAGTGTTTGCCAAAACTGTAGCCCCACTCAAAGATTTCAGGATGGTTTTTATATTTTAAAAGTGAACCATATGTGAGAAACGAAATCTTGCTGCTTTATACAACTCTCAACTTTGTGCTGACTCCTACATTTAACTTGCTCTGAGGGGCATCTAAAGCCGTTTGGGCGGCTGTGCTGGAGCTCCCTATGCGGTGCCGTTTTCGTGTAAATGAACAACATTTCCTAGGCTACGTGGTATGCATTTGTCTTTTTATAAACTAATTTCATGATTTTCTTTTAACCTCTCACTCTCTCTCTCTCTCTCCTTTGGCTGATTTTAAATACTAGGATGGGAGTTTTTTACCACGGTTCTTCAAACGATTGACTAATTCACTATGTAATGACCCTTTTCCGACCAATTCGTAAACATGATAAACGCTACGCACTATGCTACTTTTGGACTATCTAATTTTCTATGATGATTAACCCTGATTACATTGAGGATTCGTGAGTGGTTGTTTGAAAAAAAGAAGAACGATCGGTAAAATATTTGACAATTGTTTAGCAGAAGCCTCACGCGAAATGATTGTTTGCATTGGTGATATGTGAAATTATTCTCTGTGAGATTTACTACGCAACTAAGTACCACTAAAAAGAAATGGGTCAGTATCTATCAATGTGTCTACTGGTGGCTTTGGGAGTCACCGCTCGGTTGGAGTGCGGTGAGCAGAAGCTGTTCGGTTGGTACGTGCTGTGAAGAAAAGAAAGAAAACAGAAGTGCCAGATCGCCAAAGACGAAAAACAAATAACAGAACATAGATAAAACCATAGAGAAACTGTTAGGGTAGTAAGCATGAAGAACTAAAAAAACTAAAGCATCAGATCAACTTCCTAGTTAAGTAGAGGTGGTTACAATGGCATCCAGCAGGAGATCTTGTGTTAATGTTTTTCGGGTTAATAAAGTAAGTCGTGTTACAGGGCTAGGTTCACAAAAATGCCTCCCTATGCATTGAATTTGGCCAAATTCTATAGTTTAACGAAGGGTCATGTAGAGGGAGGCCTTGTTTCCTGTTTTTCCTATGCACAAATGTGTACCGCAACTACCGGTCAATCTAAATCTGGAGCCAATCTTTTTCCTTCCTATCGATTAACCTGACGCGTATTATGTTAGTAATCCTATCCGTTTACAATTAAGCCTTCTGGGGTTCTCTGACTAAGCGTATCCCTGCCGTAATGTGTCCATTGGAAATGAAAGAATATCAACGGATCAATTGCTTGGAGTTTTCCCTCGAAAAGGAGGAGGGCCCGCGCCTACTCCACGTCCATGTCAATACTGTCCGAATCGTTCCGAGGCTTTTGGCGGGCCAGAGATGCCGCCGGAGCTTTGGATGACGCTCTGGTTGCCGTCTTGCTGGTTGCTGCCGTTCGAGTGGTTTTCTTGCCACGCTCCGTGTCCTGCTGCTGCAGCGATGAAGTAGGTTACCGTTTCGCACCCTTGGCGCTGGTGCTCGAGCGTCCGACCGCGGTCGAGGCGGTGCTTTCCGTGCCGTCCGATTCCTCACCGCTGACGAGAGTCGCCGCACGGGGTCGCCCACGTCTCGGGAGCGTTGCGGCCGATCCTACGCCGGTGCCAAGCGCGAGATCCGTTTCCGCCGCTAGAAACTGTTCCTCTTCCTCACTGTCCATCTCGTAGATGACACCGTGCGGTTGCTGCCGCAAGCTAGACGCGGCAACGGATCGCGTTACACTGCGACTGACGGACGATCGGGCACCTCCGTGTTGGCCACCTTGGTTAAGTGCGGAATCAACGGACTGTGAGCGTCGCACCCGACCACTGGCAAGCGGCAACGACGACGACGACGACGACGACGCGTACTGATACGGATTCACCGACGGTGGGCCATCGCGATCGTCTTCCCCGGACGTCGCCGAATCGTGGTAGTTAGTCCGCTGGCCGCTAGTAGCGGTTGTAGCTCCGGCGCTGGCTCCAGGGCGTACAGTGGAACCGCGCGACGCCACAGCCGCGACCGCCGCAGCCGTCAGTAGCAGTGAGTTGTCGGACTGACTCATTCGCACCATGCTCGTTAAGGGTGTGTCAGCTTTACCGCCGCAAGCCTTTGGATTGTAGATATGTGGGGATATGGTTTTTGCACATTTTGGGGTAGTGGGCATCGTCCGGTTAAGTGGGGGTTTCGATAAGGCGAACAAAAACGGAGTGAGGGCAAAAAAAAAGGGCAACGAAACAAAAAAGAAACATTTTTGGTTTTTGTTAACAGGTTTTAGAGGGTGGCTTTAGGGCTATTGAATTGATTTGCAGCATTTGTTGCATTCGGATGGTTTATCAAACTGTGAGAATCAAACTGTGTGAGTAATGAGGGCAAGCGAAGCTTTAACGAAACAATGTGGTGCATTTAGAAGCACCTTTCAGCGTTCGATGCATCGCACTGCATTTTGATTTGTCCTTTCTTTGTAGTATATATATATATATAAGGTTGAAGAGAACCAAAACCGGCAAAATGCTTAAAACTGTTATAAACACAACATTGAAAATGATTCGAAACTATTCAAAGCACGCTTCATTTTAAAACGTTAAGAGTGAATATTCAAACGAACAAGGTGACATAGACAAATCTAAACCATGAATGTTTTATGGGTGACTATGCTGAGCAGAACACATTGCTTTTCATTTTGTTAACCTCGATCAAAAGAAGTATTCCATTGCGACTAATGTCGAATAGTACTTGCTGCCGAATCACTTCGTGTGATCCACTGCCGTCTCTGCTTACCTTGATGGCCGTTTGCATGATAACGTTCGTCGCATAGTTGACACCCTTCGAACCCAGCTGCAACACCGCGGTGTATCCCTTTTCTTTGGCTTGGTTGATGTAGTCATCGATTTCCTTAAAAGAGAGAGAGAGAGAGAGAGAGAGCGAGAGAGAGAAGGAAAAGAAAATAAATTGTATGTTTAAGTTAAGATTGCATGTGGAATGAAGGGCATAGCAGAAGAAGGAAGGAATAGTAGCTGATTCTCAAGATATTTGTTTTTTTTTTGGGTCGAATTGAAATGTGTGATGACTTGAAAAGAGAAGTAGTGTTACTATTCAAACCATGAAATCGATTCTAAGGCAACTTTTCGGGGGCGTTTAGTCTGTTCCGAAGTTGAAATAATCAAAAAGCTACCCGTGCAGTGTTATCGCGGTCGCTAGCTAAAACTGGCTGAAATTTGGAGTGTAGGTTTCGCGGACAAAAACTATTTCCACTCGTTGACGAG
>JAOEFI010000007.1:12230872-12253430 GCA_034621735.1 Anopheles plumbeus | reverse complement strand
TGTGTGTGTGTGTGTGTGTGTGTGTGTGTGTGTGTGTGTGTGTGTGTGTGTGTGTGTGTGTGTGTGTGTGTGTGTGTTCGTGCCGCCGGATGGTTGGGAGGCAGTAAATTAATAATTTAGTCGCGTCTTCGCGCGCTTCTGCTAAGGGTACGCTTGCGTCTCCGCCCCGGTTGTTGTCGTAGTTGCCACAACGCCAACCAACCGGTGGAAAATGGGTATCTAGTGGAGCGGAAAATCGTTGATGAGGAAGCATTCCAAAACAATTGCGACAACCCGAAACAGGGCCAGCTGACGCTACAAGCTTTTTTAAACAATACCCCAATTTAGTTAAAGATCAATTTGTCGAATTAAAAACATATGCTTTTATAACCGTTTCTAACATTCACTGCGGTTAAAAGTGCACCGATTTGAAAAAAAAACCTGATTAAACAATCCTCATAGAATTTTCAACATTTTGAGCAAAACATTCACAATGCCGGCAGTCAAATATAAACTCGGGGGGGCGGGCTGAGGGATCCAAGGTAACGCCCTCATTGTTTGTAGCCTGTTTTACTCCGCATAATAAATTGTTGGGCAGACGAAAAAAAAAAAAGAAGGTATTTCTCCCTTTCCAGCAACCGAACGAAACCACTCCGGCCCACTGACGTCGCTCGAGAAGATCAACAACGTGGGGTCAACAACTGTTTGATTGGAGAACGATCGTGAACTTGAAACCAGAGCCGAAGGCTCGCTGCACCGACTACGGTAGAGACCACGGAGGTACGTGTCACGCACGATCGGTGCAGGAAATTGTGTCTAACTATGCGGAACGCAGCGCGCTCTACACGCTTCAAAGGGCTCCAAAAAGCAAGTGACTTTATGGGGTGCGCCCAAAATCGTGTTACTATCGAAACCATGGCTGCTATTTATGTTCGTGTCGTGGGAAAAAAAACCCAACCTTAAACGATCGAAAAGGCGTCGAAGATCGTTGTCCTAAAAGTTCGAAACTTGTTCCCGCCCGTAGACAGCCTTGGGGAAAAGGACAAAGACGAAGGCTGCCATGACATCATTTCACCATATTTGGTAAGAGTGAAGCCGTAAATAATAGACATCATTTGTAAGTGTGGAATATATCTTCCAGTTTGGGCGAATATGTAGGAAGCTGTTATTTGAAATGGAGGGACAAAAAACAACGGATGAAACGATGCTTCGCGAAAGTTGAAACCATCGTGAAAGTTGAAATTCTGCAGCGTGGATTTGCAATGAACTTTAGCACAAGAGGAATAAATGAATAAGTTTATAGTGCTGGAGAAATTGTTTCAACAGGAACAATTTTTAATGAAAATTTCATATTCGAAAATGGAGGAATGTCTTGCTAGTTTCATTCAATTACATTTTCACAATATACAAATTGAAAGGCTGCCTTTTCGTTGAAAAAAAACCCATCGGATACACACAAGGCCGAATTCTCGCATGATTTCCTGTGGGCATAAGATGCACAAACCCCTGATCCAACCGAGCGATCGTCTGATGAACCATTCGTTTTCATTTAAGCTACGCTACAGACAACGATCTTGAATGAAATCATCATCGTCGTCCAACGCGTTCGTCCCTGTGTGCACAGCGCAAGTTACGTCGTCCAGTCGCTGAGAAGTCATTTCAATTAGGACCAAATTGAAGTGCTATATTCATCTAAAGGTGACGTACCTTCACTCGCGCTCAAAAGACAACTAACTCGTTCAAGACAAGCTCATTGCCAGACTGGACTGGGGAGGTGTTTCGCATCCAGGTCGATCTCCGTTAAGTAAGATTTCCGAATCGAACGTGGCATGGTTCCAGTCTGTTGCTCCTCACATATTTCCGCTTCTTCGGAGCATCCTACGCAAATTGTGCGTTCCACGGTGTTACTGGCATTGGTAGTTTCAACCAGAACCGTCGAAGGTTTTGTTTCTGGGGACCTTCGGCCAGCTGGAGTAGGGCTAAAAAAGAACAAACTTGACTTGAGCACTCAAGGTGCCGTCGTAACGGCCAATCGACTCCGTCGCTGTTTCTTGGCAAACGTGATGCTCATGAACCACGCAGCTCATCATGATTAGGCGATAGGATGCACTATATATTTCTCATGTGCTGAACGAAAGTAAGCATGCTGGTAAAGTTGCTCCGAAGCAACATCTTGTTACTTTGAGGATAAACGACACACAAACTAAGTAAACCGAGAATGAGGAAGGATAAATTCCGACTGAAGGTGATGCCTCAGTCGTTGGAACGGACCAGCGTTCGGCTAACAGCTTCCCATTATCGCAACACAGCAAAAAAAAAAAAACGGCGGCCGTCGAAAACCAATACCGGACTAGGCTTTGCCTTAACCGGCGAGCGCCTTGTAAAGTTGTGTTTATGGTTCGCTGTTTAAATTCCGGTCAGCGATTTATTTTTTTCTTCTCCATGCTGACTTGGTTTGGCAACCGTCAAAACAGCTGGTTTAGTTTATAAGAAATCTGATGCTAGTAGCGGGAACCGATATTATTTATAAGAGGAAAAGGGGATGCCCCTGTGTGTCGGCCGCATGTTTACATTCAACGAATGATTGTTTGTTGAGGAATCTTAAAAACGAAACAAATTGTTTATGTAGTCTAGGTACGCTTTAAAGTGACCTGCAGCACCCGCAGAGGTATCTTTCAGAAGATGTTACGACTAGGGAGTTAAAACAACATGTCTGATAGAAGTTGTGTGTATACCGTGTATTGTGTGTTATAAATATTGGAGCTAGAATCGCAGATACGCTTTTAAACGATTGACCGACCTTTGAAGGTGCATTTGAACTAAAAAGGTAATGGTATGTACAACTCATTACAACTGGGACAAACTGGCAGGCACCATGCCAACAGTAAAAACAAGGCATCAGTCTGGCCTCGATTATCTCCTCGATTGCATTAGCAATCACAGGGCATCGGCCAAGATACAACATCCCTAACAAAAAGGGCACCCTGGGCAATTCGTCCACACCGATGTTGTTGTCGGCACCTTTGTGCATGGATACGAGCATCCGCTATCGGAACATCTCTTTTTATCTCTCTAAAGCGATGGCGTTCTGTATTCTACGAAACGCCACGCGTGTGGTGCAGTTCCACTGGAATAAATTGCGTTCGAATCCAAACCGCCCCCTTCGCGGTCGGTGGCGTTGAAGGTTTGTTTTGTTTTGTTGTCGGACGGTGAAAATGAGCTTTCGTTGCGCGGTAGCCGTGCAAAAGGGTGATGAAACAGAGAAAGCTTTACACACCTGACAACCATCATAACAGTCGACACCAGAACACGGCCAACAGTTTTTCAGGTTTTCTTTTCAACAAGTGACGTAAAAGAGGGTCCACAGAAAGAGCCACATGCATAATTGTTTTTCCCCGTTCCAGTCCGTTAAACCAGGCTGCTAAATGTAATGGGGAATTACATCACGGTGGTCACTTGCACACGCACGAATATTAGGGTATTTAAGTCCCTTTCAACAGATAATAAAACAACGGCGTTCCATATCATGAACCGTTTGTACATTAACAGCAAGGATGATCCCTTCAGTAGTAATGCCTGCATTTGACTAACACCCTAAATGCCTATTTATAATAGTGGTTGCGCTTTAAATTACCTCCATTGCTATGCAAATCATTCAAAAACAAATGGTTGCATTTTTGCTGCAGCTAAGAATGTTCATGCTCCCCATCCAGCGAGAAAGTGTCAACCGACATCTCAGTGTCTCTTTCGGATGTTTCTGCTCTCTTTTCCTTTCTCGGCAATCCTTCTCGCGTTGTGAAGGCTGCATAGGATCGATATTTTTCAGCTGTCAGCAGCTCGGAACCTTTGTAGTAACCTCAGCTTCCAATTTTTTTTACGTTCATTTTTAATCGATTCTCCATGACTAATGCAGCTGCTTTCGTGTTTTCCATGGCGCCATACTGCATCTGCGCCCGCTGCGGCCTCGGCTATCCTTAAAAGGTTCCGATATTCCACGCGGAGCATCAGGAAGGCCGTCTCGTGTTGCTTTTGCTCGCTCGTAGGACCTTGATGGGTGGTGGAAGAAATGCGTGCACTGCCAACATGCACCGAACCGTAACGGAGAACAGAGCGCGGTAGCCCATCCGTTTCGTTCGTTTGCAGGATCACGCATTTCAATTATGTTTCATTTTTTTGACACTCACATCACCAGACGGGAAACTATTGCGCTTATCATATTTGCGCCTTCAGGTATGGCTCATGCATCTGCTTTCGGAAACTTTGATTTTGCGAACGCAATCAATACGTATACCACACGGCCAACTATACACTCTTTGTTTACGGAAGATTTTGTGCTAATTTTGCTCGCGAATCACAACTACACACGTTTTCACACGCGCCCGGATCCGGCAAGCTTAGGACAGAATGCACTCGCGAAAACACCACCCGGACGCGACTCTCGAGTATTCGCGACGCCTCGAACAGCGACTGGAAACGGCAACGGATAAAACTTGTTTGAGCGCGCATGACATGCATGCCCAGCGAAAAGGTGCGAAAAAGATTAATTTGGAAAACAAAACAACTCAGTTGGCATGGTTTATTGTGGCGAGTTGAAATGCACAATGCGTTGTAAAGTATGCCAGTTCGTCAAGTTTTAAAAATCGTCTATGTAAATTCTGTTTTCTTCCGAACGTTTAAGACAACGTTGAAGAATGAACTGTAGGTATTCTTTTTCACAAATACCGGAAATGCTGCAGTAATTTCCCACCGTTTTATTGACTTTCTCACAGTGAATCGTGGACATACGTCCAAGGCCCGTCGTCTGGCCTTCCTAATGCGGTTGTTTGGCAACACTTTTATGAACTGCAGTTTGTCAAAAAGTTCGTTTTTCTCGCTTTCGTTCGTCGAGTGTTGATAAACGCAAGTGTAGTAATGAAAAAAAGATTCGAATCTCTAAATGCATCAACAGTTGGTGCGAAAACATGAAATCTTCGATGTGAGCATTTTAATAATAATGGACCAGAAATCAAGTCACTTTTTCTTTATAACAGCAGTACATCTATGGTGTATGGTGATCGTGACCATCACTCTTTGGCATTCAAGGCGCGGATATTTCTAACAAGATGATCACCACATCTCTCCGTCATGCGACTCACGTCGAAGTTTGTCATCGTTGATACCGTCGATCATCTTCCTTGCAGATACGTCCACAGACATTCGAAAACGTCGACCTTCGTATCCGCCCAGCCTTGACGAGTTTCTGTTCAAATACTCCCAGGGAACGGTATTTAGCACCAACGCCACGAAACATCGAATACGTATTATATTTTTCACCAAGGGATATGCACCATCCGTATATTTCTGCGGATTTAGAATTTTCCCAAGCGGGTTTTACTGGTAAAAATGGTTGTTACGGGTGAAGACGCAGACGTGAGATTACAAAAACTCAAAGTTGGAATTTCATACCTCGAATAGAAAGTAGTTCAAAAATTTGAAACGCCAAATTTCTTTCATAGAACAATACTCAACAGAGGTAAATTTATTCGAAGAATACTTTACTCTAAATTTATATTAGCTCAGGAATATAAAGATAACTTAATTGGTTTTCTTTTCCAAGAGTGTTCAGTCTAGAGGGTGCCCTTGCACCGTTTCCAGCTCTACGAGTCGTTTCTCTAGCAAATCGCAGTTCAATCGGTGCATGCACAGAAAGTGGCCGTTGATGAACACCACCGGAATGTCGTACCGGTACAATCGTAGGAATCGAATGTTTTCCTTCCGCGTGATATCGACCTTCTCCAATCTGTACCTTCCGTAAAACTGTACCTCTAGCAGCTCAACTAATTCATCACAAAGAGTACAGTGATCGTGAGTGTACAGCGTCAGCAGGGGCTTATCGGCGCGAGCTTCGGATGAAACAGTTCCGTAATCGCTGCCACGGAGATGGGTGCGCAAAATAGAAAGAAGACAAAAATGACATTCAGTTCAATTTTATTGAATTTGAAAATCGCTTGTAGCATAGCAAAAATATATTGATTTGATGGCGGCAGAAACTGTCACCAGTACAGGTATTCTAATAAATGCACTTTCTTTTCATTCTCCCGTATGAACGGAATAGCCGTGAGGTAATGGCGGTAAACCACGTAATGGCTCTGTGATTCTTACAGTTTTTCGATCAGGATTGATGACGCACCACCCCCTCCATTGCAAATCGAGGCACAACCAATCTGTCCCGGCTTGAGGGTGTGCGCTAGATGCGTTACCAAACGCGCACCGGACATTCCGATGGGATGGCCCAACGAAACAGCACCCCCATGAATGTTCACTTTGTTGGGATCGATATCAAGCTTCCGCTGGTTGGCAACGACGACGACAGAAAAAGCTTCATTAATTTCCCACATGGCCACGTCCTCCTTACGAACACCTGTTTGTTTCAACAGCTTCGGTACGGCCAGCGCTGGCGCGATGGGAAAATCGATCGGATCCGTTTCCGCATCGGCAAATCCCACAATCCGGGCCAACGGTTTGCACTTGAAGCGTTCTGCAGCCTCGGCGGTCATTAGAACAACCGCCGATGCCCCATCGTTCAACGTGGAAGCATTTCCCGCCGTGACCGTGCCGTTCTCGCGCTGGAAAACCGTCGCCAGCTGACCAAATTTGTCGAAGTTGACTCGTTTGTACTCCTCATCTTCTGCTACGACCAAATCCGGTTTTCCACGCTTTCCAGCAATTCGGACCGGAGTGATTTGCGCCTCGAAAACTTTCGAATTCCATGCAGCAGCACTTCGCTTGTAGCTGTTGATGGCAAACTCGTCCTGATCCTTCCGAGTAATACCCATCTGTTTGGCCGTGTTCTCCGCACAGTTCCCCATATGAAACTTGTTGTACACATCCGTCAGCCCATCGAGCACGATGCCGTCAATTAGATTGACCCCTCCATACGGAGTGGCGCCACGCTTCAGATAGTACGGCACGTTCGACATTGACTCCATGCCACCGGCTACGATGACTTCCTGTTGCCCGAGCATTAGCGTTTGGGCACCGAGCATGATGCTCTTCATGCCAGACGAGCACACCTTGTTCACCGTCGTGCAAATGGTCGACGTCGGTAGCCCGGCAAAAATGACGGCCTGCCGTGCCGGTGCCTGCCCCAGCCCAGCAGCATTCACATTGCCAATGTAAACCTCTTCCACGTCCTCCTTGGCGATGCCAGCTTGCTTTACGGCAGATTCGACCGCGACACCACCGAGCTGGGTGGCGGACAACGACGAGAGGCTACTCTGGAAGCTTCCGATCGGGGTGCGGGTGGCCGAAACAATGACCACATCGTTCCGTTTGCCGGAGGTCGAATAGGCGCGTCCTAGTACGGTGCGGCTGGCGAGCTGGGAAAGAATTATCATAACAAACGCATTGAAGGTGATTACATAAATGGCTCTGTGCGGCATGTAACCATGCTACCCATCAGCAAACCACGTAGTTCTTTTGCGCATAGTCACTAAACTTGCTACCCTGCTTAACCCGGTCCCTTCTAAGCAACAAAAAACTAACCTGGGCAAGTTTAAGGACCATTTTGAGCCGACCTTCAATTGGTACAAGACGTGGACAGTACAAGAAGCTGTTCACAGTTACGAGTTATCACTAACCGTGTTGTGGCTGATTGGATTAATTTGCACGCACTACCAGCACAAACAGCCAGCAAGTGTCTTGTGTCAACGATTTCGTGAAATGCGGAGCTTATTTCCATGCCCGGCAACGACAGTTCAGGAAGCTCATAGATGTATTGGTGATGGAACTGTGCACACAGCTTTGTGTGCATGAGAATAAGTTGAGTAAAAATCAGTCAATTTCGTTCTGATGCTTTGTAGTTGTTTGAAATACTTACGACGAATTGAAGAACATTAAATTATATTTGGTCACTAAAACTCTGGCCAAAAAACAATTTAAAAAATTGTTAAACGAAATTTGTTTGGGGTCAAGATATCGCTTTTATTGAACAAATCTTATGTGTCCACCCAAACGTGGGGGTCAGCAATGATTACAATAGTTGATTTTAGGTGTCGGTATGTGCTATGAAACTGGTATGGTGCAGAATAAGGTTTCAGAGAAATATAAAGTGTACGGGAGATAATTTGTTACATATGCTACTTAATGCTCAACTAAAGTAATTTCATGCAAGGAAAAATTATAACTTATTTTTGCAATGCAGTCAGAAAATCTGTCAAATCTTTAATGTAAATTGGAAAAGATTAATTTAAACGGGTATTTAAATGCTTCGTCTTTATATGAAGTCGGTTTACTTCTTTCTTCCTCCACGTTCCTTCAGCTGCAATGCCACTGCAACTCCATTCAGAAGATTATAATAGGCGATGGAGTTGTTATCTTTGAAGAACATTCCCTGGAAGGAGATTTAAAAATAAAAAGATTTGTAAAACAAACCTTCGTGGGAGCCCTAGAGCTGTTTAGCAACCATACTTACATCGTAGAAAATTTTCTGCTTCGCTGGAGGCATTCCGGTTTCGGTTTGCACTTTCGCCTTCACAGAACTAATGGTGTCAGTTAAATTGACCACCACCGACAGCGTTTGTCCACTGAGCTTCCAATCGTTCTTTTCGGTCAAATTAGGACACTGCACCAGGATGGTAATCGGCCCAACCGCACTGTGACGCTGCATAAACACAGTCTCGTCGATCAGATTATCTTCCGTTCGGGACTTTTTATTCGGTGGTTCGTCGAGATTTTGCATCTCGTGCCCCGGAAGTTGCTGGGAATCGGAAACTACAGGGGCGCCACCGGTTGACATTTGTGGCGCTTGGTGTGGCGCCAAAGGTGGCACGTAGGTGCCAACCGCAAACGGCGGCGGTCCCATGGCCATCATCATCATGGGCGGGACGGGTGGTGGAACGGCATGTTGCTGCAGCTGGGGCATCGCCTTCTGGGCTTGCATCTGGGCAAGCTGTTGCTGTTGCTGCTGTGAGAGCTGGCCAGGTTGTTGTTGTTGTTGTTGGTGCTGCTGTTGCTGATGCTGATGATGGTGCTGCGGATGTTGATGCTGCTGATGGTGCTGTTGGTGTTGTTGATGCTGCTGTTGGTGCTGTTGGTGCAGCTGGTGTTGTTGCTGTTGCGAAGGCTTTGGAGGAGCGGCCACCGAACCTGGAATCGGTTTGGGACCAATTTTCTCCTTCTCCTCATCCGGTATTAGTCCCTTCACCTTGTGGATCTGATGAATCTGCGCCTCGAGCGTAATATTGGCACGCGCCGCCCTGGTGGCCGCTTCAACACTCGACGTATGTCCATCCCATGTTACGCGATCGTCCTTGCGGGGTTCTTCCTCGCCCAGCTTCTTACCTATCGCCGCTTCCTCATCGCCCACGCCGAAAATATCCGTACGTCTTTCCGCCAGTTGCTTAAGACTCGCTTCAATTGCCGCCCCCGGGGCGTACACGTTCTCCTGGGCCACTTTTTCGATGTGCTTGTCGCGCTGTTCGACCCAGCGTGGATCGAGCAAACCAATTCGCATGTGCTCGGCCACCTTCGCCGCTGGTATCTTTTCTCCGGTGATGGGAGAGATAAGATAATCATCCACCGTGGTTGGGACCGGTTTTTGTGTCTTTTGTGCCTGCTTCGGATCATACTTCTTCACGATAACCTTATCGTGCGTCGGTGGAGCAATCGGGGCTGGAAGAGACTTTTGGCGAACGTCGCTTTCCTCATCGCCGGAAGTGGACGATTCATCCATGTCCTGGACCTGCGTGTTGTCCTTTTGCGGCCCTTTGCCAACGAGATTTTCCATTTGGGATAGTTTCACCTGACCGTTGTCATTACCACGAGGCCGTTCGTCGCCGCTATCATCATTGTCCGATTCGATCTGCATCTCGATATCGTGGTCTTCCTCGTTAAGTCGTTCCTCCATCAGTACTCGTGCCCCGACCTCGTCCGGTGTGGTCGGTGGGGGAAAATTGCCCGACTCGTACGGCTGATAGTCGACTACTTCCACCACGACGAAGTCGTGCCAATCGATCTGCGCGTAAGCGATTCGTTCTCGCTCTACCTTTTCCTCCTCGCGGCGGCTCTGCATTTCTTGGTGCTTCATCCAGTTCGCTCGATACTTCACCTGCTCCAACACCACGTTCATGCTGCTTTTTCCCGACGTGCTTTCAATCTTTAGCTTGTTCATGAGATCTTTCGGTGGTACTAGAATCTTGGTGTACTGCTCAAGCAGCTTCGTGAAATACTGGAACAGGGAATGCTGCGGACGAAGGAAGTCAAACTGACAGTTTCGCTGCTCACGATTCATCAGATTGGTCAAAAAAAGTCGCCCGTTGCGCGCGACGAACTGTGCCGTAAGTTTTACAATATCTAAGTCCAGAGCCGAGATCGATGGTGGATCGGCAATAAATTCGAACTCAGGTGGAGGATCTTTGGGCACGAACTGTTGCTCGGTGACTGCTTTCAGCAGCTCCTGTTGCTTTTGTTGTGTCGCCGTCGCTACCTGCAACTTTTGCATCCCCAACGATAAAGCGGGTGCAGCCGTAGCATCCGTGCGACCTTCGCGAATTTCTTGTACCTTATGCTGATAGTAAGCATGGTACGGATCACCGGGACTGAGAAAATTGAATTTCGGGTTACCCAGTTCGTTTTGACGAATACGGCTTTCAAATTCGGGTCCATTGCGAGCGACAAAGCTGGCCGTCTTATCGACAATATCTGGAAAATCAAGCAAGTAAACAATGTTACACTTTTCCGCCCGGGAAAAAATGTGCAATGGAAAAGTACTCACTTCGCACTTCTGGTGGTGGATAAATGATACCCACTATGGGGCCGGAAAGAGTTGGGGCTGGTTTGTCAATGTCCACTTCTTTTTCGGTACCATTGTTTTGTACTTCAGCCATGATTAACGTTATTTTCCAGCTCCACAAGCAACCTTTGAGAACACCGCCAAGCCAAATGCGCTACCGAGAACAATGACAGCACCGCAGATATAGAGCCAAGGTTAGTATGTATGTATAAAAGGTGAGATAGTTCCATTGAAGTTGAAGGTTGAACCGAGAATCCAGGTCGGACTGCATAACCCCAGAACAACAAAATGGCAGTTCAATTTTACGGTTTTACGTCAAATGTTTTTCAATGTTTTTGCAGTGTGACCGGAGTTTTGAAGTTTAAAAAAGAAGAAGGAACGTATTAGACATCATCTTTTATAGTTGGTTGGTTACCTTGGTTAGCTCCTTTTTTTTCGAGGGATCTCTTCAATGCCACTTTGTCAAAGTGCGCGCAGAAACAAAACAGCTGTCAAATGGAGAAACGTCCTTGTCGGATCATTCCTCTTTTTTCGTTTGGATTACGTTACATTTTGGGTGAGCTTCGCGAGCACAAGAAAACAAACAATTTCGAGAACTGTATTCTGTAATCGTTGATAGGTGCATTGCACCCAGAAACGTGTGACTCATTCCATCGTAAATAAGAGTTGGGGGAATTACCCATTGTCGGAGGTAAGTGAAAGTATCACATCACGGTGCATAATCGACGATCGGAAATGGGAATCACCGCTATTTTGATTGCAGTTAAACTCCCATCTGGCGATGGTTTCGTTGCATAGTATGAGTATTTAGCATAACGAAAGCATTTTTGCTTGTTATTTTCCCAGTGTTGAGTGTGCTGTTAGTTTGCGAACTGCGCTACGCCATTGCTGTTCTCAGTGTCTCCGTCTTCCACCTGTTCGTGACCGTATGAATATGGCAATGAATGCTGAAATATGCCGATTGCGCAGCTTCGAGCATTGGCCAGAAACTTTACCATTCATGACGATTTCCTACCAAATGCTAGCCAAGGCTGGATTCTATGCAACCCCAGATCCCGGAGTAGTAAAATGTCACTTTTGTTGCAGCGTAATAAACAATTGGACCGACGTGGTCGATGTGAGTATAGAAACGGTGTGGAGTGGGTCTGGAATGAGAATGCGATTTAAGATTAGCCTATCTACAATCGTTCCGTCTATTTCTAGATAACACAAACACATCGAAGCCTCAATTCGGCTTGCCCGTTCCTGTGCTATCCAACACTTACCGATAACTGTCGAATCTACGATTCGAACGACCTGAAGGACGAACAGGTACGGTTGGCCTCCTTCGTTAACTGGCCCGTGTCGTTCATCAGTCGGGAAGGACTTGCCAAATCCGGCTTCTACTACACGCACAACTCGGACGAGGTGCAGTGCGCATGGTGCGCCGGAGTTATCGGACGCTGGGAGGTCGGAGACGATCCATTTGCGGAGCATGAAAAATTTTTCCCCGATTGCCAGAAGGTAATCGCCAACTCGATCAGCTCCGACCCGATACCAGACCAATCCATTGGCATACAGCCAGTCCATATGCCGCACATGCCCGAGTACAGTTTGCTTGATTCGCGTATTCGTACGTTCAAAAACTGGACCATGGGGCACTTGCAGGATCCGGTGCGCCTTGCGCATGCCGGTTTCTACTACCTGGGCATCGCGGATGAGGTCCGTTGCTTTCATTGCGATGGTGGACTGCGGTTTTGGCTGATAAATGACGATCCCTGGTTTGAGCACGCCAGGTGCTTTCCGAAGTGCCAGTTCGTGCAGCTAGTCAAAGGGCAATTGTTTGTCGAGAACGTACAGAAAATAATAAGTCAGACCTCCGCCAGTTCGCAACAGCACCTCGAGCAATTCCAGAGTTCCATTGGAGCAACCGTTCCCTCCATGACACTCGATGACGCTCTCAGCACCGAACCAGTACAGCTGGCACTGCAGATGGGCCTGAATGTGGGGCGTATTCGTGCGGCAACGAAGCGCCGGCTGGAAACGGTCGGGCAGCCTTTTCTTACTTCGCAGGAGCTTGTCGAGGCGGTGTTGGACGATCAGATCGAAGAGCAAGATTTGCAACCCACTACCTCTTCGCGCATGAGTCGTCGGCTCGAAAACGAGCTAACGCAATGGATTAGCACCGCGATCACGTCATCGATGGCAGCCGCTCAGCAGCAAACGGCACCACATAGCCAAGTTCTGGAAGTTCAGACTAGCAGTGTACCGGATGGCCCATCGCCTAATTTTCCAAAGCTAAAGGAACAAAGTGACTCAAAACAAGTCACCCCCAGCCGAACCTCTGGTGTACCTGTATCTCAACATTTCGATGCGAGTAAAATGCTAACTGACGAAGCAGCACTTCGATTGGAAGAAGAAAACAAGCGGCTTAAGGATGCACGCGAGTGTAAAATTTGTATGTCCGACGAAGTGGGCGTTGTATTTTGTCCTTGTGGGCACCTGGGTAAGTTGCCTTGAAAGTCATCGAGCTAAAAACGGGACAAAAAGTTTTGTTTCCTAATTCCTATTTCTATTTTCTAGTATCCTGCGTGCAGTGCGCCCCGGCCGTGATCAAATGTCCTGTGTGTCGGGCCCTTATAAAGGGTCGCGTTCGAACGTTCCTCTCGTAGATCTCGCATCCAGTCACTACTACCTATGTGTCCACTGTAAATCCACCGATGCATATACTTTTGATGCTCCGTTCCAGTAAGCTAGATTTGCGAATGCTGTTAGAAAGATTTATCTCATTATCTATCGGAAGTATTTATGTCTTCTTGTTCTATTTTAAAATAGAAAAAATGTAGTTAAATGAGGTTTATGTGGGTATGGTGAAGTAAAGACGCACAACTGTGTTATTTTCCACGTTGGTGACATCGTTAAGGCGTTCGGTGTTTAGGCTCAATGCGTGTTGTTTTGCTCAAAACCAAATACATACCGATTACTGTCGATTTCCCTCGGCACATCAGGTACCGTAGACTAGAAAACTGTTTTTGCGTTTCGATTGACATTTCTGTTTTAACAAGGTGATTCTACAATGCATGTTTCAATAAAAAGCAGGGCAAAATAAAATGTGTGTTTCCAGTAATTTGTACAAAAGTATAGGTTTCGTATACGTACTGTTGACTTGGTTTATTTCCTATACTTTTATACTCTATCGCTTTTTATACAAGCAGGGCTTTAGACTGAATTGTTTAATTTTGATGGAACCTCTTATGACCGTCCGATTTTTTTTAAAGGTGAAAAAATAGAACAGTTTATGTTTCATGTCCTTGTTCACCATGTCAAATCCACACTGCTTTACATTCGTAACGAACTCATTGACGTTGTCGAAACGAGAAGATACCTCTGCTATTTTCAGTATGCCCCTGCAAATTCCAAAGAATTAGTAACAATATCCCCGACAAAATTGAACCACAACTCGTCAGTTATATGACTGAGCATTAAAATTTACTTACCCAACCTTCAATACGCGGTTCGCTTCCAGGATAAAGTCAGAAAGGTTCGTACCCATTAACGAAAGACAAAATACGACCACATTAACGAAATTACTTTCAAGAGGAGTATGAGCCATATCACATGCAATTACGCCGCTGTTTTGTGAAACCAGGTCAAGTGAATACGTCTGATTTGGAATGGACGCTGCCAAACGCGCCTCGCCGCATCCAAAATCCGCAACAATGGTATCTTTAGGCCTGCAAGATAAAGCACGAAAATAGTCTATAAATAATCGTCGATTTAAATTTTACTTTCACTACTGCGAAGTAGCAAGAAACTTACAGTTTGCGAATATTCTTAATTATTCGATCCAGGGGATTCATGGACCATTGTGCTAACTGACGACGATAACCTTCATGGTAGGCGGCGAATGAGTCTGGATCCTCTTGGAACAGCTTTTTCGCTTCCTCTCCAGTCGTTTTGTACAGCTGCTCGTTGATGAAACGGAACCGGGGTCCTTTCAGTCGCTCAATTAATTTATCACGTAAATTTACGGTCTGTCCAGCGATAGGCTGTATTTCGTTTTTCTTTTGTTTCGCCGGTTCCTGAAACGCTCCATTTTCGAGCGTTTGCTTCACATCTCCTTTCTCAAAAGGAGCATCAATGCTATTTTCGCGAAGGTTTGGTTTACCTTTCTTTATGGACGATTTACTTTCAATTCTATTGGCTTTTGTCGCTACGTCGTGGTCATTCCCTTCTTCCGGAACTTTCCTCTTTTTGCCTTTGACATTATCGTTTTTCCCGTTCGTTGGCTTGTCACTTTTCGCAGTGTTATTTGAAGCCCCCGATGTCTGTTGTTCCTTCATATCGTTGGTTGATAGTAGAACAGACCAACCCATGGGCCGGCCATGATTTTTTGGATGCGCCTCTTTCGAACCCTTCGATTCATTTTGGTTTTTGCTTCCCTGTGTAGTAAACGTAGAATGTACAAGAACCAATCGATATCGAAAAACTTGGAAAAGGAATACTTACGGGTTTTTTTGAAAAACAAAAGCTTGGCATATCGTCCTCCCAAGAGGCGCTCTCGCTGAACATTTTGCTCATGGTATTTTCGTCGCTTTAGCTACCGGCAATGCAGGGTCGCAACGAATTGGACGTAAACAAACTGCACGTGCGATCGTGTTATGTCAATAATTCACCAGCTGTCAATCGGCTGGGGGTAGGAATTTTGCGATTCGGGCAAACGTTGGTAAAACTAGACGTTGGCGAGAAAGAGAGAGAAATTTTCAATCCTCTCTCGTGAAAACCCCACATTTTCTCTGGCATACAACGTTTCACAATAGTGAGCAAATTCTTCTCGTTAATCGCGGTTTCTGACAGAGATTGCAAAGGGATTTCCAAAATAATCTCGGAATTTTTAAAGCTGCCTGAATTTCAGTTCCTAAACTTCAACACCCACTCTCCTTTTTGTAACAGTTAGTGCGAAAAAAAGGATTAGTTTAATAACTTTCGGAAACACATTTTTGGTCGTGTCGTTGATCACAACTAAAATATCTTGCATAGCGAGGTTTCCAGACTCTGCCTATTTAGAAACGGTCTGATTTTCGAATACGTTTCCTGTTATTTCTTGCTTTCATTTAAGCTTTGCAACGATTTCGTGTTTGATTGCTTGTTATACATAGTATGCGAAAAGAAGATGTCTCAATCCCATATATGCATACTCTGCTGCAAGGATGCACTATCGAACATCCTCAAAATCAAGTTTGAATGAGAATTCCCGAACCGCTGAGAAGTACGCGGTCAACGACTAAAAACCCTACTAGAGAAACAAGATTACCTTGAAATAACTCGAAATGTGGATAGTATTTCAAAGCACATGCCAGAGGAACCAATTGGATGTCAAGGTGCCTATTCTATACATGTTCTACAAACAATCCATGATATTTAGTGTCAATATAATATATTTCTCCAATTGTGCAGTAAAACAAATGAATATAGACAACCGGTCGGTTCAGATCGTCGTTTCGGTTGCTGCCGGCTTTGTATTTGAATACCTCGAGGTAGCTTTGCTCGACGGTGAATTAGATCCTGACTTTTGACTTCTTCTGGGAATAATTATTGCATTGATAATAGCTAAAGCGTAGAAACAGACGCTAGTCATAGTATGAAACTTATGAGAAAGATTTTAGATTTGGTGATGGCAGAGAGTTACACGGTACGATTACGTTCGTGCTTGATGGTATTAGGAATGCCAACGGCTGCATCGTCAGGATGTTGGAAGAAGTGTCGCACAAAATACGTGCCATGCTGGCTTTACGAATTTCTCGCACCTCCGGAATCGTGAGTCCTACAACAGGCTGTCCGTTTTCGTAGAAGAATCGATCACCTCTACGGGTACGCAGGAATTGTTCGGCCATGATACACCGCATGACCTTTCCTGTTTCTGTTCCGTCAATTTTCTTTTCAAATGCCAATCCCACCGATAAGTCGAGATCATCTACAGATTTATAGTAAATGCTAAGAAGGTCCACGGCCTAATGAAACAAAAAAAGAGAATAAAATAGATTTAAAGCATTGAACTCACCGGCATAATGCTATACAACTTACACCTGGAAGCAGCAGTTCATTGTAATCCTCCCAAGTGTGAATGCTGATGTTGTAACAACCAACTGCAAAACGGCTGTAGCCGGGAATTCCGTGATCGCGCGCACGTTGTATATCCAACGATTTCAGATCTGTGCCAAACATATTGTTGAACCTAAACAGGAAATGCTTGGTAGCCGGATCTAGACTGACGTCGTGTAGTCCCATTGGCTGTGTGGTCATGCCTCGCATTAGATGGGCCCATCGGTCTGAAGTCTGCTCCAATATCGTAGGGTTATTGGTGTGATCGTTAATGCTGATGTTTGTAAGCGATAGGCGACTTTCCTCGTAGAGTCTATAAGGTAGGAAACAGCAAAAAGCAGACAATTTAACTATTCTATTGAAATGAACTTGTTCCCCAGCTGGACCTACCTTAAAATGCCTTGAATGGACGAGTGGAAAAATCGGAATGCTGCCGTAGTATGAGAATTAATCACAGACGGATTGGCACTGACGTCGTAGTCTTCAGAAAACCTGTTCACCTGGAATGTCAGTCTGTTCTCGAGCATATAAGTATGCCCAAGGAAGTTTGGTAGCCATTCATAGTAAACTATATGTTGATACTGAGCGATGTTCACGCGGCGCGATACTTGGAACACTTTCTCATCGTTCCAATCGGGATTTAAAAACTTGAGCCTTCTGGCGATTCGGTTATGTTCACGTACGAAGGCGACCTGCAGCATCGCCAACTGGGGGCTCTGATTTGCTCTACTATCGCCGGTCAGATAACATGCTTCGTTTGGCGTCCTCAAGGTACAGGTGGTAGTGGCATTCGGATGCCTTGGAGGCCAGTCGTGGTCAACTCTTTGTTCAATTTTCATCAAACCGGATTCTAGCGTACGAAGCTGAAGATTTTCGCTTTCCGTATTGCCATACACTAGAGACAAGTCCAGGAACGAGGTAACGCTGTTGAATTGCTCGGCTGTTGAGCAGTTAGCTGGATTCAAATCACAGGTGGTCGTCGTGCGTACCATATTCAAACAGTTTATTCCACGGGCAAAGAACACCGGATCGAACGGTGCAACTGGGATGGCCATACACCTCGATCCAGGATTTGGTTGCAGTCGACCGTTTGCGCAACACGTGACGGGATCTCGCACTATACGAAGAGATGAGAACGTTAAGCGGTTAAACTGTGATACTTTTTGAACTATTTGCCTGCCCGAATAGTAGGACACACTTAACGTTACCTCCTCGGGTGAGAGCCATATCGTGGGCCACCACTTGTCCAAACTGCATGTTGGCCAAACTGAAATGCGGACTGTTCTGTTCGCCCTCTTCGAACACTTCCACGGACAGCAAGCGAGCGTTCGGTAGCTCACTTCCATCCGTTGCTACCGGAGGGCTCGATACGCCATCGCCATACTTCCCCGGTAACAGTCGTGTGAACAAAGTGTTCGCCGCACCCCAGGTAGGATGGTCGAGGTTGTTGCATTGCCCGTTAAATGACCGGTAGAGACCGCCAGTACACTGACCCAGGGCATCGCGAAGCCCTGTAATCACTAACACGATAACTAATCCGTACGACTTCATCGGTACCATGTTCACGATATTGCCACAGCCGGAAAGACTGCTTTACTGCCACAAGAAGGAAATGAACGCCATTTTATATTAAGCAAATTGATTCCGGGGATTTTTTTGCACCCACACTGGGCTGATAGAAAGTAAACACAAAATGTTGGTAAACAACTTCCCGCGCTCTAAATGTTTGCTCTTAATACTTCCTTTTTAAATTGTATTTGTTTTTCTAGTTCAAAAGCTGGTAACACTTGTATACACTGTTGCGGGATGTTGTTTTCCTTGTTCGATACTGACTCGACTGCGCATTTCATATCGTACGCATGTGTGTGAAATAATATGACGATTGCGGCATTTCGTTCAGCTGGTATGTCCCGCCCTCTTTTTGAATACATTCAAGTAATTGTTAAAAACCTCCACCTACAGGGTATTCAGGAAGCATGCCGCAAAGATTATCCTAGCAAACAAGTACAGTCTTGTACTTTGTTGTTGCTGGTATAGAATGCTGGATTGGTTCGGCATGATATTTTGACTCGTATCGTGCTTTTTTTTATCAACTGCAGCTGCAAATTGGTACCGTTGAAAAATACGTTCACGATTCCTTATGTACACAGTGTGACGCACGGGATGACATTAGATACTTTGTTTTTGGTCTACAAGGGACCGCGGAGTTCGAAAATGGCGCCAGCAAAGATAGACATACATTACTGGAAGCCGGATCTTGCTGAGTTCAATGTAGCTTCGACAAATGTTTTTACAATGGCTAACAGTGGCACCGTGAAATCGTTTTGCCAAACCGTTGTTAATAACAGCTGACCCAATTTAATTTATAGATGTTCATAACAGTTGGCCCAATTGTTCTATATAAAATTGTGACACGCCGCAGTCACCGTCACACGAATGGTTGTTTGGACACTGGATTAAACACATACTTAACTATAATGACTTGGGAAATCATTCGATAGAGTTTTTTAGAGTTTAGGGGCCGCTTCCAAAGGTAAGTAAAGGCAGCATTTTATATATCATGTTTTTCCTACATTAAACTAATGAAATGGCGAGCTACAGTTGGATCGTTGATTCAGAAAACTGCAAGATTTAATATTACACAAGACCATTTTTGGCTTATTCGTTATTATTTTTGCTACCGACGAAAAAAAGTCAATGAATTCAGGGCATCTAATCTGAATTTCCGCCGTGGATTTGAAGCCTTAGATGTTGGAGGTTTTTGGATTTTTCATCTTATTCTCATTACGATTGAGAATAAGATCAAACCTTGCGCGGCAGGGCGTGTCTCTTAAGTAATACACTTACTTTTTCCAAACTTGGCAATGTTTGTAGGTAGGTGAATATTGCGCTACAGGTTTGTATGCCTACACCTTTTCCTATTCGGGGGTTCTACCTTCTAGCTAAACCGCTATGCTCACTAATTACCTGACAAGCTCCATTTTCAATACTAATAAGTGTACTCAATGGGCGTGGCAACACGCGCCAGCTAGTATTCTGTTTCAGTTGCTATCTACGGTTTCTATTCTAGGTCTATTCACGCTTATCACACACTGCAAATACAAGCGTGATAATTTGGACGCCTTATGAAACGTGAGTAAAAATTGAGAAAAAAATCTAAACCTTTGGTAAAAAGTAAAATGGCGATAACGTAAATTTTATTAGTGAGTTATGCATTATGGAGATAAAGGTTTGATTTTCATAGTTCTATTACATGATTTGAATCCGGCAAGTCACGTTTTTGTGCTTTCTTCCGACCTCCTAAGCCACTATAGCTTTATGCCGCTGGCCATAGCGTACGGAATGCCAAGTATGACGCCTGAAAGTATACAGCATGTGTGTCGTTACAATTTAGAACAGTTAGTACTAAAAGTGATTAAATGTACTAGCTACAAGTAGGCCCAAAGCAGCATGAACATGCAACCTGTATCGAAGTGGCTACCTGCATCATAACTGCACCTGAATAAATGTATTTTTGTCTATCTGTCTTTCTGCAATCGACAGACACAAATCGTGTTCTTTTACTCTGGCTACGCGTGGCAGTACTGCATGTTATCGAGCATATAGTTCCAATCAGGTAGGAACTAAGCGTCCATTTTACATTGCATACTCGTTTATTTCATAACCAAGGAATTTTACAAATACCCTGTATATCGTTAAATAACCTATCAAAACAAAACTTCAAACATTACCCTAGCTTGCTTTGGTATCTGCAAGCGATAAAGTTAGGGATTGTTGTTGTTGACGCTCTGGAATCCGGATCACCAGATTGTTCAAACATTTACCTACGGCTGAGATACCCGTACTCGTGTATACCAAGTGCCAAGTGTGACGGAGCAGAGATAGTCAACATATACTATGAAAATAGATCTTGAACGGTGAAAAAATGTAATCAGTTCGATTTCAAGAGAATATACACCTAGTTAAATGTGTGAACTGAAATTGACACCAATATTAATCATCATGCATATATTCAATGCTCGGCCAACATTTCCACACGATCCCAATCACCAAAGTTGTGCATTTAATGCTGGTAGGGTTGCGCACGGTACCAGGAGGTTAGCATTCCCTATCTGCTGGAAGGCACCTGGTTGCATTTGCTTGACATTGGGACTGTTATCGCAAAGTAGACGCGCCATGCTAGCCTTGCGAATTTCATTCAGCTGCGGTAGCGTGAACGCCCCTGGTGAGGTGGGATTTTCGAAGAAGAAGCGATCCCCGCGACGCGTACGGAGGAACTGCTCCATCAGGATGCAGTGATAGGTGGAACCGGCCTGCGTGCCGGGAAGGTGTCGCTCGAAAAACTCCGCCACCGTAAAGTCCACGTCGTCCACCGAGCGGTACAGGGCGTTGAGCAGTTGAATGTCCTGTGGAGAGGGAACGTTAGGAGGTGTTAGGAGGGCGTCACTACAGTTCGAGCACTGTGCACATAGTTTTCCGAATACTTTACCGCTGGGCCACGCAGTTCGGCGAAGTCCTCCCAGCGGGTGGCACGCTTGAAACCACACAACTGTCGGAAGGCATTGTAGCCCGGTATGCCGTGGTCCCGACTGCGCTGTATATCCAACGCTTTCATATCGGTGCCGAAACGGTTACCAAACCGGAACAGGAAGTGTTTGATCTCGGCATCGAAGCTCAAATCATTCCGCCCCATCGGCTGCGTGGCCATGCCCCGGGTAAGCATCGAGTAGCCATCGTTGCGCTCCAGGACCGTCGGGTTGAACATGTGATCGTTGATGTTGAGAGCCCCGGCCAAGGCCCTTGAGTCCTGGTAAAGGCTAAAAAAGTATGTACAGCGGAGTAAAGCAAAATCTCATCCAATGGTGTCCGGTCCATTCGTTGCTATCTACCTTAAACTCCCAACAATGGCGGAGTGGAAGTATCTGAAGGCACCGTTTGCAAACGAGTTCAGCACGGACGGGTTGATGGACGGTGTGTAGTCATTGAAGTAATCGCGAGTTCGCGACACCAGTGCCCGCTGCGTCATCTGATCCGCACCGAGGAAGAATGGCAGCCATTCGTAGTAGACGATCTGCTGGTACTGCGCAATGTTAATACGCCGTGCCTCTTGGAACACTTTCTCATCGTTCCACGAAGGGCGCAGCTGGGCGAGCTGCTGTGCGAGTCTGTTGTGCTCCCGCAGGAAAACGATATGGAGAATCGTTAGCTCCGGTGTGATGTTGGCCCGTTCGTCGCCGGTCAGATAGCAGTTGTCCGTGGCGAGGCTGAGCGCACAGGCGACGCCAGGTTGCGGATGTTTCAGTGGCCAGTCGGTTCCGTTCCGGTTCTCCACCCTCATCCGTCCGGAGGCGAATGTACGCAGCTGCCCGTTTTGCTGCGCACTGTTCCCGTAGACGAGCGACAGGTCCAGGAACGAGGTGGCCGCATTGAGCTGCTGGGCCTGCTGGAGCAGACAGTTGAGCGAGTTCAGGTCACAAGTGTTCAGGGTGCGCACTAGGTTCAAACACTGTGTGCCACCGGCGGCAAGGACGGGATCGTTCGACGGCACCGGAATGGGAAAGCATCTTCGCGTAGGATTGGCGACCACCCGTCCATTCTGGCAGCAGGGCACCGCATCTGAACCTAGCCGGTGATACAAGAAACGGTCGTTGTTAGCGTTTGATAAGGGAACCGATAAACCGATGCTTACTTCCAGCTCGAAGGCCCATATCATGCGCCACGATCTGA
>JAOEFI010000007.1:12219150-12230772 GCA_034621735.1 Anopheles plumbeus | reverse complement strand
CAGTACCAACATAATACCGACTTCACAGTGAGGTTTTCAACCGGGTCTATCAACTCCATCTCCACAGCTTCATAGACTCACCAATTATACAGGACTTAATGAGGCAACTTGAAAATCCCGTAGGCTAAGTGCTCCCAGATAATGAAAAAGCCTTCGACACAATCTGGCATAACGGTCTAATATATAAATTAAAAGCATTCAAATTTCCCGTGATAGTTATATAAAAAAAATAGAACTAGTGTCGCATTTTTTTCAGGGGACTTGTACTGTTTCATCCACTGGAACAGTAGGCTGAGCCTCGAATACAAGTTGCTACTCTATTCATCAATAATTAGATCAATTAATACATACGCATCGTTAGTCTGGGGAAGCTGTGCTAAAGTTCGTAGATTCAGAGTTCAACAGAACAGCATTACGGAACAAGTTTTTGAAGACGTTCCTCCATACCATAGAACAAGTCCGGTCCACAGGATGTGTAAAATTGACTCCATAGACCAACGCATTTCAAAACTAAACAGCAATTGTAATAATAAATGCGCATCCAGTTATTCATAGCGTGAACTAGTTCCAAACAGAATTACATTAAAATAAAATAAACAAGGCGACCGAATGGGACCAAGAATTCGGACCTATTCATTCACACTCAAAATACCGCGGAAGTCATTCAGTGAATTAAATCGAGCGAACAAGGAGGGAATCCTACGCCGACGAAGAAGCTCAAGGACTGTGTTAGATTAGACTTAGAGCCACCCAAGAGTGTGTACTCAGCCAGATATGTGGATACGTACTCAATTTGTGTTCTGTCTAATAAGTCTGTAAAATTGCTAGAACGACTTTCCAAAAAAAACTCGTGTCCTGTTCAATACCGTTAGGTGTGTTAAATCAAACTATCATACCACAACATGTATTCTCACAAAAATATACTATATTTTCCGGAATGAATGTAGTTTTCCAGACCAGTGACAATCGTTCAACCACTGCAGCATCTGGGTTGCATCTGTGGTGGTTTCAATTCTCATCCCCAGCGTCAAATCTAAACGGGATGGCTTAATTCAGTCCTGCAACATACTGCCTCTCTTATCGCAACATCAATTAGGGTTGCTTACCTCTGCTAAAAACACATGGAGCTACTCGCTCGCTATCATTGTTATCATTAGTTTATGGCATCGGCAAGGCATTTAACATAACCATCGCCGTACGGTAGGTGCAGTGTTTATCCTAGCCTTCTGGATCGCGACAGGTCGCATAAGGAAGTAAGTAACAGGGCCCAGTTGTCTTGAAGCGCAGTGTAAAACTCACGCATTGGTACTATAGGTACAATTTATTAATTGAAGTTCAATTAGTGTACAGGTACGGTGCTGTGGAATTTTGTACCTCGTCGATTAAACACCTAGCAAGTTTAAAAAAGAGCAACAAAATGTATTGGTATAAGATAAGCTATAGAAATGTCTTCATTTGTTCCTCTAAGTACGTATCGTTCGTGCGCACTGTCCAGATAACGACATGTAAGCCAATACAGTCCAGGAATAATTTCCCTGCCCATGTGCCCCAGCGTGCAAAGATGCTGCACAATTGAACGAACAACTGCCGCCATTCACCGCCCCTACCATTGGGGGTGAACAAATGGCAAATTGAAACCGTTTCATATCCGTACGTTTATTGACTTAGAAATCGGTAATTGAAAAACACGGTGAAACATTATTTATGGGCAGGATTTAATTATTAATTTTCAACAGCAGTTCTCTTCACACCGCCCTCCAAGAGCAGCTGCTTCACAGTGTGTGTGTGTGTGTGCAAGAGCACAACCTGTACCTAGCTGTGCTCCGTCCTTGTCGCACTACGATGCAGCAGGCGGGCTGGGAGAGGCTTTATCTCGAATGCGCTTGCTAGCATTTACCTGCAAGATGGTACCTAATGTTTCTACCGGTCCTAGGTTATACGAACCGGTCCTTTGCACTGCAACATAGATGGGGGTGGGGTTTTTATTAACTATGGAATCTAACCCCCACGCCGGAAGTGGAGCTCTCTATGTTGTGGTCCGTTTGCGTCTGGTTGGGGCCGGGGGCCGGGAGTTCGTCGTTTCGCGGAACCACAAAAACCCGCATCCACCCTACCGGAAGGATGTCGGTGGTTGTGTGTGGAGTGTGGTCGTTTTAATGCTCCTTCCGTCACAGTGGAGTTGCTTCAATCTAATTTCTGGCGTGAGTGCGATCGGTGTGCCTGCTGTGGTGTGACAGAGAGCAAATACAGCGGGCGAAGGAACATCAGCTCTCCGATGGCGTGCCTGATAATAAGTCATCGAAAGTGGTGAAAAGCTAGCATAAGTTTCGCCGTTACCATTTAGCGGCACTTTCTGCTGCAGGTATGCATCATTCAGGGGACCGCGCGCGGAAAAAATGGCAGCAAGCATTTCCCCAACGCCCCTTCTTCGATGAAGATTGATAGCCGTGGCGGATATTGCCGGACCACTCCGGTCTCCAACATGTTGTTCGTGGCGGGAATGTCAAACGGGTTTTAAATAATTGATTTCATTTATTAAAAAAAAAAATCATGCAAACATTTATCACCAACCAGCTGGACATTCAAAACAAGCCTACCGATAGATGGCAATCGATGGTAAATTGCTGACGGGCCTCTCGGCCTCTCGTCCTACCGATGGCTCAATAATAATCACGACACGAGTGCTGTTCGTTCTGTTCTCCCACTGTGAGGGCAATTAATTCCTACCGGTTTCTGTTTCGGAGCTGCAATAAATGTTGATTTCTGATTCCATTTTTTTTTTCAATTTCCGTACGGGAACAATCTGTTCTAGGGTATACACTGGATCCGGACACGTTTTAAAGGATATTAAGCGATACTGCTGTATATTAGTACATTAGTCATCGTTTTTATCAGCCTTTGCTGACTGCGTACATCCTAGAGTCCACAGTTTTCATCTGAAACGAATAGGAGCTTGAACATACTTTATAAACATGTTTCGAACATATTTAATGCACCTGCTGGAGTCCCGCAAGGAGGCATACTAGACCCAACGCTATATAATATATATACCTATACCTCTGACATGTATGTTGATCGATAATTTCAACGAACAAAGTTACAAGAACTGTAATTAAAAATCTCCAAAAGTACACGAATTCATTCTGCACCTACTTCAATAATTGAAAAATCAAAATGAATACGTCTAAAATATAATCCATCATTTTTCACAAGTTCACAAGTTACCCGCAAGCTGTACAATCCCTTACGCAATGGAAGGTAGAACCATAAACTGGTCTCCCAACGTCTCCTACTTGGGCCACACTCTAGACACAAAACTAACATTCAGACCTCACGTCGACTCCATCGTAAAATAGATCTACTGATAAAATTGATGTCCATTAATAAATAGAAGATCAAAATTAAACATCGCAAGAAAACTACTCATTTTAAAAACAATAATCTTACCGGTACTCACATACGCATCTCCTGCTTGGTTAAAATGCGCAAACACTCATACATAAGGAATCCAACGCAAAATTAACAAAATTCTCAAAATGATGCTAAACCTCCACTGGAGAACTCCAACGGAAAGATTACTAAAAGCTGCTGGAACACAGTACCTAACTGCATTTCTCGATTATCTTATGGCTAAACCTTTATCATCACCCCTCGATCACATCAGGAACCTGTTCACCTAAAAGATCAATTGTTTATTAGTTTTGTGTCTCCTAATTGTAAGATTAGTATTTAAGAAGGTAAACCCCACTCAGCCAACAATAGTTGGGTTTTATATGTCACGTAAATTAAACGAAAGTGAATCCTAGATAATATGTGTAAATGCCATCCCGTCAGAGAATATCTAATTTACTTGAATAATACCTGGATTTAAATTTGAAAAAAAAAATAGGATAATGCAAGAGGGGTTTTCTGAAACCTTATCTAGCATTGCCTAGCCCGGCAGTAATGTCAAATTTGAATAGCTCTGCCATATGAAGCCAACATATTTAGTTGCACGGATTATTTAGAGTTTAGGTCAAATATGGACTGTGGGCACATGGAATACTTTCTTTCACCAGGGATTCGATCGCCAGATATATTATCAAGGGCTGCCAGTTGCTGCGCCATGGAACTGGTTTGCTTTACAATTGTTCAATAAAGCTAAACCTATCCGAATTGGCATAGGTCAGACTAAAAATTCAATTCACGGGGTAACGATCCATCAAGTATCAAACTGTTTGTAACGTTATCTTAAAATCATTTGCATATTAAATACTACAATGTTGGAAAAATCATCATCATAAACACTGGTTCACTGCCGCAGGTCGACAAAGTCGGCATGGACCGAAGCGGCCGAGTATACCGGAAGCCAGTTGCCAGAGGAAGTTGCTGTTTGGTCCGAGGAAAACCATTTATCGATTGTCCAGTCTCCATCGACCTCCTAGCCGGGAGTCCGTACACTAGAATCTATTATTGACTATTCATTTCATTATCGGCTTTCTAACAGTCGGCGAAAGATGGAAGCCATTTATATTATAATTGCTATTGATCCGAGCGAGCGAGTGTGAAAAGGCACCGAGGGCGGAAAATGCCGCCTATTGTATGCCTGCACGCTTGGAACGTGGAAGCGCCAGTTTCCTATCGTAATTTCCCCGGGCGGGGGCTCCATTATGGTGCAGCAAAGCATTGGGAAGCAAAAATGTAATTCTTCCTGCGACTTTGACCACCTTGGTAATGGTAAAACATAAAACTGAGGACCACCGCCGCGTCGGTGCACAATTTATAGGTTACAACGACGGAGTCGGACTGGGTGCGCACCGACCGAATGACCCGAAAATGCTATCTCCAATAGTCTCTATCGCCCAGCCGCCCAGTGCTGTAATGAAACTTCTTTACTCGCATGGAAGGTGAGAAAATTGATTCACGATGGTTCCCGATCCCGATGGTCTAGGATCACTCGGTGACATTACCCCTTGCGCCGTACCCTTCGCCAACTCTCCCGCTTCGATTCGTAATTGAAAACGAACGTTTTATTGCATTCCTTGCGGGGGGGAGGCAAACTATGATCTGAAAAAAAGGAGAATAGTTGTGCCATTTCGATTCCTCCTGGAAACCTGGACTCGATGGGTTCATTCTCGGAAATCATACATGTACCCGGGTGCATGCTCATATATCTATGCGGTGTAAGAATCCCTTTACTACCTGCCATCAGAGTACGGTTTTATGGTGATGGAAAATCCGTTAAATGGAAACTTTTAAACGAACGGGTGGCCAAATGGTCACCCTAAACCCTGTGCTGAGGCAAATACCAAACAAAATTCCATATCCTGGTTTAAAAACAAAGAGGACATCATGTGAAAACAGAACAAACCATTCTTGTGTCGGAGTAAAATTTGCAAATATAGGATGTATTGCATGTATGGGGCTTATTTTGCCCTGGTGTGCGTAGAACATTTTGTCTAAATTTTGTTTAAATCAAACGCTTGAATCAAACATGTCTATTGGTTAGACATTACTTATAAGTGAACTAATTTTCTATAAAAAAAAGGGAAAAAATTCAAAATATATTTCTGATTCAACAATACGAATCCTGTTTCATGCTACCCTTCCCAACAGCAATCGCCATTGAACAGGTACTGTCGCTCTGCTGTCAGGAAGGCGAAGAATGGGGCTTACAGAATCGGCAATGCTCGAGCTACAACAAGTCACTGGAGCTGGTACCGACTGGGCTGCACGGCCTGTGCTTCTCCACCATCGAGATATGCTGCTCGAAGCAGCACAAGATCTACCAGTGCACGGCCGGGCAGATTGCCGCCCGCCAAGGACTGAGCTGCTCCCTGAAGGGCGACCATTCGGGGTCGGAGTTCTACACGGTACGGTTGCACACGGGAAATGGGGAAAATAAGAAGCAAAAACAAGGGTCACCACGGCAAAACATTATCAAATTTCACACTCAACTGCCCCCGTGTACAGGATTGCTGTGAGGCATGCAAAATCGGGCTGGTGGTCGGCTCGAGCGCGAGCCGGTGCTCGGTGGATCCGTTCTCCTTCGGCAGTCCCTGGGACGAGATCTTCGACGGATGCTGCAACGACATCAAAACAGAAGGTGAAGTCATACTCCTCGGCGGTCGCGATGAGCGTGAGTTGTTCCAGTGTTTCCTTGCTATATTGCTTCGCACTGTTTGGGCCGCTTTTTCGTCCCCGTTCTTTACTGGTCACACCTGCACCGTTTTCCATTTCGGAATTAGCTACAACGCGGCATGAATTTCTTTTGCTTTACATTAGAGGGCCTGTGCGAACAGTTCCCCACCGTCTGCTCGCAAGTGTGCGAAAACGTGGAGGGAGGTTCGTATGTGTGCAAGTGCCATCCCGGGTTCGAGCTGCAGGACGATAGGAAAACTTGTGTCCCTACCTCGGAGGAGGAGAATGAGGCCGTTATGAGTTTACCAGATGCGTAAGTATCACCAAATTTTCCTCCCCTTTTTACTGTTCGTAATACGACGCTTTAATTGAAACCTTACAATTGATTCACTGGTATTCTCTGTCGGGAAAGAACAACAACTAAGTGTCTGTAAGCTCTTGTCATATGGCGAATTTTCCATTTGTTCACGTTAGAGATACTTTGAGCGCTGGGATTTATTCATCTCCACTTACCTTTATTATTTATGAACACTTATGACAACAACCTCATTGATAATTCTTACTGATAAAGGCAGCTTGAACATTCTTTATAGATCCTACAATATGTTTTATTTAAATCAATCGTTCCTGTTCGCTGTAAATCTTTTGTTGACGCCTAAGAGTATGCAGTACGCACTACCTTTGATAGGTTTAGAAAGGAGTAGATCAGGATAGATCCGGATTAGTAAACTACCCAAATGTTTGTGACAATTGGAATAAAATCAGTACCCATCCAACGACGAAACAACAATGTGTGAGCTATTGAACATCTTTTTTTCCGTTTTGGAAAAGTGCTCTGAATGCTCTCTTTCATACTTCTCTGTATTCTCTTTTCACATTTGTTCAATGCTGCTTGACAAGAGCAGTTAAGCCACACTTTGAAACACACTTTAACGTAGGGAAAAAAATTGCACTCCCTTGCAGCTGCGAAAAAGGTTTCCAGAAAGCCGTACGCACCGACGCGTGCGAAGATGTCAATGAGTGTGAGACGGGTGAGGCCACCTGTGACGTGGCCAGACAGGTTTGTCGGAACACGCGCGGCAGCTACCAGTGCGTCGATGTGATTCTTCCGGATATTGCCTGCGATGCAGGATATCAGCTGAAGGACGGCAAGTGCGAAGGTAAGTGACCCTATTTTCCCCGCGGGCGGCATCTTGAGGACCGGGTGCGGGCCGCTGACGAATGGGAAGAATCGTTTCTTCACAGCTTTTTTTGTTTGTTTTGCGACGCCGAAAAGTGACACTCGGATGCTTTTCCACTCTTTCGTACGCTTTCGCCTTCCGTTTCTCGCTTGGGGCCTACTCTCCGCCTAACCTGCCCAGATGTTAACGAGTGCTTAGCGGTGAGCGGGGCTTGCGACGGGGAGAAGGAACACTGCCTGAATCGACGCGGCGGCTACACCTGTCTGCCGAAAGCGGTCACCATGTGTCCGCCGGGCTTTGCTTTCAACATGAGCCTGAGTGTGTGCGAAGGTTTGCGAAGCTTTTATAATCGGCACTTTAAGAAAGGGCACATACCTTCCGACAAGGCCCATCTAGGTTGTGCCCTAACGCATTTTTATCCGCTGGGAATTATGTGCGTACCATCAACCTGTAGACTGTTAAAAGCAACACCCAATACATCCAATAGTCGTGTGCATTTAAAGCATATTTCCCACGATGCGATTAATATTTTATTATGGAACATTAACGAAATGATATCATGATTCGTAGAATTTATCACTGATACAACAATTCATTTTAATGTTTAATTTATTTCATAATTCATTTAGTCTATCTGAAAGCATATCATTTTTTAAATAATCCATTCGTTGTGGTAGCTAACAATTCATACTAGATAAACAAACTAGAATACAATCGGTAAAGTAAAGTATTTGCACAAACTGTACTAATTTTCCAAACATCTCAGGAATTCACTAATTCTTCCGAGGATGAGTGATTGGGACGTTTGAAATTCAATCATAAGAAAACCTTCAATTTGGAATTAACTCATGCCGTTGTTTTTATCTTTTCCATTCAACTGTTGCCGACATCAGACATTAATGAGTGCGAAGAAGATGGCGCCTGCGACCAGGGCTATCAGTGCGTCAACATTGAAGGCTCCTACGAGTGTATAGCTGTGGTTACCAATTTTCAACCGTACGTATCGTTCCGATTCGGCAGATGAGTTCTGGTGACTCCTGGATGCTGAAAAGCGCCTTCTTCAAGAGTCTATTTTTTTCTTTTGATCCCCTCTCTTTTCCACTCTCCTTCTCTTCTTCCCGTTCCCTAGTGCGCCCAGAAGGAAGACTGAAACGTGTACACTGGGCTTCCGGCGTCATAATGATCAGTGCGTGGGTAAGCTTCGGATACGGACTGCCTCCCATGTTGCTACTCCTCCGGAACAGGGAAAATAGGATGAAGCCATATCCTCATCTCACAAGCCCTGTTGATGAACCGTTTCAGGGTGGAGAGCCCGATGGAAGGGGGTTGTTTTTTTGCCATTTTTAAGAAGAAACACTCTATTACACCTTCGATCGTTCAACCGTTCGGTCTGATTTGGTTTTTTTCTCTCTTCCTTATTCATGTCCCAGATATCGATGAGTGTGCGGCCGACAGAAACGCCTGCGACAGTAATCAGGTGTGCACAAACGAAATCGGTGGATTCAGGTGTGATTGTAAAATTGGATTCATCTTGGATAGCGTGACAAACGCATGCATCGGTAGGAATTCGGTTTCCCTATGTTATGTTGGTCATGTCCCATTTCGTTATTTAGCATATCATCATGTCCTTGTGCATGTACGTTCGATCAACATCAATCCCGTTTACATACGAAGATATCTTTTCACACCCTTATTCCGCATTTTATTCTACCAGTTCTGCAATTTATTATTCACTAAATCGGTTGTTGAAATTGTACTAACGAGAAATTAAATAGAAAATTATAGCATAGATAAATGTTCCTTCTATTCCCTTGATTCATAGAACGGAAACTGAAACGTTAACAGAACCCATTTGAAACGTGGAAGAAACACGGACAAGATCGTCATGTTCTGTTGATTAGACCACATTGTTAACAACATTCTACAACAGTAATAGCCACCCTTGAACGATTAATGTTTTGTGTCCATGCTCTCCCTTCCACCACACAGACATCAACGAGTGCCAGGTAAATGCCCACGAGTGTCTGGATTCGCAACGTTGCGACAACACGATCGGGTCGTACACCTGCATCCGGCTGCAGAGCTGTGGCACTGGATATACTTTGAACGCGGAAACAGGATACTGCGACGGTTCGTACCGGGGGATGGGTCCACTCTCGTCCAAGTGTGGCTCACTTTCCACCGTGATTCTATTGCTTGATGGATGCATTTTTTGATGATTGTTGTTTTTGCTAGATGATGACGAGTGTGCCCTCGGGCGGCACAACTGTCGACCCCCGTTCGAGTGCTTCAACACCAAGGGATCGTTCCGGTGCCGGCAGCGCTCCAAGTATCAACCGCCGGCGCATACTTTCAGCAGCACGTCCACCTCGACCACCACGTCCACCACCGTACGGCCGTTCTATCCCGTTTTGGAGTCCCGCTACTCCTCCTACCAGCCGTACCTTCCGCCGTGTGGAATTGGGTTCGAGCGGAACAGTCTGGGCGCGTGTGTCGGTATGTGGCGCGAAGATTTGGCATTAATCGCTGGTTACGTTTGTGGTTGAGACGTTATTCGATTTGAACTTTCGGTACTCGCAAAGGGAGCGAAGATTAGCCTAAGAAGAATACTGAGATACATTCTCGGTTTTTGTTTCTTGCGTAGTTCAGTTATCCTTCATGGACCTGCATCCACTTCTCTAAAGACAGGACCTTCCCTTGTAATGAACTACTGGTACAACTGTAGGTAGCAAGATGATAAAACGCAGGTTCAGTCGTCATTAATTCATGTAATAGCAACATTACACTCAGTCAAACTGCTTGAACTTATACAAATGACCCTTTGACCTATCCCCTCGAAAGTTCTAAATGTGAAGGATTCATAACGGATTCATACGAACAAGCGATATATTTCATCATATACGAAGAATTTCCCTGCATCCAAGTGACACGAAAATGTGAAGTAATTAGATATAAGTTTCATCTTAATCTTTCTGTTTTGCCTACGCTGCTCTGGGATGCTGCAAAACCGATTATGGGATGTTCCTAGCGTCCAGTCTGTAATGTTGTCCATGCTAAAATTCTGCTCATCTGTTGTGGCAAGCGTTTAGTATTAGTTAGCCCGATTTGGTTGACTTGCTGACATTTTTTGTTTTTGTTTGGAAACGTTTTTCTCGGTTCGGCGGGTTTCAAACTTAGACATCGATGAGTGCGTTGGAGCAGGAAGATGCCACAGACACCAGCAGTGCATCAACACGAACGGATCGTACCGCTGCCGGGACCTGCTGACCTGCCCGGTCGGTTTCCGTGCGAACGATGATGCGACGGAGTGTTTGGGTGAGTTTGTGAGCCACCTGGAAGCTACCACCTTGTCCAATCTGAGATATGTTAGAAATATATTCTTAAATGGTTCGTCTTTATCGTCGTCCGAAGATATCGATGAATGCGCTACCGGTGAGGCGAACTGCGGACAGGACCAGACGTGCAAGAACAAACAGGGCGGGTACGTGTGCGTCTGCCCACCGGGTCACATGATCGGCCGGGGCCAGCACTGCGAAGACATCGACGAGTGTGCCATGCACGGCACGAAGGTATGCCACCACAACTCGCACTGCCACAACACGATCGGCTCGTACCGGTGCGACTGCAAGGAGGGCTTCAAGAAGCACAACCCGAACGAGATGATCTGCACCGACGTGGACGAGTGCAAGGAGATCCCGGGCCTGTGCCACCAGCGCTGCCTGAACTACTGGGGCTCGTACCGGTGCGGCTGCAACCCGGGCTACCGGCTGAGCTACAACAACCGGACCTGCGACGACGTGGACGAGTGCGAGGAGTACAAGTCGACCAACCTGTGTGTGGGCATCTGCGACAACACGCCGGGCTCGTATGCGTGCACCTGTCCGCCCGGTTACAAGCTGGGAGCTGACGGCAGGAGTTGCATCGGTGAGTGGTTGTTGATTGAGACATTCGAAGTGAGAGAATGTCAATATTTACAGTAGCTATTATATTTGCATTCTACGTTTTACTAAGACCTCCTCACATGGAATCCAAGTTTTCAATGTTTGACGGCGTACTAATACTGGTTGCTTCAACATCTTTTAAAAACGTCCTTTTTCGAAAAAGTACATTGATAAATGGGTTCGTGTGGTTCAAAAGAAATATTTGTTTTGCTTAAGGGAAATATAGGTTTAGGGCACCGTTTTGCAGTGTTTTTTCGTCGATTTTTATTGAAATACAAGAAATGTATATAAACTTTCAGGATATTACATACATTTATTAAGGTAAATGCTCAATTTTTTTGAAGCATTTCCTTGAAAAATACTAAAGTTATCAGCTGCCT